>OU015749.1:67912081-67933385 GCA_907169655.1 Acomys percivali
AGAAGAAGAAGAAGAAGAAGAAGAAGAAGAAGAAGAAGAAGAAGAAGAAGAAGGAAAGAAAGAAAGAAAGAAAGAAAGAAAGAAAGAAAGAAGACTCCCTGTTTACTTATTTTCTAAAGAAACTACCAGATGTCTTAAGGCTTTATAACACTCCAGACCATAAATTATGCTATATATAATTACTACTTAAAAACATAAATCTATCTGGTTCTGTATCAGCTCCCAGGAGTAGAGTCTTGGATTAGTTATACTTACATGAATTTTAGGGTTCTGTTGAATGCTTAAAGTTCTCAGAAGTTGAATTATCACACATCTGAGAAATTTACTTCTAAGAATACATGAGCAAGCAAGCTACAACAGCCGCAGACTAGATATTGTCTTTAGGGAAAACTGTGAGTGCACAATGATGTTAGCATCTCCAAGAGGGCAGCAGCATGGCTGCACAGCAGTCTGTAGAAATGAAGATGTCCCCCCAGAGGGCTGCCTTGAAGACTGAGTCTGTCCCTACACCTTTAAAGAAACAAGCCCCCTAATATTCCTGCACATGGGAGTCTGTCCCACTCTCCTCAGTCTGAATCCTGAACAACCAACAGATTCTGTAAAGCTGAGGCTTCTGTCACCTCCATAGGTTCTTTCTTGGGAAACTCAAATTTCAGGCCTGAAAAATGCAGGAAAGGACTGAAGAACATCTCTTTCAGAGGTGCACATTCAGTCCAAAAGCCACTGCTATGCTCCTGTGTAGGAGTCTATTCATAGAAGCCATGGGAGCACTTCAGAATTTACATATGAAAATGGGAGCCCAGGTGAGAGGAAATGACATTCAAGATTCTTAGTGAGGAAACTGCTGCTTCAATTGCATGTCCTCTCCATGAATAGAGAAAATGTCTTGGTCCAGGCAATGTATTTATGGAATCATTTCATTAGTAAACACTGAAAACCAGTCTTTGGACACTCTGGTAACCAGTGTGGAGAACTATCAAAAATTAAGTATAGAGGTTCATAATGGCAGCACCCAGTATGCACTTTATCTGATCTACTGCACAGAGACCAGGGATTTGAATGGAGTCACAGACTGCTGGATCTAGAGAACTGTAGATGAATGGGGTCCTGCACACCACAGACCACCGATGGGCCTTTCAACAGTTGGGAGGTCCTGAACCCACTCTCCAGATGCTTGAACAGAAGCAACCCGCAGACTGCAGCTGGCCTATAAAGCACAAACTTACTGTATGGGGCAGTGGTTGACCAGAGCCTCTGGCCTGAGGAAGTATCAGGGCAAAAAGTGAATCTGCCCTTGGATCCCTCCACCCACCCCATGCCAAATTGCAGAGGGCCCGGGGCCAAGTGGCAACACAGGTGGCTGAGCCCACCAGAAACAGCAAGAGCAGGCGTTCAACTCACAGGGCAACCTGGGATCAAACTAGAGCTGGACACAACAGACTGAGCTTGCAAACACAGGCAGTTAGAACCCAGATTGGACTGTTCCCACAGGCCCAGTAGGCTCTCCCATGATCTCAGGAGAGGCTGGACATCCCTGCAGTGTCTAGATGCTGAGCTAAAAGGCAACTATAGCTCCCGGGGTCTGAACCAAGTGGGAACCTGGCTACAAGGCTGTGGGAAATTTAGGCAGATTGGAGCGCACCTGCGGTCTGAAATGGTTGGTCTCTGGGCCTCAGCATACTGATCCTGCACCCTCCAACAGACAAATCCTAACTGAATCATATCCCACAGGCCTGGCAGGATCTCCCCCACTCTCAGGAGAGGCTGGACACCCCTGCAATGTCTAGACACTAAGCTAAAAGGCAACCAGAGCTTAAAGGATCTAACCCAGGTAGGGTCTTGTCTACAAGGCAGCAGGAAGGATAGGCAGTTGGACCAACCTGACCAATCAGAGCCAGAACAACCTTGTTCAGGGTACCAATACAGATAATTTGAATCACAGCAGCAAGGTGAAAGGGTCCAGACAGAAACCTACTTCTGCTGGCTCAGTCTGGAGCCTAAGGTGTAGAGTAAAGTCTCCAGGAGTGGAAATCAGGTCACCTGCCTGTTCCAGAGAAGAACTCCCTAATCCCCACGGGTAAGGGCACATGACCTATAATCATTCACCAACTATCCACTTTCAATGACCAGTGAAAGACATCAGAAGCTACCTCCCAACATCAGAGACACGAAAATGACAAAAGGACAGCGTAAGAACACAAACAAAACCCCAAACAGTTCGACATCTCCAGATCCCAGGTATACCAATGAAAGGAACCCTGAGAACCCAGATACAATCAAAATACAAGAAAACAATCTCAAGTCCTTAATAAGAAAAATGATAATGGGAAGAAATGAATAAAATCTGTAAACAACAGGAGGAGGATGCAACCAAACAGGTTCAAGACATAAAAGAGACATATAGAAAGGCACTGGAAGAATTTCAGGAAAATACAAACAACCATATGAAGGAAATCAATAAAAAAGTTCAAGGGCTGAAGATGAAAATGGAATCTATGACAAAGGACCACACAGAAGAAAAACATGATTGAGAGGCCTTAGAGAAAAAAGCAAGCAACATAGCAGTGACCTTCTATAACAGAATCCAAGAAATGGAGGAATGAATATAGGTATTTGAAGATACAATCGTAGAACTAGAAACAACCATCAAAGAAAATGCTCTCTCAAAAGTTCCTAACACAGAACATCCAAGAAACCAAGGATAACACGAAAAGATGAAATGAGAATAATAGGTATTGAGGAAAGAGAGAACGCCCGACTCCACAGCCAAGAAAATATCTTCAACAAAATCATAGAAGAAAATTTCCTGAATCTGAAGAAGGAGATGCATATGAGCATATAAGAGGCCTACAAAACACAAAATAGAATAGACCAGAAAAGAAAATCTTCCCTACACATAATAATAAAAACACAAAATATTCAGAACAAGGAAAAATATTAAAAGTGGCAGGAGAAAAATGCCGAGTAACATACAATGGCAAACCTATCAGAATTATACCCAACTTCTCAGCAGAGACTGTGAAAGCCAGAAGGGCCTGGACAGAGGTCCTGCAAACCCCGAGAGAACACAGAGGCCAAGCCAGATTACTATAACCAGCGAAACTTTCAATAACCATTGATGGAGAAAACAAAATATTCCATGACAGAAACAAATTCATACATTACGTATCTACAAATCCAGCTTTACAGATGTTACTGGAAGGAAAAATCCAGCCCAAAGGGTCAAGTTACAACAAAAACTACACAGGAAATAGATGACTAATCCATCATAAAATCATAACCTCACAAAATCTCGACTATAACAAACAGAAAAAAAGAAGACTTAAAAGTTACCTGTTATTAATATCTCTCAACATCAATGGTCTCAATTCTCCAATAATAAGACACAGACTGAGTGGATGCATAAACATGACCCAACATTCTTCTCCTTTCAAGAAACACATCTCACCCACAAGGACAGACATTACCTCAGAGTAAAAGGCTGGAGAAAAATATTCCAAGTAAATGGTCACAAGAAGCAAGCTGGTGTAGCAATTCTAATATCTAATAAAATAGACTTTCAACCAAAAATTAATCAAAAGGGATGAAGAAGGACACTTCATACTCATCAAGTGAAAAATCAACAAAGATGACATCACAATTTTGAACATCTATGCTCCTAACACAAGGGCACCCACATTTGTAAAAGAACTATTAACAAAGTTTAAACTACTCATTGATCCCCAAACATTAATAATGGGAGACTTCAACATCCAGCTTTTACTGAGGATAGGTCTTTGAAACAGAAACTAAGCTGAGAAATATCTTCATTAACTACCTTCATGAATCAAATTGATCTAACAGATATTTATATAAATTTTCATCCAAACTCAAAGATTATACCTTCTTCTCAGCACCCCAGGAACCTTCTCCAAAAGATACTCTTCAAGCTACTCCAAAAGATAGAAATGGATGGAACATTACCAAACTCATTCTATGAGGTCACAATCACATTGATATCTAAACTCCTCAAAGACCCAACACAAAAAGGGAATTTCAGAACAATTTCTCTTATCAACATTGATGCAAAAAATATGCAACAGAATATTCAAAAAACAAATACAAGAACATATCAAAAACATCATTCACCATGACCAGGTAGGCTTCATTTCAGACATGCAGGGATGGTTTAACTTATAGAAATCCATCAATGTAATACAACATATAAACAAACTAAAAGAAAAAACCACATGATCATCTCCTTAGATGCAGAAAAATCATTTGACAAAACCTAATACCAATTCATGTTTAAAGTTTTAGAGAGATCAGTGAATCAAGGTACATACCTAAACATAATAAAGGCTATATATAGCAAACCAATAGCCAACATCACACTAAATGGAGAGATACTCTAGGAAATTCCTCTAAAATCAGGGACCAGACAAGGCTGCCCACTATCTCCATATCTCTTCAATATAGTTCCTGGTGTTCTAGCCAGAGCAATAAGACAACAAAAGGATATCACGGGGAACTAAATGGAAAAGGAGGAAGTCAAATTATCCTTATTGGCAGATGATATGATAGTGTACATAAGTGACCCCCAAAAATTCCACCAGAGAAAATTGGCTGGAAACAAAATTTACTCAAAAAAGGCCGTAGTCATCCTATATACAAATGACAATGATGCAGAGGAAGAAATTAGGAAAACCACAAACTTCACATTAGTCACAAGCAATATAAAATATCTAGGAATTACTCTAACCAAGCAAATGAAGAACTTGTTTGAAAACATCTTTAAATCCCTGAAGAAAGAGATTGAAGATGACATGGGAAGATGGAATGATCTCCCTTGTTCATGGATTGGGACAATCAATACAGTAAAAATGGTCATCTTACCAAAAGCAATTTACAGATTCAATGCAATCCCTATTAAAATACCTACACAATGTTTTAAAGACATTGAAAGGTCAATCTTCAACTTCATATAGAAAAATGAAAAACTCAGATTAGCTTAAACAATCCTAAACAATAAAAGATCCTCCAGACGAATCTCCGTTCCTGAACTCAAGCTCACTACAAAACAACAGTAATTAAAACAGCATGGTACTGGCACGGCAATCGGCTGGTTGATCAAAGGAATCGAATCAAAGAACCAGAAATGAATCCACACACATATGGTCACTTGATTTTCAACAAAGACGCCAAATCTATTGAATGGAAAAATGATAGCATCTTCAACAAATGGTACTGGTCTAACTGGATGTCCAAATGTAGAAAAGTGCAATTAGACCCATATTTGTCACCATGTAGAATACTCATTTCCAAGTGGACTACAGACCTCAACATAAAAACCAGAGACATTATGTCTTTTAAGAGAAAAAATTGGGAAAGAGCCTGAAACACATTGGCACAGAAGACAACTTCCTGAACAGAACATGAACAGCCCAGGCCTTAAGGTCAACAATTAATAAATGGGACCTCATGAGACTGAGAAGTTTCTGTAAGGCAAGAGACACTGTCAACAGAACAAAGCAACAATCTACAAACTAGGAAAAGATCTTCACCAACCCTACATCTGACAAAGGTTTAATATCTAAAATATATAAAGAACTCAAGAAATTAAACACCACCAAACCAAATAACCCAATTGAGAAATGGGGCTCAAACTAAACAGAGAATTCTCAACAGAGGAATATCAAATGGCTGAGAGACACTTAAAGAAATGGTCAACATCATTAGTCATCAGAGAAATGCAAGTGAAAACGACTCTGAGATTCCATCTTACCATCCATCAGAATGACTAAGATAAAAAATTCAAGTGAAACCACGTGCTGGTGAGGATGTGGAGAAAGATGAACACTCCTTCATTGCTGGTTGAAATGCAAACTGGTACAACCACTTTGGAAATTTATCTCACACTTTCTCAGAAAACTGGGAATAGGACTTTCTCAAGACCTAGCATTTCCACTCCTTGGAATATACCCAGAAAATGTTGCACAACACAACAGGGACATATGCTCAACCATGTTCATAGCAGCCTTATCTATAATAGCCAGAATCTGGAAACAGCCTAAATGTCCCTCAGAATGAAGAAACTGTGGTACATTTACACTATGGAATACTACTCAGCTATTAAAAAACAAGGTAATCCAGAAATCAGTGGACAAATGGAAGAAATCAGAAAGAATCATACTGAGAGAGTTCATCCAGAAACAGAAAGACTCATATGGTATATACTCATTTATAATTGGACAGTAGGCCAAACAGCATGTCCTATGAATGTCTTCAATTGCCAGGAGACTGGGACAGATGTGAAAACATCCTACTGGGACTCTAGTTAAGAGAAATAATGAGATGGGGAAAGGGGAAATAGAAGTATCCAGGAGAACTTAGAAACCTACAACAAGAACATCTTAACTGGTGGATCAGGGCCTAGGAGTGTCTGATCAAACTATTGCAATAACCAAGGACAATACAAGTAGTAAACACAGAAACCCTACTCTGATCTAGCCAATGGACAGAACATCCTCCACAGTTATGTGAAGAGCAAGGACTAACTCTGGCATGAGCTCTGGTGTCCCATATTTGACAACCTCCACTTGGAGGGGAGCCCTGAAAAAATGGGCAGACTACAAAGATAAGACTTATTAGCCTGTGACCATAAAGTGAGGGAGGAGATCCCCCTCGAACATGTACTAAGGGAGGGTAATAGGATGGGTGTGGCAGGATAGGAGGAATGGAGGGATATGAGTGATGGGAGAACAACTGGGTTGTAATCTAAATAAAAATTTTTAAATGAGGTAAAAAATTAAATATAAATATATCATAGGACTCAACTATACCAATGTTTGACATGTGCCCAAAGCACTCTACATCCTCTACAGGTACTTGCTATATAGTTGTCATTGCATCCATTCATGATATCCAGGTCATGGAAAGGACATGTATGCTCTTCAGATGATGGATGGATAATGAAAGTGTGGTACAAATACACAGTAGGTTACCTTTTAACTGTCACAAAAAACAAAATCATAAAGTTTCCAGTTAAATGGATGCTACCACAATATATTATACCAAATGAGCTAGTACAGACCCTGAAAAACAAACACCACATATTTTATTTTGTCTTGGATCTGATACTAAAATATGAATCCACTGTGATGATTCATGCAAGAAGACAGCCAGGTATGTTTTAGATGCATCATATGGTAGCTCTAACTTTAGTTTCTTGAAGGACCTCTGTGGTAGTTTCCATGGTAACTGCATTCATTTTTATTCACATCAGCAAAGCATCAGCCAGGCTTTCTCTCTGTATCTTTGCTAACGGTTAGTGTTTGATTTCTTGATGACCATTCTGTTTAGAGGAATATGGTATCTCAGTACAGTATTTGTTTTTGTTTCCTTGTTTGTTAATGATACAGATCATTCTGTCACCATTGTTGGGCATCTTTACTTCTTGAAAAATGACTTCTCCCTTCATTAGTCCAAGTAATGATTAGGTGATTTGTTCTTTTTGATGTTCAGTTTTTGAGATTATGTAAAGAATACATATTAATACTTCGTCAGAAAAATAGCTGGCAAAGAAGTTTCTCTGGTTTCATCTAAGGACTATGATGCTCTTTTCAGTTTCCTCATTTATTTATTCATTGTTCTTACCTTTGTTGTCATAGACTTTTAAAAATATTTATTTAAGGGTTAGAGAGATGGTTTAGCTGTCAAGAAAGCTTGGTACTCTAGCAGAGTACCTGGGTTTGATTCCCAACATCTACTTGGTGGCCTGCAACTATCTGCAACTCAAGTTCTACATTGCTTTCTGACATCTGGGGCCTCAGCACTATACACAGGTAAAATTCTTATTCACATAAAGTAAGTACATTTAAAAAATATTTTTAAAAACTTGATACATTCCTATGTGTTAATTCATTATATTATTATATGAGTTACTGGAGTTCAAATTAAAAAAACTTCATTTTGACAATTTAGTCAGAAACAATGGGGGAGGAAGTCATTTTCATATTAAAATCTCTATGGTTGACAGAAAAACAGTTCTCTACTTCAGAGAATTTAATGTTCATATAAAGTTATTATTTCACATATATTTCAGTTTCCATTTAAGCTGGTGTGTCCTTTTTTAACAGAAAAATATATTGCTTTATTCTTGTTTGTATACTTCAGAATTAGAGAAATAGAAAATTTTGCGTCATTATTATAACTTCTGCTCCCCATTTTGGAACAGTTTTTTAAAATCTTCTTCTTATATGGCACTAATATTGTTGAATAGAACAGGCCAGTTTTCATTTTACACTGCCTTTCAAGCTGGCTTTGTCTCACTGTATTTTTATAACCATTCAGGTTTTACATTTGGAAATGGTCCCACAGAAGGGCTATTATGTCCTTTTCAGTTCTGTGCATTAGGAAACAAGGGTGTTATTTCACCTTATTATAAGTGATAATGACTTTGTGGTGTTGTTAAATACTTTGCACCAGTTTTCCATTCTAAAAGAGTCATACTTTCCTACTTTTTAAAATTAAGAGATTTATTGATATTTAATTTTAATAAAAATACATCTGATTAGTAAAATGACATTCAATTCTTTACTATTGTCAATATTGTATTATCAGTGCTAGAAAAATACAGTCTCAGAATGAAGGACAATACTTCCTTACCAGGCACCGTTTACTCTGTGCCCTTGACTCCACTTATATATGTCATGGATATTATAACTTTGAAAAAAAATTTTGTATTAATGTATATTTTATAAATCTTATGTAATTTAATTAATATTTTGCTATTTCTAATAGGTAAAGGTATTCTGTACAGGGAGAAATTTATTTCAATATGTGTTTGTATATATATAAAACTTCACTTTTAATTAAATTTATGATTTAATTCCTAATTAGGAATATGCTAGTGAAATATATATAAACATATATGTACATATATGGACACATGTATGTATACATAAAATATCTACACATAAATGTATATATATATTTTCTTTCAGATGATTATCAAATTGTATGGATACCTAAACTGTCAAAATAATTATTGATACCACCTTTATTATGTTCTAAAGTACTTGCCCTTACTTTAGTTTACTTATGAAGTTTCATATTGCTCTAATGATCAACTATCCATTCAAGCCACAGTAGCATGTTGATTAACTAGAGGAGTTATAGAATGTTTGATTACCTGGTAATTATTGCTTACTTGCCATCTGTGTCCTTTACTCCTGTCACTGTGATAAAACACCCTGGCAAAAGGAACTACAGGGAGAAGCAGTCTCTTTCAAAGGGCACCTCCTGGTTGCAATGCCTCCACCATAAAAGTAAAAATAAAAAAGCAACACAGACCCCAAGCCCAGGGTAAAATGCTTTCAGTATACGCCTGATCACTTTGATTAATGGAACCAAAATAATACCTCACAAACGTGCCTTGAAGCTAACCCAATAAATAACTTCTAGGAGTATTTGTTTCCTACTCAGTTTGTTCAGTGGTTTTTATTAGAATCATCCTAGTTATTAATTAGAGTTGATTAAATAGTGTGGTATATTATGATAACTCATAGTTTTACTTCTTAATTAAAAGAATCACAAAGATCCAGAAGTATGGGCTAAGACTGTAATACAACCTTGTACTTGGCCTTGAGAGTGAATTGCATTTGTGTACATCAAGTTATAGTTAGAGTGCACAGTAGAAGGCAAGGTTCTCTCCTTATGTGAAATCTTGAAGCTGGAAAATAGTAATGGGAAAGCATGAGCTCACGGGTTGGACATGAATTATTTGAAAGGTAAAAGAACAGACATTTTCATCCATAAAATTCACATTTGAGAACAAAGAAAGGATATGGACAATAAAAATTAACTTCACAAAAACAATTGTTTTTGTCAATGAGACAAAAACCCTGCAAAAACAAAGTATTAGCCCCATGCCATATAAGCATATAAAATATGAACGATATTTATTTTTAGTCATTTATGAAACAGGGAACTGTTGCTGCTGCCTTCCCAAACATTTTTGAGTTCATCAAATAACTTTCAGGATGAAAATGCAAAAAACAAAAACAAAAACAAAAATAAAATAAAATAAAAAATAAAAACATAAAAAAATAAAAAATAAAATAAAATGCAAAAAACTAGTCTGGATTTATTAATTTTCCAGAGATAAAATAAACCTTTGCACAATATCTTTTTAATTATCAACATGTTGAGCTTCAATTCTCATCATTTTCTTTCAGTTCACCCCATGCCTCAAACTGACTCACATGGCAATTTGATTAGCCTAGAGTACTACTACCATTCCTTATTACTTCAGCTGAGGTTTTCACTTAATAAATTCAAATGCTCAGAGCAACTGCTATTCCTGAGATTTGCCAGAGAAAAAGTAAGTCCACTATGTGGGGCAAATTAAAAGCAAGCTGTATTAAATATTAAATGCTGACAAAGAGATGGACTTTGGTCAGAACCATTCCCTGGATTTCCCAGCAGGAAAGGCCCTGAGCCACAAGTTGCAGTAATTTATAAGGACAAATCTATAGGCTGCCCTATTTTTCTATGAAGCTTTGTTGTTTTCCAAGAACTACTACTCCCACAATTCCAGGTTTTACATGAAACCTGGGCAATGGGGGCTTGCAGGTTAATTTTGGGGATTACACAACCAAGGGGAATAGGGTGATCCTTAGGGAGGGTAATCTCTCTGTCTCTCTCTTTCTTGTAGCATACACACACACACACACACACACACACACACACACACACACACACATGTTTATGCTATGTGAGGAATTATGGATAATTTTCAGCAATTTAGGTAGAAGAGACTCATGTGCAAATAGAGTTTGTGGCAAAATGTAGAAACTAAAGAGACATATAACTTGATTATATAACACATATGCCGTGTATGAAAATAACATTTACTGGTTGGGAATTTTTATGATTATTCTTTTGTTTTGAGTAAAAAATTATAGTGATAAAGTTGTTTCCTTTCAACTGAAATTACCACTGTGGTGGCTGTGAGATGGTGGTGAAGGCACTACAAAGTAGAATCATTTACTCATCCATGTACCTTACAGCACCACTGATGAACATTTGAAAAACATGCAGACTGAAACAAACTGTGATAGCAAACCTATAGGAAAATCTGTAAAAGTGGTTGCTAAAATAATCTCTATGTTCAGTGATTCATCAGACAATAATAAATAGGGATATTCCCATATATTCTCTGTTGTTTCTGTTTTAACTTTATTGTCACTCACTTGGGTAGAAAATTTTGCAGCAAAGCATTATTATTTTAAAAAATTGTCTTTCCCTGGTTTGGCTGGTTTGTTGCCTTCAGATGCTGATATTATTAACCCAGATATTACCATCAATGGCTAGAAAGACCCTGGGAAAAAACTTGCTGGAAATGACCAATGTGTGTTAGTTAATTATTCATTAATTAACATGATTCTGGTTACACACTAAATCATAGACAATTTATTTATGGAGAACATAATAGGTAAATAACATGAGGTATATATTTTTCCAAGTACTTCTAAAAACATGTTTTCATCCATCTAAAGAAAAAATAAATCCTGGAATGGACAGTAGCATTGTGATGTATTTTTACATGCAAAGAAACATTTAAACAGTTATTAATAATCCTTCTGGTCTCCTTGAGCCAGATATGGTGAAGCCAGACCACACATATGGTAAGAGGAATTGTAAAAAATAAATAAATAAATAAAATAAGAAGAAACCAAGTTGAAGAAAGGGAACCTAACTTAGAAGGTATCCATAGTGACGGTGGTAGGCGATAGTATACAATTTTGGAAGTGGTAGCCATGAAATTTATCTCATCTAGCAAGATTTTGATGTAAGTTTTATGCCAAAATCTTGAGTACAAGAATTCTAGGCAGAATCAATACCCAAGAGGCCTAGCGTGTTTCTGTTTGGTTGATTCTGGTTGATTGGTTTGGTTTTGCATTTTGTCATTGTTGTTGCCTTTGTTTTTATTACATTCTATCACTATTACCTCAGGATGATTTAGAAGTCACTATGTGGACCAGGTTGGCCTCAAACCCAAAGTAATCCTCCCTCATAAATCTTTTAAACATTGATATTAACCATTCCTCTCTTGGTGGAACATTTTGAAAGCAAAAAATAATAGCACCTGGAGGGATACAGTGAGAGACAATAAGAGGTACATGGCCTGAGCAGAAATATGCTGGTAGGAAGGGCATATAAAGTGGTGGCAGTTGAGCGCTCATTGTCTTCTGGATTATGTGTCTGAATCACTGTTAGTTACCCTCATATCCAGACCGTGATTAATTAATTTCGGATCATTTCTCCATAGTGTTGTGGGTGTTTCCCATTGGAGTTCATCTTTACACAACCTCTCTCAAGTACTTGAAACCTATTTTCACCCACAAAAAGAAAGTTGTGTGCCTCACTGGAAAATATTTGGCCTAGGTTCGCTAATGACTAATGGGTGATATAGACTGAAAATCATCCTCCAAGCTTCCTTCTAGGATTGATGTTTCAGAGTTTTATTGTAGGATGTAACTAAAGCTACAAGATTTTCCTTGAAACTACCATTTTCTTTAGCTTCTTATATTTTACTATCCTCTTTCCTCAAGCCAATGGTGAAAAATTTTCCCCAGGAGCATTTATAAAATTTACAGCTTACCCAGTAATCCTTATTTCAGTTTTTATTTTCTGAAGAACACAAAGTGAGATTATAAAGCTAAATTTTAAACTGGGTCATCATAGGAAGCAGGCCAGAAGGATGAACACCAGGAACTGGATTCCTGATTCTGCAGAATTATTGGCCATGATGTGCATAAGTCTATAGTTCATGTGCTGTGTAGTATTTGGGTCCTGGCATTAGGATTTTGATCTTGTGAAATGTCTGAGTAGAAGGAAATATGCCAGTATATGTAGCGGTCACTACACTTGAGATGGGTGACTGAATGTTGTTATTAGCAATATACTGCTTTTGATATTCTAAAATGTTTTTACATATACATTTATATTATGATACATATATAAAATAAACTGCATAGAGCAAGAAGAACCACAAAACAATTGGAATTATATTAATGTTACATTCATAGCTTTTTAGCTGTTTGGTTTTGGCAACCTTGAAGAAAACATTTTCCTATCTTGGTTAGTCTAAAATTCTGAATGTAAATCAATATCTATCTTATCTCATCTCTAACAACTTATGTCTCCTAAGGGATGCTGAATGTAGCTGATGAAAAGGGAACATTTACGTGCAGAGACATTTAAATCCTGACTCATGACAAATACATTGCAAGGCCAAAGAGAAATATTGCTAGAGATAAGAGGCTAAGGACAAGGAATGTGAGGTGGCTATAAGAGGACCAACTCCTTACAACAAACTGGGTTTCTTCTCTCAGGAAACCCCCAAGTATCAAACTGGTTTCTGAACTGAATGGACTTCTGGACTTACACTAGCCTAGTAGACTATTTCTCAAAAGACATCTCAAAGTTTCTTCTGGTGGAAGGGAGTCAGTTTTTTAAAATGGTGTGGTCTCGGATATGTCAACAGTGCTCCTATGGATAGGTATGTATCCAGAATTATATGGACAGTATAAATTGTAGTGAATGAATAGTTAAATAAAGCTCATTTAAAAATTTTAAAACAAGTTAAAGGGAATATGAAGGTGGAGGTGGGTCTGGGAGACATCAAGAAGAGGAGTTTGGGGTGAACATGTTTAATATATAATGTATAAATTACCAAAGAATGATGCTGGGAGGGAGACATGCTGGTGAAACTATGTAGGAAGTTAGAATAAGGAAGTGAGAAATACCTATGACATTTCATTGTCTATATGTATGATTCCTCAGAAATAAAGAATTGAAAATATTCTGTAGATGCTAACAATTTTCTTTAGGAGGAACCATTCTTTCCTATTGTTTATATACCTCTAAAATAAAGGCTTTGCTAATAAGTAAAACTACTTTCATGTAACACAAACATTATATTGATAACATATTCTTTATCAACAAAGAAATGTATCCCTGCCATTCAGTAATAACCATTACTTGGATTTGGTTGTCTGCTAACATTTTATTTTGCACATTCAGCTCCCCCGATTTGCATGATTTCATATCATATTTCTGCTTTATTAACAATTTATTTACTACTTACAGGAAAGTCATTATTGGTTTATGTATTTTTCATTCACCTTTTAAATAAAAAAGTTATACTTAGAGCACATAAGAGGAGAAGGTGGTTATGAGGGATATCAGCTAATGTATGGGCTTGATGGAATTGGGGAATGTTCTATAGTTTAATAGGTTCACATAGTCTCAGTAATCTGGCTGAGCTTCAAGTCATAAACCAATTGGATAAATAGCTCAGTCTGGCAGGCATAAAGAGAGCCCTAACTCTTTTTCATAATAACCTTACAGGAAGTTTTCTTCACCTAGACCCCCTTTTCAGATGTAGCCAACGAACAGATCATTCTTTACCTGGCAAAGGGGGATGGAAAGCTGGGGACTGCCTCTGACACCAACTCTGGTATCTTCCATTTGATCACTGATCCTTGTTGGAGAGCCCCTTGGGGAGCACAGAGGAAGGGGATGCAGGCAATCCAGACGAGAGCTGATAGGCTGTGGTCAGATGGTGGGGAAGGAGGAGACCATCTAGAGGGGAATAGGGTGGAAGAAGGAGGGAGGGTGGGAACAGGAAGATAAGGGCGAGTGAATTACTATGGTGATGAAATGTGAATAAATTAGTTTTGAATTATTGGTATACTACAACATAGAGATTGATGCACCAACCAATGACCATATATAATGTGTACCTAGACACTCTGCTCAGATGTGGTAGATAGGCATCACAGTATCACAGTTTCCCTGTGGGTCCCACATATGGGGAGTATGGACTATGTCATTTCCCCCTGGCAGGGTGACCTTGCCAGGGCACCAAGGAAAAGAATACAGGTAATAGAGATGAGATTTGATAGGTAGAGGTCAAATGTTAAAGGAAGCCTAGGGGAAGTAGGAGGGCGTACTGGGAGGGGATGAAAGAGGGGGATACAATCCGGATGTGAAGAACTCAAACTGCAGAACAAGCAGGTAAATTATACTGCTAATCCCACTACATGGGCATAACTCTAAGACAGGCTGAGACATGAATGTCTATGCATAGACAATGGTTTGTGTTGGCTACAGAATCTCTGTGGAATATTATTAGATGCCATTCTTTGTATGGTATGAATGAAGATTTACATATGTCTTTTTTTCTGCACATACAAAGAATAGAGAATAGCCTTAATAGTTCTGTGCATCACACACACCTTAAGCATTTATAATTTTAGGACTGTATAATGTTTGTGATAAATTATATGTTTTTAGAACAAAAGAACCAGACACTGACACTGGATCAGACCTGATAGGATTCATTCCTCTCAGCATGCTGGACACTGACATCCTGTATCCTTCTTGTTCCAGCACCAAGTGTTTCCGTTGCTATGCCTCGTAAGAACAGGACAGCTCCTAGGACAACTTTGAAGAAAGTTTTCAATCCCAGTTGGTTCAGCATTTCAGACTGTCCTACACAGGACACTAATTAAGCCTGGAATTTCAATCCATTTAGAAACTGGACCACAAATGCTATTCCTAGCTTGTTTAACCACTTTCCTCAATTGTATTTGGGCCCCTTCAACAGAATGATTCATCACAAATCAGCCAGAAGAAACCTTAAGAGAATAATGCCTCATTTCCCTTAACTGGTGTTGGGCAGGATTTTGGTGGTTTTCTTGGGTGATAGGTGTTTATTTTAATTAGGAGTTGGTTATAAGTTATATTTGTTCTTATTTAGAGAGAAAACAAGGTTGGACTCAGAGATGTCTCTCCATTCCTTTATCTTTCATTCTTAGGTTTAGAGATAGGGGTTGAAAAGAAAGAAGGGGGAATATAGAAATATATAAGAATGTAGAACAAAAGCAGATTAGTGCATCTACTCCTCAATTTAATGCCACAATTGTCACTCACAAGGTTATTTTTAATTCACTGGTATAGAATTTTGTATATAGATGCAAAATAAGTTTAATTTTAGATACATTGGTATAGAATTCAAATTTAAGATTATTCTTCACATATATCATATATATTTCTACTCTAATATGTGATATTGTACCCATAGAACTCAATTATAATACAAGGTTTACTTGCAATACTTTGAAAATGTTATTGCAGACTGTTTAAGATAATTAAATTATACAAATTGTCAGTTGATCAAATCATGGTGATATCAATTACTCATTCATTTTTATCACAAAAATATACATTCTAAGTGTAACAGATAGATATGATTCTATAGAATTATAAGGTAAAATAGATAATGTCTTTAAAAACCCCAGAAACATACAGAATATAGCATTTAAATCTGTTTTTATTATTTCAAAGATATATTTACAATCAGACAGGTTAACTCCTGGCAACAACCAGCCTATATCAAAGAAAATAATGAGCATCAAAGAATTGCAGTAGGAAGACAGCTTCAAATGTGGCAAACAAGCCACTGGGGAAAATGTCATCATTTCTACCACAGACAGAATTCTGCCTAAAATTGGGCAAGCTTGGATGCAGGCAGAGTCGACAATAAAACTCAGACAAGACTGGATAAGCAAGTCCTCAATAGTTCCTGCCTCACAAATATGTCTGTCGCATATAATGGGTGAGAAGGCTGAAGAGGATGCTCCAACATTATAGAGAGATTTGGGAGATGTGGGTTCAGGCAGCAAAGTGTCTCTGTCATCTTCTCATTTGGGAAGTTTCTAATCTGCACCCCCTGTATTCTCAGGTAATTAATTTTATTCCTTCTCAAGTCTATGATAGGGTTGAAGATCAGATAGTTTGGTTTTACAATTAATCTAAGTGGCTTAGAGGTTAAGGTGTTTTTTAGGGCTAGATAGATGTTTTAAATTGATAATGATGAGATATGATAGATACTGATTTACATTCAGAATTTTAGACTCACCAAGATAGGAAAGATGTTTTCTTCAAGTCTGTCAAATAAAAATAGCCAAAACACTATGACTGTAACATATATACAATTCCTGATTGTTTCATGGCTCTTCTAGCTTTAGGTAGTTTATTGTCTATATGTGTGATAACATAAATGTATATGTAAAATATTTAATAACAAATTGTAAAAAAATTAACTTGGGGGAAGCTGTTTTAAGTGTTTGCAATAATCACTTTGTTTTGTTTTGTTTTCTGAGACAGAATTTCTCTAGCAGCCTTGGATGTCCTGGACTTGCTTTTGCAGACCAGGCTGGCCTTGAATTCACAGAGATCCACCTGCCTCTGCTGGGGTTAAAGGTGTGGGATACCAAGTATGAATTGGGTTTGCAAGAATCTTAATACCCCCTGCCCATCAACACAAAATTAATGGGTCATTTCTTTGCACATATGAATATCCTAAGGTCTTTCCCAATCAAATCCATGTACTTTTATAAAAATACAAATTTCTCTGGATATGTAAATGCCTGGAAATCATTGAGTGAAGAACTTCTACCTAAGTTTGCAAGCTGCATTTTTATGGTCCCAGAATTAAATGCACATGGAATTTTATTCTCATGTTTATGCACTCAGGAGTGTGGTGTAATTGGATGTGTTATTTTCTTTATCAACAATTCTTTCTTTACCTCACTCTAGGAATTGAAACATACAAGTGTTTTGACTTAAACAGTCTTTTAATCTCCATTAAACATTCTTTGTTAGTTTTTTTCTCTATCTCTCAATGTAAGCAACAGAATTTTTTTGCTTTCAAGAATGGAAGGATAATTCTATAAGGCATAAATACAACACTCAGCAGTAGGCCCACTGCTTATGCATCATGGAAATAGGATATGCTATAGTCTTGAAAGAATATGTTTATCTAAGAATCACCTCAACTCCAGATAAAAAGATACAATTAAATATTTGAATAAAATAATGTCTCTCAACACAAAAGAATAAGTAGAGAACACTTATGGTTGTAAATGCTATGACAGTAATATCTAAGTGTATAGTAGTCAATTTTATACAGTTACTAAAAACCATGTCACTGGTCACATGGCTATAATCCTGGTAAGAAGAAACAAAGATGACAATGGACATACAGCTAATAATTCTGGTATTCAGTCACTTTAACTGAAATATTTTCCCCTCCAGGAATGGCACACTAGAGACAAGAAAGAATCATTGACTTATTCAGTACCTGCCAGTGGAGAGTGTGAGAAGGGAAGGATAGACAGAACCACTGACAATTGATTACTCCCATCCCAGATATAATTCAGAAGAAACCAGCACAGGTTTGCTTTTGTAGATCATTGCAGTTTCTTTTGAGAAAGACAGTGTGCACACAACAGCAAGCATTGCTCATATATTATGTATGTAACCCAGGATATACAGCATTGAGCTTTCTCTGTCTCCATGCAAATTCTTATGTACAAAGAAGCAAATTGCGTATTGAAATGAATTTTTGTTGCCTACTCTGCAGTTGACATTGTCTTTCATCTTTTGGTTAAGGCTCTTGTCATAGGGGACTTCTAAGCTAGGCTTCTTCACGATTCCTTTCTCCATTTAATGTCTTTGATTTGCTCCTTCCTGGGACACCAATGCTGCATGTGTAAGAACACGGAAGAAATTATTTTCTGTTTCTTCAACACAGTGGGGCTCTTAGCATCTTGGCAAGTGTAGTATGGGGCCAAGGGGCCAGGGGACTGGGAGAAGCTTTCCTGGGATCAAGGTGTTTCCAAACCCTGGAACTTTGTGTGTGAGATCAGCAGGAGTTACGATCACTCCCCAACTGCCCCTGGCCTGCATGCCCCAGTGCAAAGAGTCCAGAATCCCTACCTTCGTCCCAGCAAAGGAGGTCATGTGGCAAGGTAGCTTCTTCCTTTATAAAGTCATGGAATTTACACCTGGAATTCTTCCTTGTGTAATGAGGCATTTCAAATGCACTGGCCCTGGCCAATAACCTACACTCACCCTGAAAGACTCTCCCTACCCCCTAAAGGCTTACATATCTTCTCCCTATTAAACAACCTATGAATGGTGGAGCACACCTTTAATCCCAGCATTCTGGAGGCAGAGATAGGCAGATTGTTGGGAGTTTGAGGTCATCCTGGACTACAAAGTGAGTCTAGGACATCCAAGGCTACACAGAATAACCCTGTTACAAAAAACCAAAAAATAAAATAAAAATAAATAAATAAATAAATAAATAAATAAATAAATAAATGCTGTGCCATGGAAGCTGTCTCCAGAGTCTGTGCTTGTCTTGCTCACAGCCACCAGTGACCTCTTCTGTTCCTGACCATTCCCACTTCATTTCCCCTCTCAATATCTACTGGTCCTGATCTCAGGCCAATCACATAATGTGGCAGTGGGGGAAGAGGAGCCTGACAGCACCTTAGAACACTACACTAAGAACTACAACCTAAAAGAGTATACTAATGTTCTTTGTATAACACAGGACATTTGTTTCCCTGAGTTTTTATTGCCATTTTTCTTTTAGTATTTCATAAGCTACACTAAAGCCATCACTGTGGAAGGCTGTATTTGAACATCCTATCCTTCCATAATGTTGTGCCCTAATCACAGCCTTTCTAAACATTTAAAAATTAGAATCTTGAACAAACAAGGTGAACAATGAGTTTCATAACTGAAAGTGACTTCATTGAGTATTCACCCACCTACCACCTTACAGAGATAGAATTCAAACCATAGTTAACACGTACAAACCCATGATGGTAAAATCTGACATTTAGACTGTTTTTTTCTGTGACCATGGAAACCTGAACCTGCTTTTCCAAAATAAAGTGCTATATTCACTATTTTAATTCTCAATTTAATTTGAGCTAGAAGCACAGATGGTAGCAAAAGATGACAAAATTGAGCCAGGAAGAGCAGAGAAATGGATTTTATCTGCTCATGTCCCAGTAAGACCACCAAGGGACCACACGGTATCTCCTCTGAGAGTGAACTAAGCTTCAGACACTACAAAAACACCATAGACTACTGCCAGAAGATCCTCAAACAGAAGCAGAAATAGTCCAGACCAACTATTTAAACAACTAACAAAATATATTCAAATATATAAAAGCAGAAATATAAAACAGATTTAAAGAATCAAACTTTTCCTGATTCTAATTTTAATTTCAATGTTATTTTGGGTCTAATTGGGGATATGACAACTAACATAGGTTTGGTTGAGTCTCCATCACTTGTATGAATAAAGGTAGTGGAGAACAAGTCAACCTTGAAAATAAGATTTGAGGTTGTCACTCTGTAACAGTAAGAAAGAGGAGAAGGGGGAGGAAGGCTATGAATTAACCCTGTAAACAAAACAAGGAGTCGAGAACACTGTGGCCCTTGGTTGTGTGAAACACATTTGTCGTTGACCTCTCCTGACACAGGAGCTTTGGCTGAATCTTACATGACCAGGTAGGTATAGCAATTTTGTCAAGTAGCTCCCTGCTAGTGCTACTAGCAAAAGCATGGAACACACTATCTTCCTGATACTTTAGATGATTCTGAAAAGGAGATATAACAACAGCCTTTTATCAAATATAAATAGTGCTTGGTTTTACTGAGAATGGCTCCAGTGACTAAGTATAACATGAAGTTTTGATTGTTTACTGGTCATATTCTTATGCTTTTAAAACATATTTTTACTTAATATATTATGAGAATATCATATTTTGTTTATATTATATTTTATGTATTTCAGCATAAAATTTATTTCAAAAGTTAAGAAAGGCTTACTTAATTACAAAGACCACATTTATAGGAAAGTGTTCATGTACTTATTGTGTTTTTTAAAGTAATTTCTCCTTTTAAATTTTTTGGGGGACTGGGTCTCTCTATGAAAGTAGGATGCCTCAAAACTTATTATGTAGACCAGGCTGGCCTTGAAGTCAGAGAGATCAACTGGCCTCTGCATCCTGAGTACTAGTATTAAAGGCGTACACCATTAGGCCTGTTACTCAGGTAACAAAAAGACACAAAAAGCTTCTGTTTTTATATTTCAAGATAATAGTCATGTGAAATTTATAAGATTGTATAATACAACCTATCTCATATCTGCAGGTGCACAGCAGAGCACTTAAAACATGTATTTAGGCAGCAAAGATCAGCAAGTGAAGAAATCGATGCCCCTGCTATGGAGCCAGTAGAAGCTTCCTTTACTTTCTACCTTCCTTTCTTCCATGGTTTCTTTTATAGATGAGGAAAGTCTCCCACCCAGCAACCCTTTCAGTCTATTGCACACAGAAATGTTCTCTATAAAGTGTCCTCATGGTCAGGGTAGAGTAACACACAA
>OU015749.1:67933395-67957174 GCA_907169655.1 Acomys percivali
TACAGACAAAAAAAGCCTCTCTTATGATGGATGTAGACACATGTAATTCTGATACTGGAGAGACATATGAAAGAACAATCTGAGTTCAAGGCTAATGTGTATTATTTAGAGAGACTCTGCCTATAAGTGAAAAAGAGAAAAAAGTGAGAACCAGAGAATTTCCAGTGTGGTGGTTTTTTTTTTTTTGTTTGTTTGTTTGTTTTTGTTTTTGTTTTTGTTTTTGTTTTTGTTTTGCTGTGGTTTGGATGAAGGTGACACCCACTTGTGTAGAACCATCTCTATTAGCTTACACAATAAACCTGGAAGACACACTGCTTTGTTTGAGATGGCACCTTTTGTTTAAAATTATCATATCAGTGCTTGCACACAGATCTAAGCTATTTGATGGAATTACACCCAAGTTATTTTAGGGAATTATCCCTTGTCTACTGTCTCACTCTTTAGAATCAATAAGCAGAAAGCTTGCACAGAACATTAGGCAAATGTTGCACACCTTTAAATGTCATCCAGCTAATTCTAATAAAGATATGCAAAAACACTGGAATTTAAAATGATCTTGAGAAGTAGGCATCTATATCAACAAATTTCTATAGTAGATATATTATTTGTGCCAAGAAATTCTGATACAAAACAGATGTTGGCACAGAAAAGCAAGCAAGCTAGCCAGATAGACAGGCAGACAGAGAAAAAGAAAGAAACCAGAAGGAACTAAAAGGAACTCAATGAATGAAAAGTTTAAACCACTCCTGAACCCATACCGTGGTTTAAGAATATATACGCTCTTCCCTCTTACACATACCCTAGTGTTTTAGTCACAGAAACATTTGCTCAACTGATAAGATTTTAAGAGCTTAGAAAGTTGTAGTGCAGCTTTATAACAAAGTAAGCTCCATTATAGTTTACTTTTTTTTTAAAGCTTCCTTAAATATGGCATTCAAAAACACCATGACTTTTGCAAAACTTCACATTACTTTCAAGTGTAAAAGTACACCCTTTCTATCTGAGTCAACTGCCAGGGCATCTAAACATATTCTCTATTTAAAATTTTCAGTAGTGTTTCCTTCAAGGAAACATTTTAGCACAAGCAAAAGCTTCCAATGAGACTCATATAAATGGTCCACTCTCACTTGTTAAGGAACAATGCAGGGGTCACATTCACGCTACATAGAAATGGAGGAACTACAGTTACCCAAAAATACGAAAAAGTCTTGGAGGAATACTAACCCAGGTTTGATCTTACGTAATCGAAATCGAACTTCATGATTCCCAGCAGTTTAATTTTTCTAAGTCTTGGTTTCATAAGTTGTAAAATGGAAATAATAGTCCTATTTCAATATGTTTATCAAAGTGCCACCTAATAATGTGTGTACAATTTTATGGTTGCAATTTTCACATTAATAGAAGACACAGACTCACATAAACTTCCATGACCCTCTGACTCTTACCGTCTTTATGCCTCCTCTTACAGAATGTTCCCTGAGCCTTGGGTGTGGGAGTTTTTTGTAGCTGTATCCATTGCACTGAACAATGGCTAAACAAATAGACATATCAAAGTCAATGAGGAAAGGACTACAGTTCTCAACCTTACACAGAGAAATACAGGCCACTAAGGCTACTGGAAGAAGAAACAGTCCTCTCCATGGAAAAACAAGTCAAGTGGTTATCCAATATCGAATGGT
The DNA here is from genome assembly GCA_907169655.1 of Acomys percivali. Taxonomy (NCBI): domain Eukaryota; kingdom Metazoa; phylum Chordata; class Mammalia; order Rodentia; family Muridae; genus Acomys; species Acomys percivali. Next base: position 67,935,075 of record OU015749.1, read on the forward strand.
CAGTCAAAAAATATATAAACTACTAACATTTATATTCACATATATATAAATAAAAGAAAAGTATATATATGTTACTTAGAACAGGAATTAATAAAAGAAGTGGTCATGAATTTGAAAAAGAAATAGAGAAAAGAAGGATATATGATGGATGAGTCAGTTTGAAATGAGGAAAAGTAAAGGGAAATTATAGAATTATTCTCAAGCATAAAAGAAAACATATATTTTATAGTGAACAGAATTGTTTCTAGAATTCTATAGAATCAACTGCCATACTTAAATATCCCACTTCTGTCTATTAACATAATACTTTTATTGATCCTTTAGAAACTGCATGTAATGCACCTGCCCAACTCAACTTCCAGTCTATCCGCACTTTTGTGACCTCCCCCAAAACAAAGGAAAAAATACCAAGTTCAATTTGTGTTTCCCATATTCTCTGGAGGATGGTTAAATTCCTAGTGGCCAGTCCCTTGAATAAAACTGTGTCCTTCCCACCCTCTCTCCAGCCACAGGCAATCACTTGTGAAAATCTACCATCAGCATCCCTACCAATATTTTCAAAAATTCTCTTTAGGAGATTCTTTTCCAGATTCTTTTGGGGTGAGGGGGGAATGAATCTTAGTGTTCACCTTCCTTGCTATATCCAAAGGCCTGTATCATCACTCACCAATACTTGTTTTTTTTTATTTATATTTTACTCAACAATTTCTTTTTTTTTAATTTTTTTCTTTTTTTCTTTTTTTTAAATTAATTTATTCTTGTTACATCTCTATGGTTATCCCATCCCTTGTATACTCCCATTCTTCCCTCCCTCCCATTTTCCCCTTATTCCCCTCCCCTATGACTGTTCCTGAGGGGGATTACCTCCTCCTGTTTATGCTCATAGGTATCAAGTCTCTCCTCGGTGACCTGCTGTCCTTCCTCTGAGTGCCACCAGGTCTCCCCCTCCAAGGGAGACTGTTCTGACCATTGGCTAGATCTGGGTAGCGGTTTAAAGTTTACTGCCTATATTGTCTTTGGCTGGTGCCTTAGTTTGAGTGGGACCCCTGGGCCAAAATCTGCCTATTATAATGTTTTACTTGTAGGTTTCTAGGACCCTCTGGATCCTTCTACTTTGCTATTCTCCCTAGCTTCTCTCATCTAGAGTCCCAATAGGATGTCCTCCCCTCTGTCCCAGTTTTCTGGTAAGTGAAGGTTTTCATGTGACATGCCCTTTGGGCTAGTATGCAGATATAAGTGAGTATATACCATTTGAGTCTTTCTGCTTCTGGGTTAACTCACTCATTATGATCATTTCTAGCTCATTCCATTTATCCACAAACAATTTCTTGATACACAAGGACATTCCTTAGGCAGACAGCCTATGCTCAACCTACTCTTACTACTTGCTATTGAGTAAATTAGCAACTGCTAAATGAAGGAACCTTCATGACCATTAATGGGAAGCATTTGATGGGAACATATGTTAAGAAAGTAGATTTTGTCCACTAAGCCCTTAAGTAACTGAGACTTGAATTCCCTGCCTGCCTCTCTCTAAAATCCCATCATTCTTTGTGCATCCACAGAGACTTGTTTTCTGTGAAGCTGATGACACCTAGGAAAGATCAAAGCCAGATTTACATAAAATCAAATGGGTTACATATTTTGTTAAGGTAAAATACTTTCTTGTATTATAATATTATTTAAAAAGATATTTAGTTTCGTATAATATAGTCTGGTTACTATATCTTCTTTCCACTTGCCCATCCACCCAATTCCATACCCAGTCTATCTCTGTGTCATTAGGATACAAATGGGCATTGAAAAAATAATATGAGATAAACTAAAAGCAAATCATAATAGGACTTGCTAAATTTCCATTTTGAATCCTTTTTTGTTATAGTTATACCCATAGTTTCAAAATTATTCAATAGAACCAGCATGTAAAGTTTAAGACTATTGTATGATTTAAAGTAACATCTATGAGATTTTGCCATATATTTTTCTGAGATCATTCACTGAACATTGGGGTACTGACTAATTTTTATCTGAAAGGAAGCTGCTTCTACTCAGTAATAAGCTGCATAATTCACCTACACCATGAGCTGACTGCAAATAATAGAAACTTTTTTCTCACAGTTCCAAACACTGAGGAAAAATATGGTCAAATAATTAGAAAATCCCATGTGACACAATCTTGTGTCTTTAATTTTACCTGGTGGTAAAGTGGAAGCTAATTCTCTGAGGTGTCCCTTATAATGGCACACATAGCTGCCAAGAGATTTCTCTCCCTCTCTAATAACATCCTAATGTCACACTAAGTATTGACTATCAACATGCAGATTTGAAAACAAAAATACCAATATTTATGCAATAACAAGAGTGAAAATTGGCAAGGAACTAAACTAAGTATAGTCAAAATATTTCATTTTTGTGAATATATAAAATGTATGTAAGTATAATTTATATCCTCACATTTTAAAATGTGTATACAAATCTAATTTCCACAATTTAAAAAATTAATAAAAGGAATAGTTAAAATTTGTTTTCTATTTTCTCCAGAGAATTAAATCTTAAGAGTTTGTCATTAAGAAACTCTCAATATTAAATTGACAAAAATAATGTAAAATACTACAGAGTTATTCTAATTCTTAAGAAAACACTGTTACATCTTCTAGGTCAATGTATTTAAGTAATAGTGTGTTTTTTTAAATTTTAGGTGAGATCAGCAATGTTATAGGTGGTATAGCCATAGACGATTTGAAAATTGATCACTTTGATTCCAATTGTTATTCTAATATTCACCATCATGCCTGATTTTGAATTTCTAGTGTTTGCAATTCTCATTAACTCTGAAAGTCCAATTACTTGCTTCTCCAATAACCTATAGCTCAAGGATACATGATATGTGCACTGGTGGGGTGCAGTACAAATAACTAAAGGTTGTAAGGGCACTAACATTATACATGTCCCTAACGTTGCCAGACATTAGATGAATGCCAATGATAATATTTACATGGAATATGGAAATTAAATCTATTCTCTTATATTGTAGCATTTGTGGACCTTACATTTTTTCAATTAACAATTTGGCTCTTTTTTACAATTAATTATTAATCTTGCCCATTCCTAGCCTCATAGGCAATCAATGAAGGAAAACTGGAATGTTTTACCTCTTTTCTGGCATTCTGGAGTGATACTGAATCCTCCCTTTTCTGCTTCATGGACCTGTATAAACTTTTTTGAAACTTCCTTGATAAATACAGCACAATTTTCTACTTTTGTCCAAGGGGATATTAAGTGTGAGGGCTCTAGGATTTGCATTGGCTTATTCTGGAGAACATGATTATGCTTAATCATATGCTTTGAATAAATGATTAATATTTAAAATTAATTACATAATAAACCCATTTCCTGTAAGGTTACAGATAGCTGTAACTATTTTAAACATTTTAATGAAAAATAATTTAATTTTTAAAGATTTAAATAATTAGAAACCTACAAGCAGAACATTATGATAGGCAGACTTGGGCCCAGGGGTCCCGCTCAAACTAAGGCACCAGCCAAGGGCAATACAGGCAGTAAACTTTAAACCCTTACCCAGATCTAGCCAATGGTCAGAACAGTCTCCACAGTTGTGTGCAGAGTGGGATATGACTTTCTCACATACTCTGGTGCCTCACATTTGATCATGTCCCCTGAGAGAGAGACCTAGTCGCACTCAGAGGAAGGACTGCAGGTTACCAAGAAGAGACTTGATGCCCTATGAGCATATACAAAGGGAGGTAATCTCCCTCAGCAACAGTCAACAGGGAGGGGAATAAGGGGAAAATGGGAGGGAGGGAAGAATGGGAGGATACAAGGGATGGGATAACCATTGAGATGTAACAAGAATAAATTAATAAAATAAAAAATAAATAAAATAAAATAAAATTTTGTACAAACTAAAAAAAAATAAGAGTGCATTTAATTAATTTCAGAAAAGCTCTATCTCTATCTCTTGAAAAGAAACTTACTTAAAGATTTATTTGACAGTCTTGTATTGTGTAATGTTCTTAGAAAATTGACTTTATAAAATTACTGCTTTGATTTATATACTGTATTTTCCTTAAAGAGCTTTGTTTTGACTCAAGACTATCTGGGAAGTAGCAGAGCCTCATTAGGTTAACTTGAAGTTTGAAATAAAAAAAAATTATGTTGGTCTACTGTTAGCATAAGAAGCATAAGAGAAAAAGATGGACATGATATATTTTCTCGGTTGCTGAACAGATTGGTTTGGTTAGGGAGGTAACATTTGTCAAACTGTAAGTTGCTATAATTACAAGCCTCTACTGGTTTTGATATTTTTTTATACATAGCATCCTAACACAACACTTAAACATATTTTTGTATCTTTTTTTTCGAGAAAGGCAACTTAATAGAAAATTTAAAAATTAATCTTAGATAAGAAGTTAAGTTGTTGCTCTTGTCACTTTAGTAGATTAGAAACACATGCACACACACTCACTCACACACACAGAGAGAGAGAGAGAGAGAGAGAGAGAGAGAGAGAGAGAGGGAGACAGAGACAGAGACAGAGACAGAGACAGAGACAGAGACAGAGAGAAGAGAGAGAAGTGTGTGGAACCTGTAACCAGTTCATATTTATGGTTTATTCTAAATAACATGAAAATATACACTGATTCAGAGTTATCTAATAATGACAATCTCACATAATATTCTCCTGAAATGTACACAAAACCCACATTCTGTAAAATGCTTATTCCAGAGATGCAGATAAGTTATTATACTCTGATATTAGTGTTAAATTTATTCCTAATATTTTTACCTCAATTCTAATCTTATATGTGAGTCAAAGACAACATGGACTTGGGAATTTGAGTGATAATTCTCCTTACTCATTTGGTGGTTAATTGCTTATAAGGTTATCATTCAAGAATGTGAAATAAGAGAGTGTCAGTAGTTCAAGACCAGTCCTGAATATGCATTCTGTAGCCATATGTCATCATCATAAACAACACAAGGCTTATAAATAAACAAGGAAATACATATGTGAATAATTAATTAATAGAATAGTAAACTTCCCTGCACTACTTGGAGATCTTCACTTCTCAGTGTAATGAGATAAGGTTGTGCCGGTTTTTCACAATACTAACCTGTTCAGTGTCTGTCTACCACATAGGCGAAACACAATGACGTACTATAGTTTAAAGTTGCATGTTATTTTAGGTGACTAACATACTTGTTTTTGCACTTGTGTTTTTCACATTGTGAACATACTGTGCCTCCCCTATGCCACTGTTCTGCCCTGTGTGCCTCAGAGATGCTATAACTTATTACATTTCGAGACTAATGCTTATCCACTGTCTTAGAGGACCATGTCAGAATGAGCTTCTGTTCTTCAAAGATTTTGGGTGCTATGTGATGAAATGGACTGTCTTTATTTTCCTATCTATGCCTTAATTAATATCATATGAAGTAAAAATCTTCCAATTTGGGTATTAAACAAAATCCTGTGATTTCTTCTATATTTTCTGTCTTTATTGCTTTATATAAAAGTTTTTATTCTCAAATATTTCTTGTTATAAAATATGAGAAATAGAAACTTTATTTATTTTGGAGATATCAAGTTATTTTCATGCTTCAATTATTCTTATTATGTTTTCAAAAAAGGTTTTAACAAAATTAAGTATTTACCCTACTTGTGAAAATCAGAGTCAATCATGCAATAGAGTTTTTGTTTAGTTTATATTACAAAACTCAGCCACAACAGAAGATATTTCCTTCTATTTCCAGCATTGGCCTGATTCAGAATTTTCCAAACTTTTCTTACATAGTTATGAAAAATACCATTTAAGACACAATTTGTCTACTCAACATTTGCTGATCTTCTTTTGATTGAGTTTGATGAACATCTATTAATTTATTTGAGAAAACAGAAATCATATCATATCTCCCTAGGAGCCAGGCTTTTATGTTTTTGTCTCTTTGCTTTCAATAACTATTATTTGATACTGAAATTAAGTCTAATTTTCAACCACCTAAGCCTTTCTAGAAGTTTCATTTAATCATGTACTTTACTATTTTAATGTGGTTCTGGGCTCATTTCTTACTTGTCTTTGATATTCACAAGGAAGCTGATATTCTTTTATGTGAAATTGTCCTGGGCTTTTATATCAGTGTAATTCCACCTTCACAGAATAAGCTAAAACTATTGTCTTCTATATGTGTTTGAGCACTCTGAATGGCATAGAGATGAGCTGTTCTTTAAAAGTGTGTGTTGGGGAGAATAACTTGCTTCCCTTGCTAGACTTACAGCGGCCTTAGAAGGGAAGGATTTGGTATCCATTGTCATGTATTGTTTTCTGATTTTTAAATGTGAATGGTATGAAATAGCATCAGCCTTTCTATGCTTAGATTTCTCTACTTAGCAGTGTTCCCTCATGTTACCAAATGGATAGTAAGTGCTCTCCAATGTGGGCCTTTGCATACAAAGCTTCTGTGAATATTTACCCTTTGTAATATATCACTATATTGTTGTATGTACCTGTTTTCTATCATTAATCACGTTTTTAATATCAGTCTGTAACCAGAAATAAAATTGTATAAAAATAATAAGCTCACACATGTGTAGTTTCATCAGCGCTTCATAGAAACTCATGTGTTAATACTGCACTGTTCTAACTCCAGGCATCTGAACAAAATGAGATTGGTTGAACCGAGTCTGCTAATATGTGTGCTGTCTCTTCAGATGTAGCTCCTCTATCCTCTTTCCTTGTTAAGTGAAGACTTTCATGGGACATGCCCCTTGGGCTGGTGTCCAGGTATAAGTGAATATATCTCATGTGACTCTTTTTGCTTCTGGGTGAACTCACTCATTATAATCATTTCTAGTTCGATCCATTTGTCCATAAATTGCAGGTATTCATTGTTGTTAATAGCTGATTAGTATTCCATGGTGTAAATGTACTACAGTTTCTTTATCCATTTTTCTACTGAGGGACACTTAGGCTGTTTCCATGTTCTGGCTATTATGAATAAGGCCGCTATGAGAATGGTTGAGCATATGTCCTTGTTGTGTGCTGTAGCATGTTCTGGGTATATTCCAAGAAGTGGAATAGCTGGGTCTTGAGGAAGCCTTATTTCTAGTTTTCTGAGATAGCACCAGATAGATTTCCAAAGCAGTTGTACTAGTTTGCATTTTCACTAGCAATGAAGGAGTGTTCCTCTTTCCTGGGACTCTAGGTGAGAGAAGCATCAGGGAATGGGGAACTAGAAGGATCCAGAGGGTCCTAGAAACCTACAAGAAGAACATTATGATGGGCAAATCTGGGCCCACAGGTCCTGCTCAAACTATGGCACCAGCCAAGGACAATATTTGCAGTAAACTTCAAACCCCTACCCAGATCTAGCCAATGAACAGGACTTTCTGCACAGTTGAGTGGAGAGTGGGGATTGACTTTCACAGGAACTCTGGTGCCCAGTATTTGATCATGTCCCCTGGATGTCCCCATGTCACTCAGAGGAAGGATAGCAGGTTACCTAGAAGAGACTTGATACCCTATGAGGAAAAACATCGGGAGGCGGTCCCCCTCAATTATAGTCATAGGAGAGAGGAGTAAGGGTAAAATGGGTGGCAGGGAGGAATGGGAGGATACAAGGGATAGGATAACAATTGAGATGTAATATAAATAAATTTTTTAAAAAGATATAGCTCGTTACTGAAATTTTGCTGATGTCATTTGTAATTGTAATTTAGAGTCTTCTGCTTAACAATGCTATTGTAGATGCTGTTCTCATATTATCCACCGATTTTAATTAGATTTTCAAAAACTTTTTGAAATTAAGTTTTGAGTGTTATAATGTAGATGTAGAACATCTACATAATATAGGTCTAATTATTAAGGAACTCCATAAAATATTACTAGAAATAAAGTTCAGTTTATAAGATTTTAGATAACTATTACTATATATACTATTGAAACAATTAAAATGAGATAATTTGTTTTTAAATTTTGATTCTCCCTTCTTTATTTGCTTTTATTCATGAATATGTATGTTACAAGTTCCTAAGTTAATTATTGGTTCTAATAGTTACTTACACATTAGTCTGTATGTTTCTGCAAATACTCCAAATGATACTGAAACATCAGTTGAAAAATACAATGAAAGAATCTAGTACATACAGATGTAAAATGTTGAATAGAATCTTGAATAGAATGCAACAAAGTGCACCACTTTATCTTCACAGGGCTGCTTGTGCCTCCTACACTGTCCGTAGCATTGTTTCCAAGAATGTTCAAAACACAGGTGGTGGAAATTGTTCTACCTCTTACCCTGGATCTGGGAAACATTTCTACATTATTCCATTGGCCGAGGCGTCATACCCTTTCCAGGACCCCAAGGGTTTAAGGCTGCAGTTCTACTATTATGGGAATGCAGTGTAGATGCAGACTTGTTAACTTGTCCATGCCACTGAAACCATATGATGCTTGAACAATGGGCCTCCAGAAAGAAGACATGTAAGAAATAGATGGAAACCTGGTAAACATCAGTACTTTGAAAATAATGACTGTGTAAGAGCATAAATCCTTTCTTAGAAAGGATTTCTAAGGATGTCCTATCTTTCTTAAAAAAGAGAAAAGAAAAGGCCCCCTTTCTTCAAGAAATCAAACACACCTCAGCATTAGAATCCTGATATCAAACAGATATAAAGAAGTAATTGTTTTTTTTTTTTTGTAGCCTAGTTAAATAAGTTGCTATGATTTATCTCCTGCATATAAAGATGATAGATTTTGACAATAAAATATATTGATTAACTGTCAGTAGACTATTGTCAATACACAAGTACCTTAATGATGGGCTGGCAGGGAAACCTTTGACTTCGGAGGGACACAGCTGGGACACTGCCAGGCAATAGCTGTACAGGAATCACATGCCTGCAGCAACAACATAGCTGAGGTGGAGCTGGAGCATGAGGACTTGACAGTGACCAGCGAGCAAAGGCAAATGACTCAGAGCCCTGATGAGGAGAGACACAGGGTAAAAATTTCATAAAATATACATTAACACTAAAAGAATGCAAAACTACAAAATGATCTGCACTTCAAAAATCTTTAAAAAAATAAGGGAAAGGTCAGGTTTAGTCATCTCACATGTTCCTGGAGAGCTAAGTTATGGATATTGTGCAATAGGCTTTTGATACTACTAGCTTCTGAAAATGGGATGATTTCCCTTGGATTTTTAGTATGCTTTACACTACCCAGGCTGTGGGCCCAAGTTTAAAGCTACCTTCTTCAGAATAAATGAAAATAGATTTTTCTGTCCTGCTTTTTGGGCCTCAATGACAAATATGTGAAGAAAATGACAAAGTTGTCATAATAGTTTGAAAATGGTGTGAAAGACACAAAGCTTTTTAACTATAGAGGAAGCTAGATGCTTTAGTAACTTCAATGAGAGTGCCTTATAGGCTCATATACTTGAATGTCTAATATCTTTTATCTGCTTAGCTACATTAAATGATATGAAATATTTCATATAGCAGGTAATCAATATATTTACACACTTTAGGAAAAAGTTTTCTCTAATATAATGAGTTATATGCATTGCCAGATGTTTTAGGTTAAATATAAAAATCAAGGATAATATAAATTTAATCTAATAAAAATTCCTTTATACAATTTTTATATTTTTCTGCTTATAATACTTGGAAAGGCAGTTCCTTTGATTGATTAACACTTGAAGTAGCAAAGCACATAAGATAATAATTATTTTGACTTAAGCCTTCAGTCACTGAAACAAAAATATTTATTTCTAGACTGTATTTTCAAGTTTCACAACAGACCCAAACATGTTGCTTTCAGTTACAAAATAAATCTTAGTTGTTCTCAATTTGCTTCTTTCTTTAACATTATTCTTAAGTCTAACACCTTTCATTCTCCCTTTCAAATACTGTTGCACACTATTGTGCACGCATATCTAGCTATCATGTATTATACCTACTGTGTTATGTGGTCTGTGTGAGAAAGTATTACATTTGGCTATTAGTTAATGAGACAAAAATACTGTTTTTTTCTCCTGTGTAGTCACTGTAGGTAATTTAAAAATTGTAATTGAATTTAATCCTATCATTTCCACACAAAGGAAATTGCCCATTAATGACATTCTATACCATTTTGCTGTTGGAATCAAGTAATCTTATAAAGAGTGTTTATACTAATGTTTACTATGTAGCTATTTGAGTAGCAAAACAATGCAGGAATGCAGGATACCTTTTTCTCATCAGTAGCTACTACCAATGGAGTAAAATTAGAAGTCTTTTCACGGGAAGAGTTGTAAAGCCCTTTGATTACCTGACAGCCTATTATTCTTTGGTTTTGTAGTAATCATTATTTTCTTATTTTATAAGTATGGCCACAGGATCTGAAACATAACTTGTTTGCAATGTTTGTCCCACCCTGGTTTTATTGTAAACAAACAGTTCTCTTCCAACATAAGGCATTATTTCAGCTGCCACTGTGGCCCCCAGGATTCAGGCCTTTACTGGATTTTAACCCAATGAGACCATTATGCTGCTGTTATGCCTCATGTCCATCTGTCTATGTCCCTATGGGCTTCGTTAGGCTATCACTTTCACTTTGCTATCAATCAATATCAAGTTATAAAACTGAGAGCTGAAACATCATACACTCATTTCTTGTAGGCAAAATGGCTCTAACCCAAAGTGTATCTCAAGACAGCAGAGTTGAACACATTTGCAGCTGTGCATCAATCTATGGCAAAAATCCATAGAGGACTAATCAGTGCAGGCTGGATATGATGTCTATATTCAGCTCTCAATCATCACTCTTGTTTGTACCTCTTGAACAAAAATGGATCTCTTTTGCCTGGAAACCTATTCAGGAAGCGAATTATTTATAGGAAGTAAATTATTTTTCTGTAATAAATCCAACTGACTCCCCAATGCTTCTCTAAAGTGCTTTTTAACTTTTTATTCTCAAATGATTTCAAACAAATAAGAAAATGTGTCAAGCTTTGTTTCTTAGAATGCCACTCATCAGAAATGCACAGATTCAGAGCTCAGAGAAAGAAAGCTGACTTTCATGAAATTTGTTTTCATGAAAGGAACCAAACAAAAAGGGGGTGTCATTTCCCTAGAAAATGGAGAATTCTGAATTTTCAAGACTTTAGCTTCTGACTATACGACACAAATTTAACTGCTGATCTTTGGGACATATCAGTAAATTATACAAAAACTAAAATATCAAGTTCAATTTTTTAGAAGTTTTTACTTTTCGTTTTTGAGATTATAGTATAATTACATAATTCCCCTTCTGTTTCTTCCCTCTAAACCTTCTTTGCTCTCTTCCATATCTAGTGTATTATATACTGTCTGCCCAATCTGTGTAACATTACTCGTGTGTGTGTTTTCTGTGCTGACCATATCACAGTGGGAAAACAGTCAGGGTGTTTTTCCCTGAGGATTATTTATCTCACTCTGCATCTGTCAGTTGTCTCTAGATCTTCGTGTGGGGTGGAGGCCATGTAGGCTTTCCCATTCCACTTCACCATGTCTATGTGTTCTTGCTCTTGTTTAGAACATGGTGATTGTTCAGCAAATTCAAATGAAAATTGATTTCTGGAACAATGAACTCTGCTAGCTTCCTGTTGCTTGAACAGTTGCTTTTCCTCCCACTCTCTATCTCCCATTCTCTTATTATAGTCTCAGAATTTCTGTATTGGATCAGGATTTTTCCTACTATGTAAACACAATTTCATAAGTCTATCTCCAGTTAAAGGTTTTGATTGGTTTATCTTAGGTCATGTGACTGTCTTTGAGCCAATCACTGTGGTGAGATAGATGGGTTGTGCAGATTCCCTACATCTTCTTTTGTGTATATTGGTTAAAAATGGTCATTACTCAAGGCATATGGGATGAATATTGAAACAAAAAAATGGAATTCTGTTATCAATATGGCAAATAAATTAACAAATATTCTTAGAACAAAATAACTGACTATTAAAGAACTTGTTTTTATTTTTAAAGAACTCTCAAAAGTATTCTATTACACAAAGATCTTTATAATTAATAAACAAATATCTAAATGGAATAAGCAGAAAGGAAAGCCTGAGCCATGATCTCAAAATTAATGTGAAAGGTAGAAAAATCTTATAAAATTATTTCATTTTACTTAAAACAACTTTCTTCATTAATTTACACCTGATTGCCTTCAGCACAGAAAAATTCAATTATATTAGTAAATGTATGGACTTAGCTATAGTTTAGCTTTCTACTTTTTTTATATGAAAAACCCCATGGCCAGAAAAATGAATCAGCAAGTAAAGGCATTGTGGGTCAAACCTGAAAAACCAAGTTCCATTTCTACAAACCAACAAGCTGAAAGGAGAGAACAGACATGCACAAGGTGTCCTCTGGTCGCCTCATATCCTGTGTGTGTGTGTGTGTGTGTGTGTGTGTGTGTGTGTGTGTGTTTGAATTCATTTTGCCATTTTAATTTTAGTAGGGAGTGTTTACAGGAGACTATGAAACAGTCAGTCCTTAGGTACATTTGGTTTGGGCAGTAAAAGGACACTAATTGTATGATATTCCAGGCGGGTATGTTTGCTGTAGTATGTGTGAGAAATGAAATAAAGAGAATAAAGAAGAAATCACAGTGATATTATTGATCAGTAATTAGGTTGCTAAATAGGACGTAGCAGAGGGATATGTACATAAAAGGAGGAATGATAGAAGTGAGAAAAGAGTGAGGGGGAGTTTCCTAAAGAGACATGGGAGTTCAGATTAAAGGTAAACTGAAAAGATCAGGTAAACACACACACTCAAATAACTTCAAATAATGTAGACTAGATTCTTCTCTCAAGAGTTAAGTCACCAAAACTCTGTAAACAATGGTTACCCGCAACTGTGGGAAAGATAAAAGATGATGGGATATGTGAACTTGTGAGGGCAAAGGACTGAGGATGCCTGATAACTGACCACATATACTACAAGAATCAGGAAGACCTATCACGGGAAAAAAGAGTTGGTTGGAGTGGGTGTTGAACCCATTCTTCGCTGACTCCCTAGTGGAGTTGGGTGACCTTTGGTGGATCTCAGTGCCTCCTAAATTTCAATTTGTTAAGCAGAGCTGTGGCTGAAAGATGAGCAGGATCTCAATCCACAAATGGCATCCAAATAATCTTTCCCAGATAATACCAGTCAGACTGTGGTACCTGTTCCCTATATTGACTGTATTGTATATTATGCAGTTCAGTCCTGTGTTATTTTAACCAAAATAACATTAATAACAGGGAAGGAAATTTAATATCCTTAAAGGAAGAGAAATCATTGGTTATGTAGAAAATACAGGTATTAAATAGATAAAAAGCAGAGAAACAGGAAGTGAAGGTATTTGTACTCTCTGCCATAATATCCCTTTACATTTATTTGTTTCACATACTGAGTCTTGCACTAGCTGAAACTTAACAGTAAATTCCTCACATATTTAAGCTTGAAAATTACCAGTGCTGGCTATCTACAATTGAATTATAATTCTAAAAGTATTATACAGTGTTTATATATTAAAAGAAGCATGGAAGATAATTTAATGGACAATTGTATTTTTACATCCAACCAAGAAAATAAACCATTACCAATAGAGTTTGACTCCCCAAGTACCCTCCTTTCTAACTGTGTTACAATCATCCTTCACACAAAATACAGAAGAAAATTCAATTCAGTTATAAAATAGCTATAAAAATATTACATAAAATACTTAACTGAATTACCTCAAATATTGGTTTTACTGTTACTACATATAGTCAGTGCAATACCATTCTGTCACATATACCCCAAAACAGATCACAGAGAGTAGAAATCAGTTTTGGATACTTCATTTGTTCAGCATTGGTAATAATATATTCCCTCTAATCATTTTTACATTTTTGTAGCATTGGCAGGTAGCAAACACTTTATCTCCATTTTGTGTGTTACAGCTTGGATAGAAAGGTATCCTGGCATCTGGGAGGCAAGGAATACACAAAGTCACAGTGCTCAACAAACCTCACACAAGAGATTTATTAGGAGGGAGATTGCCTCTGTTCTGGCAAGAAGCAGCTGAGAACTGAGTAGAACACAGGGTTTAAATAGGGTTTATGTTGGGAAGGGGGAGTGATGCTTTTCAGGATGCCCTGAGATTGGAGGGATTATGTGGCCTATTTTAAAGGGATTCGTGGGACTTTTTCCTGTAGCACAGGGCCATCTCTCCCACCTATGCACATCTTAAGTTATTCAGCATCTCCTCTCCATTATTTTCTTACAATAACAAATTTAACATATTAATTGTAATATACAGTGTGTCCAACAGTTCTCACCTTGTTGTATGTTTGTGATTTTTCTTTTAGTTTTCACAACTTTAAAATATTTATCTCAAGTAATTCAACTATAGTCTTTGTTTTATCTTATGATATTTTATTTTGTCACATTTTATTATTATCACTTAGGAGCCTGTACTTTTCTAATGAGGATGGAAAGGGAATGGATCTGGACAGGATGGAAGGTGAGGAAGAACTGGGAGAAATACAGGGAGGAAAAACAGTAATCAAGATATACTATGTGAGAAAATACTCTATTTGTCAAAAAAAGAAAATTCTGTTCTTTCTAGAATTGCTCCATGGAATTTAAAAAGATTTCAAAAAATGAATTTCTCTATCTTCTTGGTTTATCACTCAGGTAACTGTCACAACTTTGAGGTAAGGTGTGAGGTTCCTGGAGCTTCCATTTAGGTGGAATACAGCAGAACCCAGGGGCTTCATCATTTTTTATTCTTCTCTAGTTTACTTGTTATACCTGTGAAAATTGGTCTATGAAAAGCATTATAAATGGGCTTCTCTCTTCACTTTTCTCTGGCATAGTAATGCAACAGATGTTAGCTCCACTATCCTGTTTGTGGTGACCATATTCATCTTTCAGAATCTCTACCACTTTGCCTCTGCAGGTCAAAACTGCCTCCACATTCCTTCACTTTGCCAGCTTTATATCTGAGTTTTCCAGATGAATTTGAGAGGCTAGGAGAGAAAACAATCCCTAGAAATACTCAAGGGAACTTGCTCTAAGCAGACAAGGTTTAGGGAAATTACAATAAGCCAATAATAAAGATTCATCCAGATGTTTGCGGCTGTCACAGTGGTACCAAGCCAGATGGGTTCTTCTGTACTGACATCTCACCTACCTCTCTCCAGTGACTGCTCACAGATAAGTACTTCTCCGAAAATTCTTCTTTGTAGATGGAGGCTCCCTTACCCTGTTAGTCTATCTTCCAAGGCACAGCCAACATCCAGCAGTTAATACATGAGACAAAACTTAGGTTTGTCCTGTAAGTTGCTATAGTTTGCACGGGTCATTGTGACTCTTTAAAGCTCCTGTAGAACCTGCCATGGAGACCTGGCTTTAGTTCAGCATTCTCCTTTACATCACTGCTTCTTTGTATCCTTCCTGGCCCCGTTTCCTATTCTCTGCACTGAAAAAAAAGTCTTGTCCTCAGGTGACCAGTTGGCTCTTTTCTTTTTTTTTTCCTGGAAGCCATCTTAAGAGAACATTGAAATGAATCTTTGCATACCATTACTTAAAAGATGCTCAAAGGTAGTTTGTGTTTGTAAGTTAAGCTATTTACACAGCGTGTTTCCTAGTCTTGGTCCCTTTCCCATACATTCTGAAAGATAAATTGGCTACACTGTTGTATGGATAATTCTGGTTATTAGAGTTATTCTGTTTAATGGATATTTGATGCTATTCCAATTTAATCTTATTCTAAAACAAATGGCAACACAATTTTATTTTCTTTTTCTCTTGTTCTTCTTGAGACTTTCCTATCTCCATTTAGAGTTAGTTAGATCATTGATGAGAATGAGACATGCAGAATTTTTTCTCAGATTAGGTTTTCAAACCTAAAAGCTTGATGATTTAATGTATACTCATCCTATGTATGTACTGGACACTCACATAATTTATTCCAATCCATAATTGATTTCCATTAAGCAAAACTGGAAACAGTTGTAATATTCCACCTCATACAGAAGACAGTTATTATGTTTTCAAAATTTAATACATTTCATTGTAATTTAGATATTTTTATTTTATCAAACAATGGCCATTATTTTAAACTCACTATCACCTTTTAGAACAGGGATATGTTCTTCACTCATGTGCCAGCCTTTGAGGAGTTTGCACAGGTTTTCCTCATTTCTTTATTATTTGGAAACAAACACAGCCACAAAATAAAAAGCACCGTGCTTTTTAATTGATTACAACCAATGGTTCCGGCTTTTCCTGACATTCTCTCATTTGCTTTTCTCCTGGGTGCATTCCAGCAGCTTATGTAGAGTCACCTGCTGTCCGAGATGGGGCCTCTCTTCTACCAAACCAAACTATCTACATCCTCACACATAATTTGAGAACCTGTTACAGCAAAAGAGTCACATGTGAAGAGTATAAAGACAAGACATAATATCACAGAGGACAGAGGTTGTCACAGAACTTTCCCTATGCTTAAGAGAATACTTACACCTGAGAGATGCTGGGAAGAGGTGTTAGTATCTGCTTCACCATGCTTTACAGACCCACAGAGTCAGGCAAGTGGACTGAAGTTACTTAACCATCAACTAAGATAAATTTTTCCTCCTTTTTTTCCAAGTATGCTTTCCTGAAGACAAAAACAGTAATCAATATGAGAAGTGATTAAAATGTTTTAAGTTTTTATTTTGATCATGATTGTAATACTCCCATAGGGTAGTGAAACCCACATCACTTTAATGAAGAGCACTTCTGATGTGTGGATCATACTAAAGTGCAGATGTTATATTTAATACATACTGGTGTATGTACTATCACTTTTCCACACATTCTACTTCATCAATATAACTATCAAAGTCTAAAGCACTGGTTAAAATATCAAAGTTCAAAGTCACAGGATAGGCAAGGCTCAATAGCAGCAGAATTCTCAATTTACTGGTAATGAACCAGATCTGTTTCCGGTTTCTGATTTATCTGCATATGTTGACTGCTTAGGCTGAACCACAAACATTAGGACTTTGCTCTGACTAGGATAATGTCACACTAAACAGGCAAGCCTGCCTTCCTGTGTCAGTGTAGCATTTGAATTTATAACATACCATTGTGGCCCACTTTAAGCCCCAGGAGTAGATTTCATTCTGAAGCAGAAGCTATGATGAGGAGAGTGGTGGAATGACTTTATTCCCTTAAATATTTTTTAGTAATTGTTTTGTCCCTGAAATATTCCACATGGATAGAAAGGTTGATTTCAGTGACTGTAATTTCCCACAGACCAACAGGATAAATAGGAATAAAGGGTAGTTCACACATTAAATTTGACTGTGTTTTATGGCAGGAAACAGATGACAAATGTTAAGCAAACATTACCCAGGCAAATGGAGTAGGAGAAATTGATTTGAGAAGTGCAGCAAAGACTACTTTATTAAAAATACAAAAATATTGTGTAGTTTGGTTTAGGTCTTATTCTAAAATTATTTTTTCTTAAACTATTATAAATACAAAATGGACTTTTTAGATTTATGTTTCAGATATATTCTTTTGTAAAAATAAGCCTGAACTTTCCCTTTCACTATTAGACACTTAGAAATTATTTTAGAACATGACATTAAACTCTGATAACAGATAATGAATTCATGAAATAATAAGAGAAGGGATCATATAAGGAAGATGGTATGAGGTATACCAAAAATACTTAATTGGAAAAGAGCATTCCTTTTCATTCTTGCTATTATTATTATTACTACTACTACTACTATTATTATTATTACTATTATTACTATTATTGTTGTGTTGTTGTTGATGACGATGTTGTTATTGTAGTTTTTCGAGACAGTTTCTTTGTGTAGCTTTGGTTAATCTTGACTCTCTTTGTAGACCAGGCTGGCCTCCAACTCACAGAGATCACTGTTGCTTCCTGAATGCTGTGATTAAAGGTGTGTGCCACCAGCCTGACTTATTTATTTATGTATGCTAAATGCTGTAAAGATATAAGGAGAAAGAGGACACTACCTTAATTTTAGGAGGTTTCCTCTGTAGTTGGAGAACAGGGAAGCCCTGGCCGTTTTACTTTCGATATCTATGACTGTGTCAAGAAAGCAGTTCTGTGATATCAAAACTTAACCTCACTCAACAACAGTCTCATTCCAAAAATATTTCCTATCTCGTAGTAAACTTTCAGTGGTTTTTTTTTTTAATGAGATGGAGTAAGTTGATACAAAGTAGGTACATTGATAATTTAGAGATAGCCACTTGTGCCTGGATTACTTTTGTCAGGCCTAGAAAATTAGATTAGTGATACAGTACAAAGGAAGGGACTAAAAGAATGAATGAGAGTCCTCTAGGAAGAATATTTAGCGAACCAGCCAATGAAATGCCTACATTTGGTTCCAAAGGATATAGCCGAGAAAAGACTATAAGAGAAAGGTTTATCCTTAAAGGAGTGAAAAACATAAGAATTTTTAAGTATATGTTTTATTTAATTTATGTATTTATTTATTTTACTTTTATTAAATGTCTATGGTTTACATGTCATGCACCAAAATCCCTCTCCTCCCCCCAGTAAAGTAAAACAAACAGACAACCAAAAACTCTTGTCACAGAAGCTGTAGTGTATCATGCAGTATAGCCTTTTGTCCACAAGTTTTTACTTTCAAATGTTCATTGCTATGAGTCATGGGTCTGGTTGGAGGCCACTGTCATTACCAGATCCTCATTGGGACTGCTGTCGGACATCCCATTGTTGCCGTGTGTCAAGGAGATTCTTAATCTTTGAATGTGCAGGTCTGTCCCCTTCATGTGTTCCAGCAGGTCATACATAGGGTAAATGTTGGGGTAAGGTCCACTCAGAGCACTGGATCAGGGCCTGCTCCCTTGTCCTCATGGCAGGGCCTGCTTTCCCATTCTTGTGTCCTCGGGCCAGGCCTGGCTCTCCTGCTCCTGACACATAAGACTTTTTAAAGTGACTAAAATGTTTGGAGAGTTCGAAGAAGAATAATTGTGAAGGAAAAAAAACCAAAACATTACAATGTGGTTTTTCTTCATTTTGCATTTCTGGAGTCTGGCTCTGGGAAAAGAAAACTGAAGCAATGACCTTAGCTGGCCAGAAAAGAATCATGACCTATAGAAATTACATCATGTTTTTATTAATCTACAGGATTTTGCCTCAATAAAGTTAATAATTCTCATTTTCTCATTCCATTAGATTCTAAAAGAAGTATCACAACAAAGTGTCACCTGTAAGTGAATGCTTGAGAGGCCCTTTTCATGGGTGTGTGTGTGTGTGTGTGTGTGTGTGTGTGTGTGTGTAATTTTGTTTTCATCACATGCACACACATGCACACATTTATGAACATGCGTGCATGTGCCTATGTGCATGTTATGAAAACAAAACTACATATTTTTTTCAGAAAGAATGGTTTAAAGTTTCCTCTCTACCAAAAAATCTAATTTTATTTTATTTATTACAGTAAGTATTTTAGCAAGTTTTTGGATATCAGATACTATCATTTTGAAGTCCCATCTTTACAACTTAAATAACTAAAGAAAGCTGTTGCCATGTTGTTTGAATATAAGCAGGCATCCTTGTAACCATCCTTGTAACCATCTATTTATGTTAGCAATTTTATTACTTCCTGTCTGAAGCACTTGCATTAACTACAGTCAGCTTTGCTATAGGGTATATTCTTAGGGTATTACAATTCTAATTGAAATATTGATTGCCAGAAAAAAGTTAGAGACTTGCATATCAGCATAGCATTTGCAACAAGTATTTTTTAATTCAATAGGAACATACTACTAGCTTTAATCTTCTTCGTGGGTCATATGAAATATTTTTATTCTTTTAATGATGTCTGACTTTGTATAGTTTTAGGCTTAGGCTGCATCATATCTTGACATACCTTTTATATAGATAAGCATGAGGAATGCTCTGAATTACCAATGTAGTGAAAATCACTCAGTTACGAAGTAGGAAAAACTCTTATTTCCCCAAATGAAAAGGTAGCTCCAGGCATAATTAGGAATTAGGAATTATACTTCCAGAACAAGTAGTTGAAGAGAGATTCAAAGACCATTATCAAACTCAAATGCTATCTTTCAGGGCTCTTATTACACTGGGATTTTCTAGCCTTGTGTATTGTTTCTAAAGGAACAAGGATTTCAGAGAATGTCTTTTAAAAAAATGATTTTTAACTGAATCCTGGGTCTTTGCCTCTAATACCTAATTAACACTTTAAAAGACTGTCTAATTCCCTCAACCTGAAGCCCTACAATAACTTCACAAATGACAGTCCCATCTCAAAGAGAACTATTTTTTCAGTGGTCTTTAAAACTATTCCATTTGGACATGAATTGTTCATGTTTGGGAGAAATTGTATAGTCATAAATAAACATTAAACTAAGAGATTTAATTTTCTTTCTCAGAAATAATGGGAACATCTTGGAATGAAGTTCAGTGAAACAGTCTCTTCCCAGAATACACGAAGTCTTAGGTTCAATTCCTGTTACTGTAAAATATATAGATGATGATAGATGATAGATTGATTGATGAACTGATAGATGATAGATAATAGGTAGATAGGTAGATAGATGATAAATACATAGATCTTTATCTACCTTCATGTTCCCTAACATATTTACAATAAAAACCATGAGATAAGTGCATGTTATAATTTTCCTGGGAATTTCTTTGCAAATAGTATAATGTCATTTAATTGTTTCTGTCTTACATTAATGGAATATGGCCATGAGCAAAAGCTTAGATATTCTTGTCTCCTCAGTACCTGACATACTGAGACATCCTGTTCATATTAGGTAAACAGATGCATGGGTATCTACAGAGAACTGTTACTTTAAAAGAGGGTCTCAACTTTAATTGCGTTATTTTAGATAGAAATAGAAATAAAAGACAATGTGAATGACCACAAAGATTCTTTATTTACTTTTCAGTAACAATTTAGAAATCACTGCTTTTACTCTGCAGAGCTAAAGAAAAGAACAATACCAGCAAGCTTTATAATTGAGGGAGTAGAAGCTGTCGAGCATGCCCTGAGTGGGTGTGAGTGCACGCCCTGAGTGGATGTGGGTGGATTTGTATCTCATGTGGTTCCTTAAGGACACATACATGGACTTCTCTTACTGCTCTAAGTTGAAATGGTTACAAAAAATAATGAAGCTCTAAGAACTTTTTATAAAACATTTTATTCATTTTAGTTTGTGTGTATCTGCATATGATATGTACATGTGTTTTGGTACCTACAGAGGCCTCAAGAGGGTGTTAGATTACCTGGAGCTGGGTATTCAGGCACTTGTAAGCTACCCCACATGGAAACCAAATTCTAGCTCTTTCAAAGAGCAGCAAGGACTCTTAATTGGTGGAACATTCTGTCAGCCTTGAAGCTATCTTATCTTAGCAATGGTGTTGACATTTGGGGTCCAGTTGTTACAGGGGCTTTTACTTGATTTATTGGATCCAATATTAAACCTAATATTAAAACGTCTTACAAGTAGCTATAAGCTAATTACCTGGGAAGGTTTCTGTAAACAAATAAATCAAACAATTTGTAGTTTATGACCTATTTTTATTCGGGCCTAGCAAGTATAATATGAACACTCACTTGATCAATTCCTAGAGCAGTGTCATAGAAGAGATATGTTTATTTCACTCCTTTTAAAGGAAGATTTTGTCTTTCTTATTGGATCTACAATATTAGACACCTTCAATGGCTAGCACAATCCCTTAGCAGGGCACAAAGCTAGTCCAAGCTGTCTTCTTAGCTGTGATTCTCAGTCATGGTCCTGCATGTAAGCACTGGAGGAACTACCACTGGTCTTTGGCTCTTTTCTTTCTCAAATTTTCTCTCCATCTACTTCCCATAAGTACAAGTTACTATGAGACTGCACTGATATCAAGTATAGATATGCTTTTTAATTTTAAATATTTTTTAAGAACCAGTATCATCTGTTGAAGATGATGTCTTTTTTCCAGTGTATGGAATTTTTTCCCTCTTTCTTTCTTTCTTTCTTTCTTTCTTTCTTTCTTTCTTTCTTTCTT
>OU015749.1:67957184-67991754 GCA_907169655.1 Acomys percivali
CTTTCTTTCTTTCTTTCTTTCTTTCTTTCTTTCTTTCTTTCTTTCTTCATTTTTTCCTTTCTGTCAAAAATCAAGTGTCTGTAGTTCTGTGGGTTTATATCTGAGTCTTCAATTCCATTCCAATGGTCTCCTAACAATAACTTTGCTAGATTAACTTCCTTCTCTTTTTCCAGTCTGTTCAATCTATTTTCTGAATCAACTGCCTTCTCTTCTCGAAGCCTACTAACTCTTCTTTCTTCCTGCATAAAATGTGTTCTCTTACTCTACTCAATCTCTTTCATATCCTGCTGGATTTCTATATCCTCTCCTGTTCTCAGAAGTACAACAGTCAACTGAAATCTATAGGGTCAATTCGTACTAATGGCTAAGCATTCCCAAAGGGCCAGTTGACTCACAACTGGGGATCCTTTAAAGGGCTAGGCACACAAAATAAATCACACTACAGCAGACAGTCACATCCAGCTCATGTTCAAGAACAAAGAGAATAAACACTGCTTTTCTGATTTGTGCTTTAGTGCTTAGCCAGTTTCTACACCATACCATGCAGGCCAGGGAATGATGCTATGCACTGTGGGATGCATCAGCTAACAAAGTATATAAGCCCTCAGTGTATGCCCATAGGTCAACCTCATCAAGACAATTCTTCATCTGATGCTCTCTTCCAGACAGCTTTAGGTTGTGGCAAATTTAAATTTTAACTAACTACCACAGTAGCTTTTCATAAAATCTGAATTTCTTTTTAAAAATTTTTTATTTAAGTAATTTATTCAGATTACATCTCATTTGTTATCCCTTCACTTGCAGCCTCCCATTCCACCTCCCTCCCTCTTTCATCCTATTCCCCTCCCCTAAGTCTGTGATAGAAGTTGTCTTTGTCACCGACTAAGATCACAGCCTATCAGGTCTCTTCCTTTTAGACTGCTTACTCTTCTTCTGAGTATCATCAGGTCTCCCAAACATGGGGAAGTGGTCATATAGGGCCACCAGAGTTCAAGTCAGAGTCAGTCCTGGCTCTACACACAACTGTGGAGGATGTGGTGTCCATTGGCTAGATCTGGATAGGGGTTCTATGTTTACTGCATGCATTGACCTTGATTGGTACACTAGTTTGAGCTGACCCACCTGAGTCCAGATCTGCGGGTCTTAATGGTCTTCTTCTAAGTTTCTAGGATCCTCTGGATCCTTCTATTTCCCCATTCCTGTTTACCCCTCTCACCTAGAGTCCCAATAGGAAGTGCCAGTATCTATCCCAATCTCTGGCTAACTGAAGACTTTCAGGGGACCTCTATGTTGGGCTAGTGTCCAATTATAAGTGAGTATATGACATGTGTATCTTTTTGGGTCTGAGTTAACTCACTCAGGATGGTCATTTCTAGTTCCATCCATGTACGTGCAAATTTCAGGATTTCCTTGTTTTTAATAGCTCAGTAGTATTCCATAATGTAAATGTACCACAGTTTCGTTATCCATTTTTCGACTGAGGGACATCTAGGTTGTTTCCAGGTTCTGGCTGTAACAAAAAAGACTGCTATAAACATGGTTGAGCTTATGTCCTTGTTGTGTGGTAGAGCACCTTCTGGGTATATTCCAAAGAGGGAAAGAACTGGGTCTTGAGGTAGCCCAATTCCCAGTTATCTGAGAAAGTACCAGATTGATTTCCAAAGTGTTGTATAAGTTTTCACTCCCACCATCAATGAAGGAGTGTTTCCCCTTTCTCCACATCCTTGCTAGTATATGCTGTCACTTGAGTTTTTTATCTTAGCCATTCTGTTTAGTGTAAGATGGAATCTCGGAGTTGTTTTGATTTGCATTTCTCTGATCACTAAGGACATTCAGCATTTCTTTAAGTATTTCTCAGGCATTCAATATTCCTCTGTTGAAAATTCTCTGTTTAGGTCTGAACACCATTTCTTTTTTAAAAAATTATTTTATTAATTTATTCATATTACATCTAAATTTTTATCCCATCCCTTGTATCCTTCCATTCCTCCTTCCCTCCACATTCCCCCTATGACTGTGACTGAGGGAGACCTCCTCCCCTTGTATATGCTCATAGGGTATCAAGTCTCTTCTTAGTAGCCTGCTATTCTTCCCCTAAGTGCCAACAGGCCTCCCCTTCTAGGGGACATGGTCAAATATGGGGCACCAGAGTTCGTGAGAAAGTCAGTCCCCACTCTCCACTCAACTGTGGAGAATGTTCTGTGCATTGGCTAGATCTGAGTAAGAGTTTGAAGTTTACGGACTGTATTGTCCTTAACTGTCGCCATAATTTGAGCCTTGACTCAGATCCACCTATCATAATGTTCTTCTTCTAGGTTTCTAGGACCCTCTGGATCCTTCTATCTCCCTGTTCTCCTATGTTTCTCTCACCTAAAGTCCCAATAGGATATTCTCCCCTCTGTCCCACTTTCCTGGTAAAGGAAGACTTTCACGGGACATGCCACTTGTGCTAGTGTCCAGATATAAGTGAGTTTATACCATTTGACTATTTCTGCTTCTGGGTGAACTCACTCATTATGATCATTTCTAGTTCAATCCATTTGTCCATAAATTTCAGGAATTCCATGTTTTTAATAGCTGATTAGTATTCCATAGTGTAAATGTACCACAGTTTCTTTATCCATTCTTCTACTGAGGGACACTTAGGCTGTTTCCATGTTCTGGCTATTATAAATAAGGCCACTATGAACATGGTTGAGCATATGTCCCTGTTGCATGGTGGAGCATTTTCTGGGTATATTCCAAAGAGTGGAATAGCTGGGTCTTGAGGAAGCCTATTCCCATTTTTCTGAGAAAGTGTCAGATAGATTTCCAAAGTGGTTGTACCAGTTGGCATTCACACCAGCAATGAAAAAGTATTCCTTTTTCTCCACATCCTCGCCAGCATGTGATGTCTCTTGAATTTTTGATCTTAGCCATTCTGATAGGTATAAGATGGAATCTCAGAGTGGTTTTGATTTGCATTTCTCTGATAACTAACTACGTTGAGCATTTAAGTGTTTCTCAGCCATGTGATATTCCTCTGTTGAGAAGTCTCTGTTTAGTTCTGAGCCCCATTTCTTAATTGGGTTATTTGCTTTGGCGGTGTTTAATTTCTTGAGCTCTTTATGTATTTCCGATATTAGTCCTTTGTCAGATGTAGGGTTAGTGAAGATCTTTTCTCAGTCTTTAGCCTGTTGCTTTGTTCTGTTGACAGTGTCTTTCACTTACAGAAACTTCTCAGCATCATGAGCTCCCATTTATGAACTGTTGACTATAGTCCCTGGGTTGTTGGTGTTCTGTTCAGGAGTTGTCTCTGTGCCAGTGAGTTCCAGGCTCTTCCCCACTTTTTCTTCTAACAGATTTATTGTTTCTAGTTTTATGTTGAGTTCTCTTATCCACTTGGACTTTAGTTTTGTGCATGGTGATAAATATGGATCTATTTGCATCTTTCTACAAGTAGACATCCAGTTAGACCAGCACCATTTGTTGAAGATGCTATCCATTTTCCATTGAATAGATTTGGCTTCTTTGTCAAAAATCAAGTGTACATAGGTGTGTGGATTTATTTCTGGGTCTTCAATTCAATTCCATAGATCAACCGACTGTTTATAGAACAGTACCATGCTGTTTTAATTATGGTTGTTCTATAGTACAGCTTGAGATCTGGTAAGGAGATTCCTGAAGGATTATTTTAGCTATCCTGTGTTTTTCATTTTTTGATAAGAAGTTGAGAAATGAACTTTCAATGTCTTTAAAATTTGGTAGATATTTTGATAGGGATTACATTGAATCTGTAAATTGCTTTTGGTAAGATGGCCATTTTTACTATCTTAATTCTTCCAGTCCATGAACAAGAAAGATCTTTCCATCTTCTAATGTCAACTTAAATCTCTTTCTTCAGAGATTTGAAGTTTTTTCAAACAAGTCTTTCACTTGCTTGGTTAGAGTTATTCCTAGATATTTATATGGCTTGGGGCTATTGTGAAGGGTGTCATTTACCTAATTTCTTTCTCAGTATGTTTGTCATTTGTATGTGGGAAGGCTACTGAATATTTTTAGTTAATTGGGTTTCCACCCACTTTCCTGAACGTGTTTATCAGCGGTAGTTCTCTGGTGGAATTTTGGGGGTCACTTATACACACCATCATATCATTTGTGAATAGGGATAACTTTTCTTTCCTCTTCCCCATTTGGATGCTGTTGGTCTCATTTTGTTGTCTTATTGGTCTAGCTAGAACTTCAAGATCTATATTGATGAGATATAGAGAAAGTTGGCAGCCTTTCCTGGTCCCTGATTTTAGAGGAATTTCCATGAGTATCTCTCCATTTAATTTGATGTTGGCTATTGGCTTGCTGTTTTCTTTATTTATTCTTAGGCACGTGCTTTGTATCCTTGATCTCTCAAAAACTTTAAACATGAATGATTGTTGGATTTTGTCAAATGCTATTTCTGCATCTACGGAGATGATCATGTGGTTTATTTATTTTAGTTTGTTCATCTGGTGGATTATATTGTTGGATTTCCGTATATTTAACCATCACTGCATGTCTGGAATGAACACCATCACGTCATGGTTAAAGATATTTTTGATATGTTCTTGTATTGGTTTGTGAATATTTTACTGAGTATTTTTGCATCAGTGTTCATAACGAAAAATGGTCTGAAATCCCTTTTTGTTGGTTCTATGTGAGGTTTAGGTTTCAAAGTGACTGTGGCCTCATAGAATGAGTTTGGTAATGTTCCATCCATTTCTACCTTTTGGAGTAGCAGGAAGAGAATCAGTATTAGCTCTTCTTTGAAGGTCGGGTAGAATTCTGAGCTGAATCCGTCTGGCCCTGCCCTTTTTTTGGTTGGGAGATTACTAATGACTGCTTCTATTTCTGTAGGAGAAATAGGATTACTTAATTTGTTTATCTGATCTTGATTCTACTTAGGCAGGTTGAAACAATCAAGAAAATTGCCCATTTCCCTTAGATTTTCAAATTTTGTGCCATATAAGCCTTTGAAATAGGACCTTATGATTCTTTGTATTTCTTTGGTGTCTGTTATTATGTATCCCTTTTCATTTCTGATTTTGGTGATTTGAGTAGTGTCTCTCTGCCTTTTAGTGAGTTTGCCTAACAGTTTATCTTGTTGATTTTCTCAAATAACCAGCTCTTTGTTTTGTTGATTCTTTCAATTGTTCTCTTTGTTTTTAATTTATTGATTTCAGCCCTGAGTTTAATTATTTCCAGATGTCTACTCCTCTTTGGTGTTTCTGCTTCTTTTTTTGTATGGCTTCTAGAGGTGTCATTAAGTTGCTTATATGAGATGTTTCAAATTTCTTTATGGAGGCATTTAGTGCTTTGAATTTTCATCTTAGCCCTGTGTTCAATGTGTCCTGTAAATTTGGGCTTTTTGTTCCTTCATTTTCATTGAATTTTAGGAAATCCTTGATTTATTTCTTTATTTCTTCCCTGGCTCTGTTGTCAAAAAGTAGAGAATTGTTTAGTTTTTATGTGTGTGTAAGCTTCTTGTTATTCCTTTTGTTGTTGATGTCCAGCTTCAGTCCATGGTGATCTGATAGGACACAAGGTATTATTTTAATCTTCTTGTATTTTTTTCAGGCTTGGTTTGTAACCTACTATTTGGTCAATTTTGAAGAAGGTTCCATGAAGTGCTGAGAAGAAGGTATAATCTTTTGTGTTTGCACGAAAAGTTCTGTAGATATCTGTTAGATCGATTTGATTCATGACATTGGATAGTGTCATTATTTCTCTATTTAGATTCTGTTTCATTGACCTATCCTTTGGTGAATGTGGAGAGATGAAATCTCCCCCTATTGATGTGTGGAGATCAATGTGTGGTATAAGCTTTGTTAATATTTCTTTTATAAATGTAGGTGTCCTTGTATTGAGAGTGTAGTGTTCAGATTTTTGATGGCATCTTGGTTGACTTTACCTTTGTTGAACTTGAAGAGTCCTTCCTCATATTTTTGATTAATTTTGATTCAAAATATATTTTGTTGGATATTAAAATGGCTACATCAATTTGCTACCTGTGTGCATTTCTTTGGAATACTTTTTTCCAGCCTTTTATCCTGAGGTAATGTCTATCCTTTTGGCTGAAATGTGTTTCTTGAATGCAGAAGAATGTTGGGTGTTGTTTATGTATCCATTCAGTTAGTCTGTGTCTTTCTATTGGAGAATTGAGACCATTGATGTTGAGAGATATTAATGACCAGTGACTGTTAAGTCCCTTGATTTTGATGTTGGTTTCAGTGGAGTGTTTGTGTAGTTATGCTACTGTGATGGTGTAATTATCTATTTCCTGTGTAATTTTGGTTGAAGTTTGTCAATTTGGGTTTGAGTTTTCCTCCTAGTAACTTTTGTAAAGCTGGATTTGTGGATAGGTACAGTTTGAATTTGTTTTTGTCATGGAATATTTTGTTTTCTCCATAAATGGTTATTGATAGTTTCTCTGGGTAAATTAGTCTGGCCTGACATATGTATTCTCTTAGAGTTTTCAGGATCTCTGTCCAGGCCATCTGGGTTTTATGGTCTCTGCTGAGAAGTCAGGTGTAATTCTGATTGGTTTTTCATTATATGTTATTTGGCCCCTTTCCTTTGATACTTTTAATATTTTTTCTTTGTACATTTCCCTGTTTTGATTATTAATTGGAGGGAGAGTTTTCTTTTCTGGTCTATTCTATTTGGTGTTTTGAAGGCCTCTTGTATGTTGATGTGCATCTCCTTCCTTAAATTGGGGAACTTTTCTTCTATGATTTTGTGTGAAATATTTTCTGGGCCTTGGAGCCTGTTATCTTCTCTTTCCTCAATGCCTGTTATCATCTGGTTTCATCTTTTCATGATGTCCTTGACTTCCTGCAAGTTTTGTGTTAGGAGTTTTTTAGATTTAACATTTTCT
Source organism: Acomys percivali (assembly GCA_907169655.1). Classification (NCBI taxonomy): domain Eukaryota; kingdom Metazoa; phylum Chordata; class Mammalia; order Rodentia; family Muridae; genus Acomys; species Acomys percivali. The sequence goes on from OU015749.1 coordinate 67,964,074, forward strand.
TTGATAGTTGTTTCAAATTCTGCCATAGTATTTTCTACTCCTGAGAATTGTTCCTCCATCTTTTAAATTCTGTTAGAGAAGCTTACCTCAGAATTACTTGCTTTCTTCTCTAAGTTCTCTCATTCCTGGCTATCTTCTATTTGTTCTTTTATCATTGTTTCCATTTTCATTTCCAGATCTTGACTTGTTTTATTGATTTCCTTTACGTGATTGTTTGTATTTTCCTGAATTTCTTCCTTTGCCTTTCTATAGGCCTCTTTAATATCTTCAATCTGTTTGGCTGCACCTTCCTGCATTTGTTTACAGATTTTATTCATTTCCAACCTTATCATCTTCATTACTATGGATTTGAGGACAGTTTCTGGGTTTCTATTGTTTTTGCGTTCTCAGGGTTGATTCCTTCGTGATAGTTGGGATATGGAGATGCCATATTGTTTTTGTTTTGTTGTTTGTTGTTTTTACATTGGCCTCTGGTCATCTTGCAATCTTTAATGTTGGGAGATAGTTTCTGGTGTCCTTCCCTGGATCAGGCAGTTGACCTGCTTTCAGCTCTAGGGGACTTGACTTCACACCCTCAGCTCCCCATTGGGTCAGCTGGGGCTTGTGCTGGTGCTTTATAGCTAAGAATCTGTTCCAGGTAATACAGATAAAGCTAGTTACCCTGCTTTCAGCTGGGCTTGAAAATCTTGCCCTAGGGCACTGGGATTTGGAGGCCTAGGCTCAGGCTGCCCTAGAGTGTCTGAACTCCTACTGGCTTGTGGGAGTTGTATAGGATTCTGGCTGAGCTGTCCAGACTGTGTAGCCTAGGTTCAGTCCCGCTTGAGAGAGCAGACACTGCCCTCTGGCTAGTAGGAGTTTGCTGGGATTCTGCCCCAATCCCTTCAGTCCTTTTATGTCCCATCTGGGCTTGTGTGGGCACTTCTGCTGGGTTGTGGAAGCTGGTCAGGTTCTGCCAGAGCTTGTGGGAATGCCTCCCTGTGTTGGGGAGTGTGGCTCATTTCTGATGGATACCCTTCAGCTGGTTTACCCTCCCTGGAGACTAGAACCCCTGCTGAGCTGTCGTGGCTAGCTAGGCATCTGCCTGGTCTGTTCAGGCCAGATCAGTTCCACCCAAGTATATAGGAGCCTGCTGCTTAGATGGTGGTTTCCACCTGATCCCTTGAGAACTTGCTGCCTCATATCAGTCAACAACAGTATGTGGTTTGGAGCTGTGGGTGGGGGGCATATGCACAGCTGCCTGGGCCTCTTGTGGGCCCTGTGTCCCTCCATGAACTGGCGGGCACAGATATAAACTCTCAGGTCCTCTTGGGCCAGCAAGCCCATAGATCTGTCAGAGAGGGAGACAGAGAGCACAGCACTTGGCTGTGCTGGGCTTTGGATTTTGTGCCTCTGAGGTCTCCTGCCCATGATTCTTTCTCAGGAATCAGGGCTTGGTCAGAGGTCAGAACCACCTGTTTTCCCATTATTTCCCCAGCCAGCAGCTCCAAGCTGATGTTTCACCACCCACAGTTCAGTCTCAGATATGAGTCCCTGATATAGTGTAAGGCGGGTACAAGTCAAGACTCTGGGGACTGGGCACTTGTCCTCCATGGGCCAGTTGGGTGGCCCAAGGCTGGATCCACCTGTGCTCTGCATCTGGCCTGCACCTCTCACCTAAAGATCGTCAAGACTTGTGGTCTGTAGCTCCCAGCCTAGTTCCTAGTCTCCATCCTGCAGATCAGATATCCTGTGTGTTCAGCGCCATCTTGAATCCAAAATCCAAAATCTGTATTTCTTGGTGAAACGTGGAATCAAAACTATTTATCTCTTTATCATTAGTTGCTTCTCCCCCTTTTACTCAGTTACCTTAACATTATTTGCTTATAATGATTTCTCCATTATTCTTTGAACTAGTTAATACAGGCTACAGGTTCCCTAAGTAAAGATTAGAATAATTTTAACATGTATGCATATCATGTATTTATGATATATTTAAAAGTCCATCAGTAAAGCGAAATTGTCCTTTATTAAATGAGAACAGTAAACACATGTTATCATTCATTGGCTAAACCTGAAAGATACACAACACCAAAAAATTAGCACTAACATAAAATAAGAACTTTGATATTTGTCTGTGTTGATTGATTGTGTAAAGTGTAACTCTTGTGAGACATACTAATCATAGGGAGACTGTGTATGTATAGAACCATAGTTACAAGGAAAAATTGCTGCACCTTTATCTCAATTTTCCTGTAAACCACAAATGCCTTTAGTAAGGGGTCAATAATAGATAAAATAAAATCCAAAGTTAATGCCTCTGTAGGTGCTTAGTTATGTCATTTTTAGACCTTATAGGTCTTGTTCACTGCATTTGCATTAATATTTGAAATGAATTTAATTTCTTGATGTCATATAAATAACTTTAAAGATTAGTTTTCTGGAAAACAACATGTAAGAAATTTGCTAATTTACATCAGAAAAATGAGCCATGCTCTAGGAAATAAATTTCAAGCCAATCAAAAATAGGAGTAGAAACAAATAGAAAACTACATGAATCCCAGTGTTTTTCTTTTCACCTTCTGGGCTCAATTACTAATAATCAAAAATGCTAAAATTGTTACACATTAAAGAAAAATAGTTTTATATCAATTGCAGCAGCTCTATGAGGATAATACATCCTTCCTCATGTGCTTCAACTGAAGAATAAAAGTACTACCACTCAAAAGTAGTCAATATAATTCCTCACATTAACAAAACAAAGAAAAATTTTAGTGATGACCTTGTTACACTTTTATAAGCAAGAGATGAAAATCAATGTCCACTTTCGTAAGAAACATTATATAGACTTTGATTGAATAGGAACTTCTACCTGATAAAAGGAATTTATTAGTATACTCAGTAGTGAACAACAGAAAGACAGTCTCATGGTTGTTGGAGGCAAGAACTGAGACCTCAAACAGGTTCTCTGACCTACATACATGCCTTCTACATATGTTCATTTGTACACACACACAAACACACACACACACACACACACACACACACACACACACATACACAATATCCCACTGCATCTATGCACATCTAGCAGGCTTAGTACATGGTTTTAATAAAACCATGGTACAAAACAACCTGTCTTTTCTTATACTGGTAACAAATTGTTATGAAATAAAATTTAAATTTAAAAATAACTTCACGGTAATGTCAGCAAATTAAGATTTCTTCCATAATAATTACATCTATTTTGTCTCCATGATATGTGTGTATGTAACTCTTTATGTAATGCTTCTTATATGGTTTAGTTTTAAGATTCAAAACAACTTTAGGAAGAATGTATTTTTTTCTTTTACTTGTCCCAATGACAGGAATAAAAAGACTGATAGGGATTCAACTTTGCATCAGCAAATTATGTTCATTCTGTCCCTACTATAGTTGGCTTGAGAAGAGGTGCAAAGTATATTATACTACCAAGATTCTAGTAAATTATTTTCCTATAGTTTACCAGAGACTCAAGAAAGCTTTAGCAAAATGCTCATGCATTAAAACACTTTTCTTTGTTATGAAGAAATACTGGGTAAAAAAAATTGATTTATTAAGAAAAAGTTTAAAATTCTCTAAGGTTTAAAATGATAGAGATAACGACAAGATTTGCTAACATAATAATTCACATAAATATATATTTTAATGTGCTTTTATTTTTAATGGATTATAATATTAAATATCTGTGGTCATGTCAAATTACAGGGAAAGATTAAAAGATAAGTATGTGTAAAGAAACTCAACTAAAGTTTTGACAGCCCTACCCACCTCTTTAGTGTTTTGTTGTAATGACTTGAGTGGATCCACATAAATTTGTACCCATAGATAACACTGATTATGGTACAGGACTGGTGAGAACAACAAAAAACAGATATACAAATATAAATGCTAGAGTGGTCTCTTATAGGTATCATTACTCTAGATCATGTATAGGAGATATCATCATCCAGAAAAGTCATGAAGAAAGCTGGTTACATGCCTACTATCTGACCTGCTATGGTGTGGATCCTTAAGCAAGTACAGGGCATAGTTTTTGATACCCTTTTGGCTATGTTTAAAGCTTTATTAATTTTTATATAATCTTTATGAATGTATATAACAGAAACCCTACTCAGGAATTATGTCAATATTGTAGCAGTGTTGTTAACTTTCAGAAGTGGTCCAAGCATCATCACTATTATACAATGTCAAGTAAGGAATAAATACAACACAATTGATAACATTATTCTTTCCTAGTTAACAGCAGATAGCCAAATAAGCAGACAGAGTAAATTTGATACCTTCTAAATCTATTAAGTTTCCTAAATGCTAGTTGTATGTCTTATAATGATGAAGATAATTTGTCCTATAACCATATATCCTTATATATTCTATATCAATGTGCGTGTGTGTGTGTGTGTGTGTGTGTGTGTGTGTGTGTGTTTAGGAAACTAATACATTAGAATCAAGCTGATGAATGTATATATGGTAAACTGAACTTTACTATGATCATTTATTATACATTTATTAATGAAATGTGAAGAGCCTTTGAAGTTTGATTACCAATATCAATATGGACATTCCTTACATTGTTGACTCATGGACATTCAACTTATGATATAAGCAATGTCATGACTAAACCACCATCATTTGTAGCAGAAGAAAGAATTGTCATCTGTAGATTTTTTAAATAAACACTAGCAGAAAAACAGCCTGCTGCCATGCCCAAGAAAGCTGAGAAAATGTAGAATCAAAGCTTTGGGATCACATGAATTTTTTTAAAAAAATGCTAAAAAGAAACTTTTAATGAAAATATTAAAATCTGCATTTAATATTATTATAAAAATACATTTTATTGAAAATGGATTCCTACACAGCATAATCAAATTATGGTTTTCCTCTCCCAACTCCTTCAAGATCCTCCTGACTGACCTGCCCACCTATAGCTGTCTTTCTGTTTAATTTTTGTGTTTAATTTTGTATCTTGGTAGATTTCTGAACACATTTTTTAACATGTATGAGTCTCTTTCTGGAGCATTTAGGCTCTTTCTGTAAAACATAATATCATTAGCAAATATGCTTTGACTTCTTTACTTTCTATTTTTATCACCTGGATCTTCTTCAGTTGTCTGATTGCTATAGCTAAGTCTTTAAGTACTACACTGAATAGTTAAGACAGAGTGGGAATGCTTTGAGTTTCTCTCCATTTAGGCTAATGTTGGCTTTGTTATGCTATAAATCACCTTCATTATGTTGAGTAATAGCTTTTATATTCCTGATCTCACCAAAACATTTATTGTGATGGAGTGATAAATTTTGTAAAAAGGACTAATCTGCATCTGATGAGGTGATTATATGTTGTTGGTTTTGTGCATGTGTGTGTGTGTGTGTGTGTGTGTGTGTGTGTGTGTGATTTTAAAAATTCAATTATTGTTCTTACTTAAACATTTTTTATTTTCTAAATTTACATTTATATTACTACACTTATATACAATAGACTACCTATATAGCAAGAAGAAGCATGAAATGATCAGGAATCATATAAATGTTACATTATTAGTGTTTTGACTATTTGTATTTGACAGCCTTGAGGAAAACATCTTTCCTATCTTGATGTGTCTGAAATTCTGAATGTAAATCAATCTCCATCACATCTTATCATTATCAACTTAAAACATCTCTCTAGACCTAAAAGCATCTTAACTCCTAGACAACTAAGCTTCATTGTAAAACTAAGCTACCTGATCTTCAACTTCATCAGTTTTGAGAAGGAATAAACTTGATTACCTGAGTATGCTGGCAGTGCAGGTTAGTAGCTTCCCAAATGAGAAGATGACAGAGAGTTTGCTACCTGAATAGTCACCCACAACTCTATTTTGTTGGAGCACCTTCTTCAGCCTTCTGGCCCAATATAACTGACAGACATATTTGTGAGGGATGAACTATTGAGGCCTTGATTACCCTGTTTTGACAGAGTTTGGCCATTGACTCTGCCTGCCTCCCAGCTTGCACTTTTTTAGGCAGAATTCTGTCTGTGATAGATATGAGAACATTTTTCCCAGTGGCTTGTTTGCCACACTTGAAGCCATCTCCATAAGGAGGTTCTTTAATGCTCATCATCCTCTTTGAGGTAGGCTAGATATTGCCATGAGTTAATCTGTCTCATTGTCAGCGAATCTTTAAAATAGTAAAAACATTTTTAAGTGCCAAATTCTGTATGTCTCTGAGGTTTTTGAAGACCATATCTAATTATCCTACCTTATCTTTCTCTAGAATCACATCTGTCTGGCACAACTAAACTGTGTACTCTTGTAGTAAAAGTAGACTTTAACTGGCAAGACTATGATTTGCTCAACTAACAATGAACTTGTATAACTTATTTATCTTAAACAGCCTGCAATAGCACTTTCAAAGAATTGAAAGTAAACCTTGTATGCTAATTGAGTTATATGGGTACAATATTTCATATTAGAGTAGAAATATACATGTAATGTGTGAAGAATATTCTTACATTTGAATTCTATACCATTGTATCTATAAATAAACTTATTATGCATCTATATACAAAATTCTATACCAGTGAATTAAAATAACCTGGTGAGTGACAATTGAGGCATTAAGTTGAGGAGTAGATTCACTATTTTACTTTTTGTTCTATCTTCCCTATATATTTCTATATTCCCCATTCTTTCTTTTAAACCCCTATATCCCAACTTAAAAAATATAAGATAGGAAATGAGAGACCTTGCTGAGTCTAACCTTGTTTTCTCTCTAAATAAGACCAATAATATTTTGTACCCAACTCCCATTGATAATAGCACTCAATAGTCTGTTTAAATGTTGGTTACATTTACTTATTTACATGTTGAGCCATCCATGAAAATCTTATATAAACCTATGCTAAAACTATTTGGACTTAAAAACATTATTTTTAGTTTTATTTTGGTTGAGAGACTTTTTTTAAGTTACTGCTCATATTTCACTAGGGGTTTAGGTCTATTTTAAACCACATATCTAATAATTATTTAAATATGGCAAGTAAATATTCAATAAAATTATTAATTTCTTATTGATTTTTTCAGCTTGGTAGAGTATAGGCTTTTTTATAAATGTCACTAAAATTATCTAGATTTCCTCAGTTGAAATGTTCTATTTTTCATTTCTAATTTTATTAATCTGAATATTCTCTTTGCCTTGTGTATTCATTGTGTTTTCTTGAAAGTGGTTAACCTCTTTGTTTTTAATTTTTCTTCTAGGGCATTTTAGAGTTTGCTTTGTATGCAGATACTACTTAAATTTGGCTTCAGAGCCAGGCATGGTGATGAACACCTGTATTCCCCGAACTCAGTGAGACAAAGGTAGGCAGATCTCTGTGAGTTTGATGCCAGCCTTGTCTACAAAGTGAGTCCATGACACCCAGGGCCACACAGAGAAACCCTACATTGAAAACAAACAAAATTTGTCTTCATTGTAATTAATTTTCTCCATATATTGAAAGTTTTGCTGGGTATAGTAATCTGGGCAGGCATCTCTGGTTTCTTAGAGTTTTATAACAACTGTCTAGGCTGTTCTGGTTTTTAGATGTCTACTAAAATGTCAGATTTAAATCTAATAGATCTGTCTTTATATATTATTTGTGCTTTGTGCTTTTTAATTTTAATATTCTCTGTTTAATCTGTAATTTACTATTTCCATTATTATAATTCATGAGCAATTTTTTCTTGTCTGGTTTATTTAGTTTTTTACACTTTGATAGATACCTCTTACTTTAGTTAGGGAAGTTTTCTTTTATGATATTGTTGAAAATATTTTCTGTTCCCTTAACATGGGTTTCTTCTTCTTCTATTTCTATCTCTTGGAGATTTGATAGTTTCATAATATACAAGATTTCCTTGATGTTTTGTGTCAGCATATTTTATATTTAACATTTTCTTTAACCAGGCCATGCATTTCTTCTATTGTGTATACAATGCCTGAGATTCTCTATTCCATCTTTTATATTCTGTTGCTGAGTCTTGCCTCTGAGGTTCTTGTTTGAGTTTCTAAACATTTCATTTCCAGATTTGCCTGAGTTTGGGTTTTCTTTATTGATTCCATTTCGTCTTCCACGTCTTGAATTGCTTTCTCTACTTCATTATATTGTTTGGCTGTGTTTCCATAGATGTCATTAATGGGTTTATTCATACCTTCTTTAGGGTCTTTAAACATTCACTACAGGTATTTGGAAGTCCTTGTCTTCTGTTTCAGCTAAATTGCATTTCCCAAGGCCAACTGTAATATTGTCTGTGAGCACTAGTGGAAGCATATTGTCATGGAAGTTACTGAACTTGTTTTTACATAGGTGTCTAGTCATCTGGTTTTGAGATGATTACAATTCTAGATGTTGTTATCTGGTCTTGTAGGTTTCATATTTATTCGATGCAGTTTCTTTTATTCCTTTGTTTCTTTTGATCTAGAGAGGTCTAGATTTTAGGAGATTGTGGAAACTGTGGGATTCCTACTGGGGAAAGCTTTTGAGTACCTGCTAGGAGTGGCCACTGGGATTGCAGGTAGAATATATTTCTAGATATTTGGAGTTGACAGGAAGGAATGATGATGGGTCAGCCATGATGATCTATGGGGCCATAGAGTATGGAGGAAGAGAAAGAAGACTTACAGTAAACATCTTTGTATTTTGGTATTTACTTGAATTACATGTTAATTTAGACCCAGACAATTATATTCAATCCAAGATAGTTCTTTGAGTTAAACTGATTTTATTCAATATAATTTGTTACCAGATATAGGAATACAAATAAAATTATTCTTATTTGAAACAGTTGGTATGTTTTAATAAAATTTATGAAAGATAAAGAAAAAAGAACCAAAAAACTAGATTTTTTAAATATTTCATTCAGAATATAAATTTTAGATGAAAAATATAAATAATTCAGAATATGTTAATAAAAAGCAATTACATAACATAAAAAAGAAGAGCATGGATCAAGAAATAGTTAAGTCATTTAATAAATGTTCAAGCAGCACTGCATTAAGTGTGGCCTTCTCTTAGATTTTGGGAACTGTTATGATCAAGTCGCATTTCTTTTTGTCAAGTTGTCTTACTATATGCTCTGGAGTAAGCCACTTTTCACCTATTATTTCTCTTAATAATCACCTTTCTGTGATTTTTACATTGCCTCATGATATGAAATTATTCCATTTCTTTCTCCCCATTGTTTGGTATGGTCTTGTATGGATATAGAATCCTCTTGATGGATGCATTCATTTTATGTTTTCCCTCTTTCTTGTAGCATTCCTACTTTATTCACTGCTGTGCCTTTTGACAAAGACTGCTTGAGATGACAGTTTTAACATCATCTCAGAGCTTGCTAACCGCACACAGTTGCAGGTCTCACTCCAGAATTACTCAGTCAGAAATTTCATTTGATCACATTGTCAAAATGAGAATTATCTAAAGCAGCATTTGAGAAGCTTTGCTGCAGGATGACTGTGAAGAGTTGATTTGGCCATTGCGCTAAATTTTAAATTGTGCTGTTATGTATCTAATTTTGCAAGAGTTTTTTTTTTTTCTTTAACTACTACTTTCATAATGGCATGCTTTATAAATAAAATCTCTCATCTTTCTAAAGAAGCAAACACACAAGTTGAAGGCTTTATTACACGTAGCACTTATATTTTCAGGTTTTCTGTAAACAGTTCAATTTTAAATGTTTGATATCATTCATTGTAGAAGTATTTTATAAATATGTAATATTTTTGACTATCAGTTGTTAAATACTTTTGTAATTATGTCTGTGTTTCTCAGTTTGTTCATAAGTATATCCATATAGTTGCCCCTACAGTCCAGAAGAGGGCTTTGGGTCCTCTACATCTGGAGTTACAGGCAGCTATGCACTGTGTTTTTTTCTGAGAATCAAATTCAGGACCTCTACAAGAACATGAAGTGTTCTTAACCTCTGGCATCTACCAGTTCTGACCATTCTGTTTGTTTGTTTGTTTGTTTGTTTGTTTGAAGACATGGTTTCCTTGCGTAAATTCAGGTTCGTCTCTTGAAAAATTTTGAACAATTTCTGCAAAGTTCTAAAACTGTCCTATGATCAGCATTTTGGTGAATATCAACAAGAAGTTTAAAATCTAGTCACCATTCGAATACAAATTTTACTTAAATTTTTTGCATTCAGTAAGTGAAATATTGACATTGAACCAAACTAGTGCCTTTACATTCATAATACTATAAGAAAAGAGGCCCCAGCTGCTGTCATTCAGGAGTGGAAGAAGATGAAAAAGCTGACAGCTGAAATGTAGATGTAAGGTTAAAATATCTTATATGCCAATGTTTTTATGTTTTATTTAGCAAGCCCTAACACACTTTAATTCTATACTTTTGTTGAATGTGGGGGCAATTTACCCTTCTTACTGCCTTTATTTCCATTGTTTCTTAGTATTTAACCTGCTCATATAACTCCTTTAAAAAGGCAGTGACAATAATTTTTCACGTTTCACACTCATAAACTGAGTTGATATGTCATGTCTTTGGAGTTTTCTTTTTCATAATATTGACCTCTGAAATTTATCTTCTCCTTTTCGTTTGCTTTTATTTCAGTAGTCTCCAGGTGATGGAGTAGAATATTAATGTTGTTCACCTTATTAATAAAGGTTAATCTGTTCTCTTAAACTATATACTCTAGAATAAAATGCAGCTCACAGTCTGTATTTGTGAATAAACATTTATTGAACCACATCCATTTCCTCTTGCTATTTAATATCTGTTACAACTGCTACATCACAATAACAGAAATTTTATTTCCTAATGAAACTCAGAGCCTAAAGCACATGCTTTTTGCCTGCACTTCTGCATGCATGTGCATATGTGCTCACACACATACACACATATATACCACATCAAATTCTTGTATTACATGACTATATGGACCCTTATAACTATTCAAAATATTAGCTTACTGATATGCTTTCCTGATATATCTGATTCATGCAGCTAATTATAACTCTGAATATTTATTGAAAATAGGTATTTATTTATAGCAAAGTCTAAAAATGAGTGAGAATATTTAACCTTGTCTTTAGATTTCTGATTAGATTTTACCTTGCTCTGAACTCTGAAAGAATAAAAAATCTTTCTGATATGTATATTTCTTTACTTCAAGGCTATAACATTCTGTGTTTTAATATAAAAAGATGTGTTCTAATGTCTATTCTAAAAATTCAGATGGTCAGATGTCCCACATGTACCACAACTCATCACATGTCTGCACTCCATGGACTAACAACCCATGAATACTTAAATTTTAGTGCTTCATGTGAGAAACACCAAACTTCAAAGTTAGAAAATGAAACATATCAACAAATCAGCAAATTAACTCTTCTTTGTATTGTGAGATATGTGATTTTCTAAATAATTGTTGTCAATGAATTTAAATTTGTAAAATTGGGAAAAGCCATGCTTGCTAATGTAATAACAGATTTAAAAAGAAAAGATTACTATCTAAAAGAAAGAAATAAGATGTCATTTATTACCCTCAAGGAAATATTCAGCCTTTTACCTTTTATTTAAACCATAATCAAGGAAATAAGAGAAAATACTTGGTTGAGGCCTAAAATGGAACTCCAAGTGGTGCCACAGTCCTATAAATATTTTCAGGTTAACAATGTGTTGGTGAAGAAAAGCCACTTACATTCACAAGCCAAGAGAAAAGAAAAGCACTAATGTCACTAAGTGGACTTACTAGCTCAGAAAACACTGCAAGCAGCTATCACAGTGATCCTTTGAACACAGTGTAGGTGAAAGATTGTTTTTCTGTCATTCCAAGTAAATGTATTGTACTGAAAAGAGTAAAGGAATTTATTACAGTGACTCTCATTTTCTGAGGGATGGCACTAAGTGCTATTTGTAAATATTGAGAATACAAGAAGACATTTTGGGTGGTCTTTTGAAATAGATTTTTAAGAAAATGTTGGGGTTATATCAGCTTTCCCAAATATACTTCATTTTAATTACCAAATATGCCACATTAAATATTCACTTCAAACAAGTTGAAATATTAGGTTGCCAGTATTGCAGTGATATAAATTGTATCTACCACAATGACGAATTGGCATTGACAACTCAGATACCCACAAATGTCACCTATTTAAATATAGATGCTATGAAATTGCAATGTAGCTAAGATGAGGTTATCTCATGTTAGAATTGCCCTTGATCCAAAATGTCTACTATCCCTTTACTCAGCAACACAATTGCAGATGTGCATGCAGAAAGTCTTATGGAAGCAGAGGGAAAACAGAGTTTAAATGGGTATATACTGCAAAGAAGGAGGCTCTTGGTCTCTATTGGAAGATAGAAGAAGGCACAGAAGATTTTACTCAGTTGCTAGCAAGGAGCATTGTCATACAGACATCTGACCTTGAGAGAATGAGCTTCTGGTTTTGTAAAACCCCCCGATTTACTCCATTATTTATCACTAAGAATCTAATATCAATACTAATGTTAAGGAAATGCAAACGTTACTCTTTTTCTAAGTACATATGCATGCTAGGGTGATAAGGACTGCTTGTATGCAAAAAAGCATGTGACATATGAGAGAAGTGACATTTGAGTTAGTCAAATTTAGAACATGACTTAAACTACACACACACACACACACACACACACACACACACACACATATACAGGGGTTCCTTTCTCCCCTTTCTCTGGGAGGTTGGGCTGAGAACCTGGCCCCAGAGTTTTCTTCAGCCTTCTTGAGGCTAGCTGAAGAAGGCTCCTTTTTGTGAGAACTGGTTGCGAATAAGGCTTTCTGGCAGAGAGGGAGCCAAGGGCAGCTGCACTCAGCCAGCTTTGGACAAGGGAAATCTATGTCCCTTTCAGAAGGGAAAGGGGGCCTCTGGCTTGTGTAAGGCCAGACTTTAAAGACAAAAGAGTCCAAGAACTACATTTTTAATTAACTGAGCATTTAAAAAAGAAAAGGACAAGGACAGACCTTTATGGGAGGGATGGGGGTGCACTGCTAAACCTTACAGCCCCTGAGTTTTCAAACTAAGCATATTTTAATAGCAGGAGATATTCCCAGGACACTTCCGGGTGAGGGTGTGGAGGGGGTAGCTTATCTCCAGGGTACCTTTGATATTTTTTTTCAAAAAGCCAGTTTTTGACACCTTTTGTGCACAATAGGATCTGCAAGGAACTATCTTTTTAACACATTTTGGTCTGGTGGGTTGTTGTCAGCAGGGGGTCCACTCACATATATGTGAGCACAAAGCTTACCAGGAGGGAGTCTCCTTTGCATGTAGACAAGGATATATATACTTTTCCTTTACAATATACACAGTTGGTTTCCATAAGGAGTAAAAGATGAAATCCAACTCATACTGAGTAATGTTTTCTGATTTTAGAACAGGGTTACATGCATAGCATAAGTGAATATTTTATTCTCAAATCTATTTAGGTGTTTCTGAAAGTTTTTGTTACATTTATGTAAAATTTTAATATAAAATATTTCTTATTTATATGGGTATTAAAATATATTAGGTAGAAAATGTGAAAGAATGTTGAGTTAAAGAAAGATCGCTAGTAACAGCATTTTACAAACACTTACCTTATTCATATTTCTTTGTGTTTTTCATAGTTATGGATTTTATTTTATTTTCCACTTTTTCTTTTTTCTTTTTGAGACAAGGTTTTTTTTAGATAGTTTTGGCTGTCCTGGACTTGCTTTTTACACCAAGCTGGCCTTGAAGTCACTGACACCACCTACCTCTGCCCCCTTGAGTCCTGGGATTACAGGTGCACCACTGTTCCTGGCTGTTTTTCCACTTTTATTGAAATTTGATTTCTTTTGCCACATAGAATATCGTGATTGTGGTTTCCTTTCCTTTTACTCCTTTCAGTTCCTCCCCACCTCCTATTTTATGCAGATCTACTTCCTTTCCATCTCTTATCTATCTTTAAAAAAAACAACAACAAAAATGGCAAAACAACACTCACACATCAGAAAAAAATAAACAAACATTTAGAAGGTTTTTTATATTTTTCACGGACAAGACAATCCTGTGTGCTTAATATTTCTGTCTTCCCTGGTGATCTATAGGTGCAAGGACCTTCGTTCTCCCAACTCATATAAGTGCCACCTCAACTTCTCCATGATCAATGAGTTGTGACTGTTTGTCCTAGGCAATGGGTTCTTGTGTCAGTTTGTAGAGAAGAATTCATTTTCTTGACAATATCCTGTATTGTTTAGGGATTTCCATGGGATCCTCTTGCCCAACAGCTCAATTGCAAGCATACCAAAAGAAAAGACTCCAAGAAAAAAGACAAAAACTGATATAAAAACAGAGATGCACTCATTTATACACTGAGGAATCCAAAAAAACCAAAAAATTAGAAGACATACTACATATGCAAAGGATATATAGATAAAAAGAGAAGAACAAATACATAAGTAAAACAAGTTAAAAATTAACAAAATAAAGGAAAAGGCATGACATGACTTTATGAGACAAAGAACCACCAAAGATGCCATTGAGTCCATTTTCTGTTCTTACCTACTGCTGGGCATGCAACCTTCCCTAATGAGCAGTTTGTTCTCCCAGTGAAATTTGGTGAAAAGGAAGCTAATTTTCATTTGCAAATGGTTATCAATTAGAGATTGCTTCAGGGTTAGGGATGGGCAGGAATCCACTTCTTTCAGCTCCAGGACATCTAATAAGGATGGATACAGGCTCTATAACATGCTGCCTCAGGCTCTGTGAGTTCCTATATGTGCCAATCCTGGTTAATAAGATCATGAGAGCTGGGTTGTCCTCTCTAAAAGGTTGAAGAAGTCTACCATGTAACTGACTCTGTAATGCTACAGAACGATGTGGAAGAATGGTCATTTTTGTACAAGCTTCAAGTAATTTGGAAAAGAATTTCCTGGTTGAAAAAAAGGAACAGGACATTTGTCACCTACTCAAATTATAAAACTCTAAAAAATTTTCCCACTGAGTGTATCAGTATACCCAAAGCAGATCTTTTTTAGCCCACTGAACAAGTGTTAGCTACAGTAATACAAAATTACCTATTAAGATAAACGTGTTGTCTACCTTGTTCCTTAAGGGTTCTTTGAAAAATTCTAATGGTTTTCTCCTAAACAAAGCTTGGTGGTGCATGTTCGTAAGCCTAGCACTTTGGAAGTAAAGTCAGAAAGTTCTGTGCCAACTCAGGCTATAGGAGACCCCGGCTTAAAAGAATGATAATTGTTTTTGTTAAAGATGTATTTTAAATTAGCCATCCAACTCCCTGTTAAACATGTAAAATTCTTGCCAATGTAAAACACATCTGGGTAATTTATGGTTTTCATAGTGTCTCTAATAAATACTTAAGAGTCAAAAAAATGTAATTCAGTAACATGGCTGCTCTGGCAAGGAATCACATCCAAAGACTAAGTCTGTGTAAGATGCCTGGAATACAGACATGACTTTAGGACATACCTTTAATCCCAAACAATGGCATCTAATTGAGGGGCAGACAAAGTTACAAATCAGACAAAAATTTAACAGAATCAGTCAGAGATAGAATATACCCAACTCTTATGAGAACAGATAGGAGAAAGAGGCTACTTAAGATCAGGGCAGGAGAGAGAGAAGGAGAGAGAGAGAGAGAGAGAGAGAGAGAGAGAGAGAGAGAGAGAGAGAGAAGAAGAAGAAGAAGAAGAAGAAGAAGAAGAAGAAGAAGAAGAAGAAGAAGAGAAGAAGAGAGGAGGGGAGGGGAGGGGAGAGGGGAGGAGGGAAGGGGAGGGGAGAGTTGAGTTTGAGATAAGTTCTGTGCAGTTCATTTGAATACATCAGTCAGTGCTGTTCAATCAGTGGAGCTCAGAGGCAGTTTTTCCAAGCAGGGAAGTTCAGGGAGAAGCCCAGAGAAGCCAATTTGAGTCAGTCAGCTTGGATAGCCATTTGCAGCCATAACAACTGAGTTGAACCAGCCAGATAGAGTTCATAATATTCACAGTAAGTCTTGGAGGCTGAAACATCTAGGCCTAGGTTAGCTCACTGAGACTGGAAGCTGATGCCATCAAGATATGGATTAGAAATACTGCTAACATTGACTCTAATGACTATTGTATGGAGGCAGAAAGCTTCCAGGCCTAGGCCTGGAAACAACTCTGGGCTCAACCGAAGATGTGTAATTACAGCTTGGGTATGGATCCCATCTCATCCACTCATCAGAGGGAATAAAAACAATATTTATACCTTGGACTATCTTGCCTCAGATCTTGGTTATCCAAGAAGCATTGGGTATGGGTTCTGGAGAAAGCCTTCTGCCAAAACAAATATTAGTTAGATACTCCAAAGAGCCTGTACCAACAGGGCTTTAGCATATTATCTTATAGGCTGTACAACATTCTAGATCAAAGTGTTTGTAGCTGGATTGGTGTTTGCATTTATCCTGTGATAGTATGTCCTCCTATATCAGACACACTAGCACATAAGGGTAAACGCTCTTTGTAGGTACCAGTGTAATTTCTCTATGTTCAATGAGTTGTGTAGGTGTTGTAGTCAGAAAAGGGGCTCTGCTGTCAATTTATGATCACAATCTGTTGTATTGACAACAGTCTGCTATGTTAGGCAATATATATGGAAATCAGCAATTCAATTAGATTTAACCCAATCTAGGTACCAGAAGCTTCATTTGGTGACAAGACATGTTCAGTTAGAATCTGTTTCCACATTTTGGTGCTTTCATTTAGATCACACAAACACACACACACACACACACACACACACACACACACACACACACACACTTTGAAGCAATTTCTACTGGATGAAGTTTTTATGTTACCCCTCAAATGAAATTTATTTGTAGCTGTCTCTGCATAAGTTTCCTCCACTGTCCCTCTTTTCCTTCCACTTTCCCACTTGATTCTCCCATTGCAGCCTCCCTATGTCTATAATTATTGATCCTACTTCCATTATATAGGGAGATTACCTGTGTACACACCCCTAGCTCCTTTTTTTTTAATACCTAAACTCCATGGTTCTATGGACTGTATGTATAGGTGAATATATACCGTTTTTTCTTTCTGAGTCTGGGTACCTCACTCAGGTTAGGTTGTTTTTTAATCTAGTTCCATTAATTTACCTGAGAATTTTGTTTTCTCATTTTTAAATGCTAAGAATATTTATATGATACCCTATTATATAAGTATACCAACTCTTCTTTATCCATTCATTGAATTGCACCTGGGTTGTTTCCAATTTCTGGCTATTATGAAAAGAGTGGCAGTAAATATGGTTGAGCCACTATCTCTATGGTAGGATGAAGTGTCCTTTGTCTATATGCCCAAGAGTGACATAGTTGGATTTTGAGGTAGATATGTTCCCATTTTTTAGATCTTCTATATATTTCTTTAGTGCCTTAAGGTATTTAACATAAAATATTTTTTAACTTGGTTAGTTAGAGTCATCACAAGATCTTTTATAGTCTTTGAGACCATTGAGAAATGTTCATAAGAGAAATTGGTCTGAAATTCTCTTTCTTTATTGAGTCTTTGTGAAGTTTAGGTATCAATGTGACTGTGGCCTCATAGAATGAATTTGGTAATGTTCCATCCAATTCTATGTTTTGGAGTAGCTTGAAGAGTATCAATATTAGCTCACCTTTGAGGTTCTGGTAGAATTCTGCACTGAACCATCTGGCCCTAGGCTTTCAGAAGAGCCTCAACACTTGAGTGGAGAGTGGGATATGACTTTCTCATGTACTCTGGTGCCTCACATTTGACTATGTCCCCTGGAGGGGGAGACCTGATGGCACTCAGAGAAGGACAGCAGGTCACCGAGAAGAGACTTGATACCCTATGAGCATATACAGGGGGAGGTAATCCCTCTCAGGAACAGTCATAGGGGAGGGGAATAAGGGGAAAATGGGAAGGAGGGAAGAATGGGAGGATACAAGGGATGGGATAACCATTGAGATGTAACAAGAATAAATTAATAAAATAAAAAAGAGAGAGAAATGTGTTGTTTTGTTGCTTCCTTTCTCAATCAGTTTGTCATTTGTATATAGGAGGGTTATTAGTTTTTTTGTTGGTTGTTTTGGTTGGTTTGTTGATTGGTTGGTTGATTCTCTCTGTTAATTTTGATTTAAATGATTATCAGCTTTAGGAATTTCCATAGTGGAACATTTAGTGTTGCTAATGTGAACATTAATATCAACGGCAAATAAATATATTCTTTCTTTCCTATTTGTGTTATTGATCTTCCTTCACTATCTTAATTATCTGCCTAAGTGGTCATTAAAAGTGACATACACTCCACACACATACCATAAAAAGCTCAGGGTTAGACGGGTTTAGCACAGAATTACCTTTTCATCTTAAATCTGGTTTTATTGGTTTCAGCTCTGAGTTTGATTTTTTTTTTGTCTACTTCTCTAGGGTGTGGTTAATTATTTTTGTTCTAAAACTTTCAGGTGTTCTGTTAAGTTGCTAGTATGACATGTCTCTAATATATATATATAATGTTTGCATTAGTGCTGTGAACTTTCCTCTCAGGACAGTGTTTATTGTGTTCCATGAGTATGGTTATGCTGTGTATTCATCTTCATTGAATTCTTTCTTTATGTCTTGACCAATTTTTCATTCAGGAGAGAGTTGTTCAGTTTTCATGAGGTTACAAGCTTTCTGTTGTTTCTGTTGTTGATGATATATAGATTTAAATTACCTTGGTCTGATAGGATGAATGTAGTTATTTTAATTTTCTTATATCTGTTGAGACTTGCTCTGTCTTTGAGTATAATCAGTTTTGGAGAAAGTTCTATGAGGTGCTGAGAAAAAAGTATACTCATTTGTGTTCAGTTAAAATGTTCTGCAAATATGTTAGGTACATATTTTTATAATATCTGTTAGGTCCACTATTTCTTTGTTTAATTTTTATCTGGATGACATATGTGTTTGTTAGAGTTGGGTACTGAAGTCCCCACTATCAGTGTGAGGGTCAATATGTGATTTAAGCTGTAGTAGTGTTTGTTGAATAAACATGGGTGCTCCTGTATTTGGGGACATAGATGGTAAAATTGGAACGTCCTCTTAGTGCATTTTACCTTTGATAAATATATATTTTCCCCCCTGTCCTGATTACTTTTGTTTTGACATCTATATTGTCAGATATTGAAACAGCTACACTATATTTGTTCTTTGGTCAATTTTCCTGGAATGTTTTCATTCCTTTATACTCTGGGATGATGTCTATCCTTGATGTTAAGATGTCTTCTTTGGATTCAGCAGAAGGATAGATCCCTCCACCACTACACTCTCTCTCTCTCCCTCTCTCTCTCTCTCTCTCTCTCTCTCTCTCTCTCTCTCTCTCACACACACACACACACACACACACACACACAAATACACACTCACACACATGTGCACATCTGCAAGTGCTTCCACCCCTTTTGATTTCTTAATTTTAGATTGTTCTTTGTATTTTCTCAAGTGTAGTGAACATCTGTAGGTTGGTGTTTTCATTCTAGTACCTTCTTTAAGGTTGAATTTATAAACATACATAGATTAATTTGAGGAGTATTGGCATTAACTCTTCTTGAATGTGGGAGATTTTTAATGATTGTTTCTATTTCATTAGAAACTATAAGTCTATTTACATTGCTTTATGATCTTGACTTAACTTTGTTAAGTAGTTTGTGTCAAGAAAATTATCCATTTCATTTAGATTTTTCAATTTGGTGAAGTACAGGTTTTTAAAGTATAGCTATATTATTCTCTCGATTTCCTCAGTGTCTTCTGTTATATCTCTCTTTTTCCTTTCTAATCTCTTTAATTTGGATATTTTTCTCTTCATGCTTTAGCTAATTTAGATAAAGGTTTTTCAATCAACTAGTTTTCTTTTCTTCTTTCTCTCTCTTTTTATTTCCCCACCACTGAAAGCTGTTAGTTGGAAAGGATCCACCTTCAGAATATACAGAAGTGTTAGACAATGTTTAATTCTCTTTCAGACTATGAATATATACGAATTAATACATGCTTTCAGTGTCTTCAATGAGTAAGCACTATGTTCTTGCTCATAATGTACTAGCCTTCTGAACGTATTTACTTATTTGCTGGTTCTTTTTTTCTCTTTCATTGATGCTTCATAGTGTTTGTTTCTATTAAATTTATTCCAGCCCTGAGATTGATTATTTCTTGGGGTGAACTCATTTTGAGTGTGATGTCTTCTCTTTGTTCTAGAGTGTTCAGATGAGCTGCTAAATTGCTAGTATTAGACCTCTCTAATTCCTCTAAAAAGTCACTTAGTACTCTGAACTTTCCTCTTAACACTACTTTCACTGAGTCCCATAAGTTTGGGTGTGTTGTGTATTCATTCAATTCAAGAAAGTATTTGATGCCTTTCTTAATTTCTGTCTTGACTTATTTTCATTCAGTATTGAGTTGTTCAGTTCCATAAGTTTGTAATCTTTCTGTTGTTTTTGTTGTTGATATCCAGCTTTTAATCTGTGGTGGTCAGACAGGATTCAATGTGCTATTTAATTTCCTCATTTCTGTGGAGACTTGCTTTGTGCCTGAGTATATGACCAATTTTGGAGAAAGTTCTGTGAGGTACTGATAAAAAGGTTTATTCTTTTGTTTTGGGGTGAAATGTTCTATAAATACATATTAGGTCAACTTAATTTATAAATTCTCATTTATAAACAAGCATTTCTCTGTTTAGTTTTTCTGGACAACCTGTCTCTATTAGTGTTAATGAAGTATTAAAGACCCCTACTATCAATGTGAGGGCTGGCTAAACACACAGGCGGGAATCAGGTTCAGGAGCAAGAGAGTTGACAAGGTGAGATGCAGAGTCTGATAGATTATCCAAGAATGATAGACGTGTTGGAGCAGTAGTTCTCAAACTTCCTAATGCTGTAACCCTTTAATAGAGTTCCTAATGTTATGATGTCCTAAATCATGAAATTATTTTGTTTTTATTCACAGCTGCAATTTTGCTACTGTTTTGAATCATAATGTAATATTTGATATGCAACATATCTATCTGTATGTTTCTCCATAAAGTTTGCAAACTTCAGTTTTAGAACCATTGTATTAGAGTAACCAAGATGCAGACTGAGAAGGCAAAATGAAGGGTGGTTAGGATGGCTTGGCAGAAAATATTCCATGTGCTCTGGTTATGTTTAAATTGGCTATTTGAAATTTTGGTCTAAGTCTGGGTAGTGGCTCAGTGTGAAGAACACTCAATGTGCCTCCAGATGAGCCAGTTTCACCTCCTACAACCCAAGTCAGGAGCCCAGAACAACATGTGACTCTAGATCCAGGTGACCCAAACTTTCTTCTGGCTTCTGTTGACACTGCACACACGGCTGTACTTCTTCAATCACATAAATATACTTGTAAAGTGAATAAGTAAATATTTTTAAATTAGAAAAGCAGTCTAGCCTAAATTTTTAAATTTATTTTTCTAGATAACTTTATTTGTGATCTCTCTTCAATTGGCAGTGTACTGGCATTTGACTGATACAGTCTTGTGATACTTGGTTTTTCTTTTTTTTCTTTTTCTTTTTTTTTAATTAAGGCACCATAGACTTGAGAAGGAAAGTATCTCCTTTTCATTGTCACTGTATATAATGCATTTTTTGTTCGTTTTTTTTTTGTTTGTTTGTTTGTTTGGGGGAATCATTCATAAAAATATATATGATTTTGATTTTTATAGCTTTTAGAGACTTATTGAGTGTGATATGCTTCATCAAAATAAGCATTGCATAAATACTTGAAGAGGCTATACTTCGTAGTATTTGGAGATTCTTCAATAAATGGTGTCTAGGTCAAGTTGTTTAATGTGTTTGTTGTTCAGTCTTTTATATATCCTCAATATTTGTAGCTGACTTTTTCTATGACTCTTTAAAAGATAATTGAAAATGTGTTGCTATTTTTAAATAGGACATGCTACATTAAGCACTTAAAACTGAAAAAAAAAATATGGTCTTACAGTGTTTCTGTCATATTTGCCCTGTCAGGGTATCTAAGTTTACTTTGTGTTATTTCAAGTCTTTTCTGGTCTTGTTTTCCTACAGTCTGAGAAAAACTGATAAAGATTTCTTACGGAAAAATAGGTTTTCCAAGCTATCATTTGTCTAAAAACAGTTTTGTTTCTATTTTAAACTTTTAAATATATCTGTAGTATATATTTTGTGTTTTGGGTTTTTGTTTCAACAACATCATTTGTGAGTTTATTTGTTTGTTTCATTCTGACTTTCTTGTTTTCAGTTAGGCAGCTTTGGTTTTTACTTATCATGATTTTGAATGTATAGACATATCTGTGTGTTATATAGGCAAGTGTACATGTGTAGAAGTGCTCCATGCATAAGAAAGCACATGTGTGGAAGACGCATGTCAATGTCAGGTCTTTTTTTTCATAAACTTTCTTCAGGAGTATCCGCAAAACTTGTAAACACAAGAAGACGGGGATTTGCAGCTTCACCAAAGCAGAGCTTTAGACTTTCTTTCTTCTAGTGGTGGTTGTTTGATTGTGAACTGGTAAATGTGTCTCATAATCAGATACCCAGGAGACCCATTGTGAACAAACGTGGAGACATGCAGAGCATGAGTAAAGGGATATGTAATTTCAAGAGCAAGAACAGCAATGGTTCATCCTTCACATGTTACCCTTCCAAGGCTGAATATATCCTCAGATTTAAAAAGTACTTCCCTAAGTCAATAAACATTGCAATGCAATTATCTGTTTCATTTAGTTATTGTGCAGCACACTTAATTGATATACTCTAGTTTCAGTTGTAGAAAATGTTACAAGTCTCTGTCATAAAATAATTTTAAAAATCCACAAGAAAATAGTTATAACACTTGCTATAACTTTATACTCCTGTAAAGATCTTACAGTTTAACTTCAACTTATAATTAAACTTTACATTATAAAGTACATTTGCCTTTGAAAATACATTGAAAAGATATATTTATCAATTGAATTTTATTTCAAGTTTCTTTGGAAGACGTCTTTGAAGAAACATTGTTTGAGTTAGCAAATGCCTGTTAGTTTATGTAACATTCAACAAGGAGTTGTAAATGTAAGACATTTGTAGAGCCATGCAGATCATTTAGTTTCTGCTCCTCTCTCATTCTTTCCTCATGAGGACACACGTCTACCTTAGTCGATTGTTTTGTCATTGTATAGGTGTCAATTTGATGTGATTTAAAAAGACTGAAGAGAAATCTGAATAACCCATTTTTCTACATTACCAGTTTTAGGTGGAAGTATATGAAACTTTTCATTTAAATACAAGAAACCCATATGAACAATAAGTGCATGATGAGTATGCCTAAGTGCACACAGCCAATCATATGTGAAGATGTAATGGGAAAATTATTTAAGAAAGTAAGTGAGCCAGAAACTGGTGTTATATAGGTAATTGAAGAGAATGGTACATGGAAAATCTTCAAGTTGTATGCTGCTATGGGACTAGAGGCTAGAGTTAAAAGGAAGACTAAGAGTTAACGTGACTGAATTTGGGAAGCTAAGCATAAAATAACAAAACTAGGAAGACAGAAGAAAGACAGAGACCTAGGCCATTGATGACAGGCCAGGTGACACTGTTAACCGCTTACCAACAGATACTGGTTCTGTTGTTCTTGCATAGATCCTTGTTTCAAATGAAGCTAGCTAGATCAGGGAAAGTAAAAATAGCACTTAGGAAAGTCTCCATGTATTTTAATACACAACAACAGCATCTGCTTCTTGTTATTATAAGAACACATGAATACCTGCAAAACTGAGTACAGTAATGTTGGCCATGTGACAAACAGCTCGAAATCAAAGTCAATAACAAATAGCATTAAGAATTGACAAGCACAGAGCATGTGGGATGTCCATTGGTTCAGCCCATGATGTACAGAGAATACTATATTTTAATAGAGATGACCTCAGCCTCTGTCCAGTTTCTGCTATTGCACTACTGAAAGTCCTAGACAAGGAAGTAGGGTTTGTTGTTGCTGTTGTTGTTGTTTGGCTATTTCTTTTTTTAGAGTCTGCTTCATCTCTCACCAGTTTATTTTTTTCTGTAATTTCTCCTGTTTCTGTAAGTATTTTTGATAAATCCAATTTCATTGAATTTTACTAAGTCTTTATTTGTTTCTTCCCTGACACAATTGTCATTGAGTAGAGAGTAGTTCAGCTTCTATGTGTGTGTAAGTTTTTTGTTATTTCTATTGTTTTTGAGGTACATCTTTGGTTCATGGTGGTCTAATAAGTCTTCTCATATCTGTTGAGTCTTGATTTGTGACCAAATATATGGTGAATTTTGGAGGCCGTTCCATGAGGTGCTGAGAAGAATGTATATTCTTTTGTGTTTGGGTAAAAAGTTCTATAGATGTTAGGTACATCTGTTAGTGTCATTATTTATCTGTTAGTTTCTGTTTGGTACTGTATTGAATAGATAAAGAAAGAGGGGGTAGCTTTGTCTTGGTCCTGATTTCAGTGGAATTGATTAAAGTGTCTTTCTGTTTAGTTTGATATTAGCTATAGGCCTGCCCTATCTTACCTTTATTATGTTTATGTATGTGCCTTGTATCTTTGATTTCTTCAGTACTTTTAACATGTACTGTTGTTAGATTTTTTTCTAATGCTTTTTCAGCATCTAGGGAGATGATCATGTAGTTATATTTCAGTTTGTTTATATGATGGATTACATTGATGAATTTTCATATATTGAAGCAACTCTGCATGCTTGGTATGAAGCCTACTTCATCACGGTGGATGGGATTTTTATGTGTTCTTACCTTCAGTGGGCAAGTATTTTATTGGATATTTTTGCATCAATGTTCATAAGGGATATTGATCTGAAATCATTTTTTGTTGGGTCTTTCTGTGGTTTAGGGATCAAAGTAACTGTGGCCTCAGAGAATGAGTTTGGTAATGTTCCTTCTCTTTCTATTTTGTGGAGTAGTTTGAAGACTATTGGTATTATCCCTTCTTTGAAGGTCTGGAAGAATTCTGCACTGAGTCTATCTGTCCCTGGTGTAGTGGATGTAAACATATTTTTATTTTGATCCTATGTATGGGATGTAAAACAGACTTGTGTAAGGGTATATGGTATTTTTCCACTGAAAACAGACTTGTTAGAGAACAGGTGATGTTTGTCCACTAAAAGAGGAACTGTCCTTTGCAGGGGCATGATCTTCACCAACTAATAAACATTATAGTACAGACTCTGAGAGTAGATACATATCTAAAACAAGAGGCATGGTTTTTTGTTCGTGGCTATTCATGGCTCCACTTAAAGACACTCCTAGAGAGAACTGCTCCAGTGAACACTTTGAGGTTCTGGGTTCCAGCTGCAGCTCTAGGCTCCAGCTACTCCAGGTTCCAGGGCCTGTGGTTGCAGTCACCATCACAGAATTGTTGGTTTGCTGTTTAACTGGTGTATAGGAATCCTACCAACTACACCAGTGGAATTGCTCCAAGGAACTGAGTCTAAAAAGGTCCACTTATGTTCCTCTTTATCTTTATCTCCTCTTTATCTCCTCTTTATCTCCTATGTATGGTAGGTGGGTTGGAAGGGAGGTATAAGCATTAAAGAACCCCAAATAGATTAGGGTTGAAAGAGTTCAAGGCCGCACATCCCATGAAAAACTTTACTTACCAGGAAAGTGGGTCAGAGGGGAAGACATCCAATTGAGACTTTAGGTAAGAGAATTCTGGGAGAATGAGGAAATAGAAGGATCCAGAGGATCCTGGAAACATATAAGAGGAACTTTATGACAGATGGATCTGGGTCCTGGGGTCCTCCTCAAACTATGGCACCAGCCAAGGAAAATATAGGCAGTAAACTTCGAACCCCTACCCAGACTAGCCGATGGACAGGACAGTCTCCACCGTTGAGTAGAGAAGGAGATCTGACTTTCACACAAACTCTGGTGCCCCATCTCTGACCACGTCCCCTGGATGGGGAGGCATGGTGGCACTCAGAGGAAGGATAGCAAGTTACCAAAATGAGACTTGATACCCTAAGAGCATATATAGGGGGTGGAGGTCCCCCTCAGTCACAGACATAGGGGAGGGGAGTGGGGGGAAGCGAGAGGGAGGGAGGAATGGGACGATACAAGGGATGGGCTAACAATTGAGATGTAATATGAATAAATTAATAAAAAAATATAAAAAAGAAAGAGTTCAAAGCCTACATCCTGATCTTGTTGTTGTTATTGTTGTTGTTGTTGTTGGCAGACATTTAAAGACTGTTTCTATTTCCTTAAGGGATATAGAATTATTCAATTTGTTTACCTAATCCTGATACAACTTTAGAAAGTAGAATCTGTCAAGATAATTTTCCTTTTAATTTACATTTTCAAATTCTATGGTATATAGGCTTTTGAAGAAAGACAATGAATCTTTGGATTTGTTCCGTGTTTGTTGTGTCTGCCTTTCCATCTCTGATTTTGTTGATTTAGATAGTGTTTCTCTGCCTTTCAGATAGTTTGAGTAAGGGGTTGTCTGTCTTGTTGACTTTATTAAAGACTCGGCTCCTGTTTTCGTTGATTCTTTTAATTGTGCTCATTGTTTCTAATTTGTTGATTTCACACCTGAGTTTGATCTCCACCCATCTACTGCTCTTAGGTGTGTGTTTAATTTCTTTTTTCCCCCAAGGCCTTCAGGTGTGCCATTAGATTGCTTGTATGAATTTTATTCATTGACTTTATGAAGGTACTTAATGTAGTGAACTTTCCTATTAGCACTGCTTTCATTGTTTACCATAAGTTTGCTTAGGTTGTATCTTCATCTTCAATGAACTTTAGGAAGTATTTAATTTATTTCTTTATGTCTTCCCTGAGCCAGTTGTCCTTGAATAGAGAGTTTTTCAGAGTCCATGAGTGTGTAGGCTTTTTGTTATTTATGTTGTAGTTGAGGTCCAACTTTAATCCATTGAAATCTGGCAAGATAAAAGGAATTATTTCAATATTTTTGTATCTGTTGAGGCTTGTTTGTGACTGACTATATGATCAATTTTGGAGAAGGTTCAGTGAGTTGTTGAGAAAGAAGTATATTCTTTTGTGTTTGGGTGAAAGGTCCTATAAATGTCTGTTAGGCCCATTTGATTTATGACTCCTGTTATCATCATTATTTCTCTGCTTACATTCTGTTTTCTTGACCTGCCTTTTGGTGAAAATGGGGTGTTTAAGTCTCCCATTATTAATGTGTTGGAATCAATGTGTGTTTTAACTTTTATCAATGTGTCTACAAATACGGGTGCCCCTGCATTTAGGGCATAGACATTCAGAATTAAGCTGTCATTTTGGTGGATTTTTCCTGTGATGAATATGAAGTATCCTTCCTTGTCTCTCTCTCTTGATTAATTTGTTGAAAGCCAATTTTATTAGATATTGGAATGGCTACTCCAGCTTTCTTCTTGTGTCCATTTGCTTGTATAAGCCATTTTCTAGTCTTTTAATCTCAGGTCATGTTTATTTTTGTGTTTCTTTTGTGCAGCACAATGATGGGCCCTGTTTACACATCCATTCTATTAGTCATTCTTTGTGTTTTTATTGGAGAGTTGAGTCCATTAATGTTGAGAGATATTAATGACCACTGACGTTTTGTTCCTTTTATTTTGGTATTGTTTGTGGTGGTGTAATCTTCTTCTTCTTCTTCTTCTTCTTCTTCTTCTTCTTCTTCTTCTTC
>OU015749.1:67991764-68026651 GCA_907169655.1 Acomys percivali
TCTTCTTCTTCTTCTTCTTCTTCTTCTTCTTCTTCTTCTTCTTCTTCTTTCTCCTCCTCCTTCTCTTCCTCCTCGTCCTCCTCATCTTTCTTCTTCTTCTTTTCTGTAGTGAAGTCAATTATATTCAGTTTTTTTGCGTAGTCAACCTCCTTGGGTGGGAGTTTTCATTCTTCTATCTTCTGTGGGATAGATTTGTACATAGATATAGTGTAAATTTGATTCTGTCATATAAAATCTTGTTTTTCCATCGATGGTGATTGAAAATTATGCTGGGTATAATAGTCTGAATTGGCATCTGTGGGCTTTAGGATTTGTAAGATATCTGTGCAGACCCTTCTTGCTTTTATGATCTCTACTGAGAAGGCAAGAGTGATTCTGATAGCTTTCCCACTATGTTACTTAGCCTTTTCCCCTCCGAGCTTTTAATGTTTCTTTTATTTGTTCTGTAGATTTAGTGTTTTGATTATTGTGTGGCAGGATTTCCTTTTCTGGATCAATCTATTTGTTGTTCTTTAGGCCTCTTGTATGAATATAGGCATTTCTTTAGATTGGATAAAATTTCTTCTATGATTTTGTCAAATGTATTTTCTAGTCCTTGAAGCCGGGAATCTTCTCTTTCTTCTATTCCTATTATCCTTAGGCTTCATCTTTGCATGGTGTCCCTGCTTTCTTGGATGTTTTGTATCAGGTATTTTTTAGATTTAACATTTTATTTGATGGTTGTATTGATTTCTTTCATTGTACCTTCTCCATCTTTTGTATTCTGATGGTAATGCTCAACTCTGTAGTCTCTATTTTCTTCCCTATGTTCTCCCTATCCAGGGGTTCCTCAGTTTGTGATTTCTTTATTGTTTCCATTTCCCTCTTCAAAATTTTTATTGATTTCCTTCACCTGTTTGTTTGTATTTTCCTGTATAGCTTTGAATGATTTATTCATTTTCTCTTTTATATCCTCAATTTGTTTGACTGTGTCTTCCTGAATTTCTTTAAGGGATTCCTCTTTAAATGCCATCATCATCTTCATTAGCATAGCTTTACTGTCATTTTCCTGTGTGTTAATAGTGTTATTGTATCAAGGCCTACTTTTAGGTGGATAACTGGATTCTTAAAGTCCCATGTTGCCCTGGCTTTTGTTGATTGTATTTTTATGTTGGCATTTAACCATCTGGCTGTCTCTGTGGTTGGCTGGTAGTTACTGGTGCCGGCTGTACTTCTTGGGCATGAGGGAAGAGCTTTCAGTAGGAAGCTGGATATTCCTGCATGTGCCCTTCTCAGATTTGTGGGTACGGTCTCTGACTGGTGAGTGGTTCTCAGGGAACTGCCAGAGGCGCTCCTTTTATGTATGAGCCTTGGGACAGACTGGGCTTCTCATGAGCCTGGTGCCGCTCCTCTAGCCAGAGGAAGTCCCAGAATCAGCTTACCGACCACTGGCTCTCTTGCTCAGAGGTTCATAAGGTCCTGATGCCCAAACATAGTGCTTAGACACTGTGCTCGCTGCATGCAACCATTTTGAATTACCTGTGAACTCAGAGCTCTGGTTGCTCTCTTTTGGAAGATGAGTTGTTCTTTGGAAAAACAATTGAGGTAGTCTCTGTGACTCTCAGGCATCAGGTGGCCTAAGAGTTGAGTATTGCACCTCAGTACCCAGAAGGTATACACCCAATGGTCTATGGGAATATAGGGTTGGCCAGAGACTGAGAATACCATCTGGCAAGAACTGGGAAATATTGTCAAATTTAGCATGGTGACCTGAGCTTAAAACTGATCTTTCCCTGAACTTGAACTTTCTTCTCACCTGGAAAACACAGATGCTGAACTTTTGGAGTCAATAGCAATGTCCTGTTGGTTGGTTAGCAGTCATTGCACTGATGTAATACAGTGGAGAAATGGCTCTGCCATTTTGGATCTCTCTATCTTTCTCTCTCTCAACTGAATTTTTAACTTTCTAAGTATTTACAGAATGTTATTTTTCCAAGGCAGGATTTCTCTGAAACTCACTCTGTAAATTAGACTGGCCTCAAAGTCGTAGAGATCAGCCTGCTTCTGCCTCCCAAGTGCTGGAATTAAAAGTGTCTGTGTTGCCATTTGTAGAAGGATCATTAACTCAGTATTTTGTAAACATTGATCTCTATCACCTTCTTATTGGTTGAAAAGACCTGAATAGCCTGTAACAATGGCAGGGTATAACAGGAAGGAAGTCATAGCAGTGATAGGAAGTCTGAGAAAGGATGACAGGCATGGGAGGATTTGCCTATGAGACAAAGACAAAGTCAACCATTTGAAACTGAAAAGAGGTAACATTATTGACAGAATAAAGATTAATATGAATGGGTTAGCATAGGTTATAAAAGCTAGCTGGAAACAAAAGTAGGCTAAGGCCTGGAGCAATTATAAATAAATCTCCATGTCATTATTCAAAGCTGAGATGGGCCAAGAAAGCCTTCACAGTTTTATCCTAACAGCTAATTTTGTCAGTGAGCTGCTATTTCAGCCCTGAGATAGTTGAAAGCAGAAGGATCAGAAGCTCAAAGTCGTTTTAGATTAACTGGAGAGCTCAGCATCAGACTGGCCTACATAAGGCTTCTTTTCCATTAAAACTAAAAAGAAAAATATATCCCCTTTAAAAGACAGAGAGGACTTCCCCATGACTAGTTTTCAAATAGCTAACTTTAGTTTTCTAAAGTGTTAATTTTATTTTAGAGTAATTATTGTCAAAAACTACCACAACTCTAAGAGATAGAAAATGGCATATGGACATATATTGATAATTTGGCCAAAGTAAGACTCCTGGAAGGCATGTATTTAGGTTTGACACTTTTGTTCTTCTTAGGTTTTGAGTCATAGTCTCACACTGGTCTCCACTCTCCCTTAGACTTCATAGTCTTTCTGTATTGTCCTTCACTATCGAGCAGCTGGATGGATGGAGGTGGCCTGGGTGCAACATCTGGTGGGATGACCCAGGTGCTCTTTGCTTACAGATGAGGAAGAGCACATGTTGAGATCAAAGGTCCCAAGTTCCCTTTTCTTGCTCAGGGGCAGATTATAGTGCTTAGTGTAAGGTCCATTTCCAGGGAACTAGGACAGTTTCTAGGTCTTACAAGAGAAGATGGAATATATATTTTCCATGAAGTGTTATAGTTTAGCTCTTTTAGAATAAGATGGCTGGTAAAAGATGCCAGTGGGGACTTGGGAGATTCAAAATCCTGTGATGATACCAAGTGTTACATCCCTTCATGCCATATTAAGCATGGCAGAGAATGCAGGATAAAGCCCCAAACCAGTCCAGCCAAAAGGCAGGTCTGGTGAGATGCAGGCCCCAGTGGTGCTTCATGGGGTGTCAGCACCAAGCCAATGGTGGCAGAATGGCTGCAAAGGCAGCCCTGTGATGGCTACCTTGACCACCTTAATTTACAGTCAAGTCCTTGGCATCAAGCACCGAGTCTTCCCAAGAATAAATGTAGTCTCAGATGGTCATGGTGGGGGAATGGCAAGAAAGAGAGCAAGTAAGCAAGCATGCCATACAGCTTTTATTTATAAATCTTGGGCAATTGGGGTTTGTGGGTTAATGAGTCTGATTTTCTGGGGCTAATGGTGCCAGGATACATAATCTATATATAGTGGTACAGTACCTTTCTTACATGCAGGATCACAGTGTCCTAGCACAAGAAGCTGAAAATAATACTTAATTATCCTATAGGTGATGGAATAACTTATGTATGATTCAAAGTCACTTGCTGGAGACTAGGATCTCTTCAGCATAGGGTAGGGAATTGCCAACTATTCCCTGTGCTTGCTGAGCCAACTCCTTATCAGGAAAATATCCTCTCTGTAAATCTTCCTTGATAGCAATGTGACACTCCTTATAAGAATTGGGATTACCAGATCAGGTGGGGTAAGAATACTGCTGAGAAAAGGAAGTACACCATCATAGACCAAGCATAAAATGGCTCTCCAGAGACACCAAACTTCAACCTTATCCACCAGAGTCCCACACTGTGTCAGTCTTGGAGTGCTGGAATTACAGGCATTGGCCATAAAACTCTCTTCAGGTACATAATTTAAGTTCTAGTACAACAATTCTCTGAGCCTCAGAATCTTTATCTGTTATGGGGCATGAGAAATAACTAATATCTATCTTACATTTATTGGTCATTCACAGTAGAATCCAGTAGGGAGGGTATCCCAAGATACACAGTCCTGGAGAATGCAGGGCCATTGGTTTTTCTGCCTTTTGTGATCCAATTTATATTCCTTGGTCCTTCTATGAGCATAAAGAATCAAGTTACTAGAATATTTTACTGTAATATTCATGGTAATACTCAGTTGTCCAGTGATCTTTCCTCCCGCACTATGCACACGTGGCTCCAGTATTAACATATCACGCTAAAGTCAGCTCCAAACCTTTACTTTTTCTAAACCACAACAGGATGTTTTGGTTCAAATGACACATTTTCATGATAGTAAAGAAGACATGTCATGCCTTACCAGTTGTGGTTTAATAGTTTTTAAGTAATTCACTTTGTCAGCAACAATTATAAGAAAGGGTCATCCTCTCTTCACACCTGTGTTCTCAGTTCCTGATAGTGCTTCCTCCTTGCTTTAGTGTGGTAGATTGATGACCTATGTAATATCACATAAATACTTAATCATTAAGAAAGAAAATTTTCACTTAGATTGAATTTATCTATGATGTTTGTTGTCACTCTAAATATTTCGACAAATATAGAAAGCTTTTATGCTTTCTTAATTAGTAGTTTCCCTACCCTAAATATATTGGATATTCTACCTATTTACTTTGCCTTTCTACATTCTCCATCCATACTTATTGGCATGTGTTTCTCAAATTTCCTCTTTTTTACAATGTCACATAGTTGTAATCAATGCCACGAAGCTTTGCTGAATGGTGCCCTTAACTTATCAGCATTCATTTAAGTTTCCTCCATTTCTATTCATACTGGCAAAGTTGATTTGTTTGTGAATGGATAAACAAAATCATAGTTCTAAGTAAAACTCAATTGTCTGGGTACACCAAATTTCATTTCTTGGGTTAGCTACTGAAGAATATGAAGAATAGTTGGAGGCAGATGATATGGCTTTCATTGCACAGTCCAATAACTTGAGTTCAAATGATAAATCTCACAGGGAGATAAAGAAACTCCTGAAAGTTGTCATCTGATCTCCACATATGTACAGAGATGGGCATGCACAGTACACACACACACACACACACACACACACACACACACACACACACACACATACACATATACACACATACACACAAACACATACACAGATTATAAACAAACATGCAAAAATTATTTAAACTGAATGTACATGGAATTATCAAAAATTGTATTAGAGCCCAAAGATATGGCTCAACACTTAAAATCTCATACTGTTCTTGCAAAAGAAACTGACTTTGTTTCCCAGGACCCATGTGGAGTAAATAATGATCCCTTGAAACTCTATACACAGGACTCCACAGGTAACTGTATATAGTGTATACATATTCATTCAGAGACACACACTTAAACTAAAATTAAAATTAAAATAAATTTCTAAAATATAGAATTTGGTCTCATCTAAAGCCTTGGTCTAGATAAACCTCTATCCCAGCTAGATAGAAGTATAAAGAACATAGCTTTCATCTAAACAATGTAAAAGACAAACAGCAGAATCATGTGTTTTTCATGAATTTGGAAGTAAGCAGCTGTTGCATTTAATAAAACATGTTGAAATATGAAGAGAGGAGAGTGACCTGTGTGCTGGATGGTTTTATGTCTGCTGGTATCAGCTATATGCATGTTTAAGAGGAAACCTCATTTGAAGTTTGCCTGTGGAAAAGCCTATGATTCATTTTCTCTATTGACAATTGAGGCAGGAGATCCTAGAGTAGTGTGGGTGTGACTTCCACTAGAATAGTGGTTTTGAATGTACAATCATAAGTAAGCAGGTGCGTATCCCCCTGCCAGGGCCTCTGTATCAATTCCTGCCTCCAGGCTCCTGCCTTGAGTTCCTATCCTGCCCTTCCTGGCAATAAGCCCTTTCCTATCCAAGTTGTTTGAGGTCCTCGTGGTTTATTATATCAGTGAAAACATTGGCTAATATAGCTGGAAAAGCAAGAAGACTAGTAGTGCCCTTTATTCCTGTATAATTTCATCTCTGGGTCTAACAAATCCTTAAGGACTGAGTGTAATTAGTTCAAAAGCATGAATATAAAGGATTCAGGGGCCAAGGACAGAACAAAGGAGGAAACTCCTTTTCACAATAAGACTGGGCCCAAATTGGCTTCAGTGATTTATTCCTAGAAAGACAATGTCAATAAAGTGAAATGTATATTTAAAATAAATGGAATTATCCAATTTCCCTCTATTTATCCAAGAAAAGTAACATTTTAACTTCTCTTTTAGCTTCAGGTGAAGATGGAATTTTTATTCATAAATGTGCTAAAATGACACGTGCTCAGTAAAATCAGTCTACAAATAGAGAGACCATGTGTGATGTAGCTCACCTGAGGTGGCCTAGTTAAATACACCTAGCTAACTCTACTTCAGGCATCAGTTTTTTGTTAGTTCAGAGTAGGCCTAAACCTCTACTTCTCAGAAATGAGCTCAGAAGTCACTGAAAATACTGCAGAAAATTGGCAGCCAATCAGAAACAGCCTAGCCACATTGGCAGAGGAAGATAAGCTTGCTTAAGGTTGGTTTACTGCTGGTCAGATTGCTTAAGGAAGATTTACTGCCAGTCTGGAAATCTCTTGCCTTATAATTAACTCATGATGGCTGACCAGGGTTGCTTTCTCAGTTTGCCAGGGTTTTGTAGTTAGAATGACTTTAAAGAGAGCCTGCAAGCTTACCTGGAGTCACCATTGTGTCTAAGTGGTGATACCAGCATGATAATGATTACCTAATCTTCCTTGAAATTCCCCCAATGACTTCAAAAAGAAGCCTGCAAGCTCACCTCGGGGTCACCATTTCGTCACAGTGGTTACTCTAGTATGCTGTATTTCTACAGAATAAATGGCTCTTTGTTGTTTGCATTCCCTATGAATCTGGGGTCTTTCTATCAGTGGGTTTCTTACTCTAACAGCCAATAGTTTATTATTCAGTATCAGAAAGTAACACACTGTTGATAACCTTCCACAAGGTGCAATATGAACTAATCTTATGTCATAATAAGCAAGATTTATAAAAGGACAGGGGTTTACATATTAACTGAGCTTGGTTATTTTCTAAATAAAAAAAATGAGAATGGAGAGTATATAAATGTTTCTCAATGGCTTGGATATGGCTAGGTTTGTACTACTAAGGCAAATTATTAATTTCTGAAGTGATGAAACTAGTGTGTATTTTAATAGTAGAATTTTTGGAGACATGATTTCATACACTCCAGCCTAGGCTCAAACTATTCTGTAGCTAAGGCTGACTTTCATTATTGATCTTTCTGCCTCCACCTTTCACAGACCATGATTATCAGTGTGCTAACAGATAAGACCAAATTGTGCTCAGCTTTACACAAATGCATGTTTTTAAAAACATAAAAATAGAGAAACCAGAAGGCTGAGTTTTCTCATGTTTAAACAAAACCAACATGGAAATAATATAATAAAGTTATTTTTTACAAATATAAGATTCTGCCAAGGGGTTTGATTTTGTGAGGCTAACCAAGTTCCAAAACTCCAATCCTCATTACAATTTTGATCCCTCTTCTCTAATACTGAGCTTCAGATATCTAGACATTCTGAAGTTCAGTTTCATACTGCAAACAGAAATTGGCTGGGTTGTAGTCCTGGCTTAGATGTTTAAATTTGCCAAAATTCTAAAAACAGTAAAGGCAAAAGGTAAAATATGCTGAATAAATTAATAAAAAATCCTTATAGCTAAATGAAGAAATCTAGGCTAATTATTATTCAGTCCATTAATTTTCAAAGAAAAAAATAAGTTTGAATAACAGAAGTACCATACACTCAGGTGTTTTGAAGATATTTTCACTGAAGAGATACTATATGAAACTCAACCTCAAAGGACCATGTGTGTGAACATATGGTATGTTTTTGACTATTTTGCATTTTTATAACTTAGGCTGATGTCAGCAGTATTACTATTAAGAGACTAAATTTGTTGTGAATTACAAAGCTCAGAAGTTCTCCTGATCTACTAAAAATTCAATGTACATGCTATTGATAATTTCCACTTTGTTTATTTTCATCAAAGTAACTTACACAAATGAGGAAAAGTAAATATTTCAATAATGAGTAGTGCATATAATAACAAATGGATACTTTTGCCTTTTCTCTGGAAACAGGCTTTACCTAAAATCGCAGATTCATGGAAGGAGCAATTGCTTTGTCCTCGATGTTTGACTGACTTGGCAGACACATATAGAAACATTTGGTGAAGTCAACAGCTTGTCAA
The DNA here is from genome assembly GCA_907169655.1 of Acomys percivali. NCBI lineage: Eukaryota > Metazoa > Chordata > Mammalia > Rodentia > Muridae > Acomys > Acomys percivali. The sequence goes on from OU015749.1 coordinate 68,000,182, forward strand.
CTGCCTTGAGGGATGTCTTATGGCTTGGTAGTTGTTGAATTAATGGACCTCTCAGCTCTTTTGACCTCAAATACTTTCTGGAGATTATCATGCTAAATAGATAAATGAAGAAAGATGAAATAAAATCAGTTACTTTCATATTTCATCTATCTCATAATTAAGTGACAATTATTTCCATATTCAATACTGTATGATTAGCAAGTCACAGAGCCAAGTAACTGGAAGTGAACAGTTTATCCTGTTGCTTATTGTAATCAGAACTATTTCTCTGTTTGTTCCTTCACTGAGCCCACTATACAGAAGGGAGGCATATGGTGGGCAATGAGCTTTCATGAGTGAACAAGCCACAGATTATCAAAGTTTAACAAGCAAGAGAGATATATAACAAAATTGTCCCTTGTCACTCAGTGCCTTCACAATTATGTGAATATGAGGCCACGGAACAATTAAATCTGCTTCAGGGCATCAGTGAAAAAAATTTCAGAGAGGTTGAATGTAATTGGTCTAATTTACAGAGTATCTATGAATGTTCCAAGTAGAAAGTGAAAAATGAGGTCATTCAAACTAACAAACCAGCTTGTATAAAAACAAGTACGTAGAATAGGAACTCTCAAGCTGGAAATTAGGTCAGATCAGAGTAGAAACAGAAAAGAACATTAAAAAGATATAGGGTATAAAAGTGAAGAAAGTGTGTGGCCCTATGTGCACAGGGTCTGGTTGCTTGTTTTTTTATTAGGTTGTAAACCACAGAATATTCTAAATAGACAAATAGATGAAAATAATGCGGGACATGGAGGTCCATGTGCACATGCACATCATTTGGAAGGCTAAGAAAAGAAGACTATAATGGATTTCACATTAGGCTGGTATGAAGTACCATTTAGAACCATCTCAACAAAACAAAAATGTATTTTTAAATTAACAGTCAATAAATAATAATAAATCAAATAATCAAATAATGTATAACAGTAGAAAAGATAACTAATCTTTGAGTAGAAAGATAGGATTCCCAGTACAGGACCTCTTAGGTACTATAAATCCTAGACTACGGGTTACTCGTTTCTTTTTTCACTGAACACAAACAATCTTGTTTCTGCATCTCTATGAACTTACCCAAAATCCCTCTGCTTACTTTATCACTATCTTTTGATATGTCCAGTACTTTTATGTGGTCCTAATTTATTGACATGTTTTTAAGATGAACAATTTGATATTCCATTGAATCTTGGCTCAAGCCTAGCCATCTGTCTTCTGGTTGACATTTTAGGCAATCATTTTCTTCCATTACGTAATGTATTTTTTATTCTGTGGTTCTTTTCTATTTGCAGGCCTGTGGTAGTCATCAATTCAGGGAATTTTCCTTCGTTTGGTTGTAGATTTTTTCCCTACATTCTCTCTCTCTCTTGAACATTAGACTTTGTAGAATGCTCTGGATCAGTTCCCTACATCTTAATTTTGTTCCTTTATATTAGACATCCATTTTAGTCATTATTGAGAGACTTGAACAGTTTTAACAGTCTTAGTTTTCTATTGTGTTCTTTTTGTAAATTCAAATGTGTTTTCATTTTAATGTGTATTTGTCAAGATAGGCAATGCTAAGATGTAGAAATATTCAAACCCTAAAATGTTAGTAATATAATATAGAAATAACGTGTTATTGAAGAGTAGTTGATACTACTTGGAAATTTTCCTTTTATTTGAAACCTATGATTAGAAGCTTGTAACTGCTAAGGTCATAATGCCAGAGGGTAGTGTTTGAGTGAACCCACAGGGTACCATGGTAGGCTAGGTCTATGTCACATTTAGTCACATGTCATTTTCTTGAATGTAGAAACTCATTTTAATGCCTAGGAAGTTTGGATACTGGGTTTATAAAGTGCAAGATAATACATTATTTTTAAAAGAACACTAGTTTGTTTATTTCAAAATTTCAATCTCCATATTGTGACTATGTTATAAAATTGGTAATGTTTTTTGTTTAGTTGGTTTGGTTTGGTTTTGTCTTTTTGAGGAAGGGTTTCTCTGTGTAGCTTTGAATATCCTGGATTCACTTTCTAAACTAGGCTGGCCTTGCACTCACAGAGAACCACCTGCCTCTGCCTTCCTGAGTGCTGGCATTACAGGTATATGTCACCATACTCAGCTTGGGAATGTTTTTAGATCACAAATTTATCTAAAGTATTTTTTGTTTTTTGTATTGTCTATCATACAATTGATTAAATATTGATGTATTATTATCTAGACTTAACAAACTACCTTGCATTTTGGTAGACATTGCATTTTTACAAAGAAGAACTCTAGTTAAATAGAGCCCTCTATTCAGAGAATTGAAAAAATACTTTCTGGATCAAAGGCATTAAGACCATACTTCTACCTGACACTCTCATAATATCATTGAGTATACACCACCACTCAATAGTGCTGGCTTAGAGTACACATTTTACTTTAAAGGAAATCATAAACATCTGTAGGATTCATCCCAAAGATCTTAAGCTAGACATATTGATTTTGAGCCCATTCTGTCAGAAAACAGTTTCCAGATGATGACACAGTGTGATATTTAACCAATTATCTTGTGATCCTAGTCTTTATAGTTTCTTTTTTCAAATGATTAAATAATTGTAAGCAAAGTTATTAACATCCAAGGAACATTTTTAATAAAACGTATAAGATATATGCTATTATAAAATTGAATCCAAATCAATGTGAAGAAAATATCAGTCTGAAGAAAAAGAAATCACTTCTCACTTTCACAGTTGTTATGTGACCAAATACCACCAAGTTGGCAATTATTTTCCACAAGGATATAGACTGTACAGAAAGCTTACTATTAGCCTTGGACATCAACAAGTCAATAATTGCTAATAACAACAGTGATAGAAATGGAAACCCAAGCTATTATTTCAGTATATAATGACTCCCTCCATAAAGAGTCTATGCATTGGGCCATTTTGAATGTCATAGTGTAGCCTAGGGCAGTGGCTGCCAAATTATCCTGGGCCATGTTGTAGATTTTATGTTTAGTAATTGTCTTATAGTGTTTGCTTTCTTTTAAGCATTTAATTCATTTGCCAGTACCTTATAATAACTTTGCAAACTGAGTATCATAAAATGGCATGGTTGTCAAAGCTTAACTAGGACAAATAATCTGACACATTGTGAGTTTTCCGGTTGAGAGGTCCATGTGGCCAGGATCTGATGTTGATCTCCAACAGTCTGTTGATTACTCTAGGCATGCCAGCAGCAAATGGCCTTTATTTTTAACAACACAGATACTCTATAAAATTTTAGATTTTCAAAAAGAATGATACAAGTCTTATGTTTTACTCCTGATCTTTGTAATTTTGTCTTTAAGTTAGTTTTGCATCTATGACAATAAAACTTCAGTCCAATTTCACTTCAGATTGATTTCTTCTCAAAGTAGATAAGGAATTCTTTAATTATTGCCATTAATATTCTGTTTTAAACTTCTTAAGCTAAATTCTTCATTATCTGAACAAAAATACCAGTTTTATTCAATGTTTTAATGACAATTAAACTCACAGCCATTTATAAGTACCATTTTCCTATATCTCTCCACAGGCCAGTTGGAGTAAATAGCACACTCTTAAAAGTTATCTCCATTTCAATTCCTTTAACCTTAATCCATGCCATCTTACATAGGAAATGGAAGCTTGCATGCATGTGCAAGTTAAATCCTTTATGTGATCGGAATAAGCAAGGTTGTTGGAGTAGATACAATCTAGTTGTATGGTCTCATAAAATAGAAGGTTTCCCAGGTTACATTCAAGGAAATATATAAGAATGTTAGCAAAGTTAGAGAAAGGCAAAATTAATCATTTTGAAGAGAGAAGGAAGAAATCTATATAGTGTTTGAACATTCAAACTGGCAATGGAAAGAATAGGCTCTTCAAGCCTCCAGAGGACCCAGACCTCCCAGCAATGGATATTTCCCCAGTGCAGCCTCTTTGAGATTTCTAGTCTATAGAATGTTAAGGGGATGTACTTATGAGTCTGAAACCACAAATATTGTGATAGTATGTTTACACAGCAATAGATAATGAATTCACTCATGTCCATAATTCTCCTCAGAGGAGAAAATTAGTCATTGTTAACTCATTCCTGAAAAACTAGTTCATCAGTTCCATAGAATAGCTGATAATATTTTTCTTGAAAGAGGTTTATTCTTAGTATTTTTACCCTAAGAAAGTAGATACTATTTAAGTTCATTTATTAATTTGTGTTTTGTGAGATGCTGATTCTAAAATCCAATCATATAAAGAGGAAGTATATATTGAAAATTTACCCATAAGATACCATCAAAGAAAAACAAATACAACTAAGGAAAGGAAGAAAATCAGTAGTCTGTTACTATGGTGGCAACTTGAGCTTTAATTAAGCTCTGGGAGCTTAGGAAAATGGCTGCTGCACACCTGAGGATAGCAAGCATTAATATGCTTCTAGGATTCAGACTCGGGCCTCAAACTTTCACAGCAAGAATTTATAAATTACTCTACCAACTCAGCCTGGTCTATCTCAATCTTCAAATTACCCAAGAAAGGGAATTAAAACACAGTACAAAAAAGGAAACCGCAAATCTCCTTGTTCTCAGTCCAGTGTTTGGCTGTGAATCTCAGCATCTATGTCAATGTGCTGCTGGGAAAGTCTCTCAGAGGACAGCTATGCTAGACTCCCATTTGCAAGCATAGCAGAATATCATTAATAGTGTCAGAGGTTGACTCTCTCCCATGGATAGGTCTCAGATTAGGTCAGCCATTGCTTGAGCATTCCCTCAAACTCTGCTCTAATTTTATTCCTGGACATAGGCAGTATAAATTTTGGGATCAAAGTTTTTGTGGGTGGGTGAATGTTCCCTTTCCCCCACTAGGAGTCCTGTCTAGTTAGAGGCTGTCCTCGTCAGTCTTCATGATCCCTGACACTAGGAGTCTCAGCTGGAGTCGCCCTCATACCCCCTAGGAGTCTAGCTTGTTGTAGGTCTCCAGCTGGATACTTGTGGAAGAATAGAGGGAAGCATAGAAGAGTGGACAGAAGATTCACAAGAAGACCAACAGTACCTATTAACCAGGGCCCATCCAAGGACTAGACCTAGGACTCTGCATAGATATAGCTGATGAGCAGCTTATTCTTCATGTGGGTCTCTGATGTGTCCCAGCCTGTGGGACAAGTCGAATCAGGGTTCACCTGAAAGAGGGAGTGGGGATTGAAAGTAGGGTACAGAGACGAGAGAAATAACGAGTCAAGTCTAGAAATATTTGAACAAGACTCTCTTTAATGATGACGAGTAAGACTTTTTATAGCAAGGTCAATAGGATCTATTATGATCCCTCTCTCCCTAGGTCCCAGTCAAGAAGAACGCAATAGCCTGAGTAGTTCTCTGTAGAAACTTCCTTAATCCTCTGAGTAGCTCTCTGTAAGGACTTCCTTAATGCCCTGATGTCTCGCAGTAGGGATTTCCCTAATTATTTCAAAGGCAAATTGTTCAAGGATAGCATGGGACACAAAGAGCTGCTCCAGCAAATCTCAGACATTGGAAGGTCACAGTGTGCAGCCTAAGTACGGGGATTTCTGACATGGCAGAATTTAGCACTGCTCCCCACACCTGCCCCTTCTTAAAATAAAATTATGAAAAACCTATCTTAGGTCAGCAAGTAGGCACTTATCTTTACCTGTCATTGGCATATATGAATTCCATCATTCATAGCCTATCTAAGGTCCGATAAGGCTCAGACTCACTCTTACCCATCTCTGGCTTGTCTCCATATCAACACATGAAGACGGGCAGTGTCTTTGAGCTCTATGCCATGTGCTTGTGCTTGTATTGGCTGCAATTGCTGAAACATGAGCTGTGTTCAGAAGGATGGAAGGCACAGGCTATAATTTCGAGCCCTGTTATCCCCCACAAAGATAATCCATGCTGTAGATTACTGTTAATTCTGAAGAGATTATATCGAATGTGAATCTAGTTGCATCTGAAAGACCCCCCCTCTCTGCTGCTTAGCCAGAGTAACGCCATTTCGCAAGGCTTGTACAATAGTTCAGGGAGGTCACCCAGGGGGCCCAGCTGGGTTACTGGAAAAGTACCGAATGTACTCGAGACGAGCCAAACAGGATACCTGTGGTTGGGCACCTGGCCTCTGGCCGATAAAGATGTACTCGAGACGAGCCAAACAGGATACCTGTGGTCAGGCACCCGATAAAGATAGCCTAACCGTTTCCTGGTTCCCAGCCCCAAGGCCCTGACCTGGGTTAAACCTGGCCTCATTTGAAGTAGCCAATCAAGACCCTGTAACTATGCTTCTCGCTTCTGTACCCGCACTTTCTGCTCCTCACCCTATAAAAGGGGACTGCTTCCCCTCACTCGGCGCGCCAGTCCTCCGAAAGACTGTGTCGCCCGGGTACCCGTGTGGAACCAATAAAGCCTCTTGCGTTTGCAACCGGACTTTGGTCTCGCTGGTTCTTGGGAAGGGTCTCCCTGACGAAGGGCACTCCGCGAGGAGGGTCTTTCACATCCTACTCACAAGGAGTCAAGGGAAGTCTAGCATGATACTGTAACTTGCTCAGTCATCGCAAATCACTGATCCACTAGTTAAGGCATAAACAGTATTAGTAAAGCAATGGCAAAAACAATAGTACATATGAGAATAATAACAGAATTATAACAGAGATTTTATCACTCAACAGCACACCACAAGTCCCTTTTCAGTTCTCCACAGTCCTTTAGATGAACTGACCCTAACAGTGAGGGTGGGAAAGTACTTATAAAACTTAAAATCTGCGTTTCTGGAAGGAAAATATTCTGGAGGTGTCTCTGCAAAGCACCCTCTCCAAAGTTCAGTCAGGTCCATGAGAAGGATGCCTCGTAGGTACTGGAACACTTGAGTTCTCCTTTCCTTCTCAAACACAGGGAAATCAGGCAGTGGGTGTTGTTGACATATGTTATCTCAAGAAGCAGATTGAAGAAGAGAAGGATCAGTAATAAGTATCCAATGAAGCTTCACCTCTGACCTCAGGATCATCAGGAAACTCATCCATGTCAGCATCCACTTGACACACAAGCCTCTCAGGTGGCAAGAGTGCAGCTTCATGTCCTGTGAGAAAACACAAACAGAACCTTGACCCCAGATTAATACAGGGTCAGGTCCATTCCACTGTCCAGTTAAAGGTTCCTTCCATTTTACTGTAGCAAAAGATGACTGAGTATTGCTTTGCCAGAATCGATTGGCTGCAGAATTTCCTTTGTCATCAAGCAGTGAAAATTTTAAAATAAAGAGAACATGACTCAAAGCATTTTTAGGTGATTGGGGGTAAAGTTCCCCCTTCTTTACTTTTTGTAAATAGATTTTTATGGTAGAATGAGCTCATTCCACCGTACCTTGTCCTTGCAGATTATAAGGAATACCTGTAATATGCTTTATGGAAAAAGTCACAAAATTTTTTAAAATCTTTGTTGACATACCCTGATCCATTATCTGTCTTGATAGCCTTAGGCACACCAATGTGAGAAAAGGCAAACAGACAGTGAGCAATCACTTTTTGTGCCTTCTCTGGATTGGAGAGAAGGAATTAAATATCCAGAATATGTGTCAAATGGACAGTCCTGGTGGCAACGTTCCCATAAGTTTCAAGTCTCAAGTAAGTTAAAACAATTACATCTCTGTAACTAATTTAGCTTATCAGTATATAATGCCCTGTGGAGATAATGTGGGAACTCAAGAGTTCCACCTGTGTTAATCCCCAAGTGCTGGGATTAAAGGTGTGCACCATCATGCCCTGTCACAGTGATCCACCTGCCTCTACCTCCCGAGTGCTGGTATTAAAGGCATGTGCCACCACACCTTGTTTAATTATTTCATCTCAATTCTTGTAAAAATAATCTTTAAATATCTCAAACAAAAATTAATCAAGGAAACAAGAAAAGTATAATTTCTAGGCAGTTAATTACATTCCCTAGGCTAATTTAGAAAACTATCAGCCTCCTATTTCCACCTCTCCAACTGGACATGTGTCTATAGCCATCTCTGCTCTGTAATTGCTGAGTCTGCAGTAGCTAGGAGTAATATCTGTAAAATTATCTAGCTCAAGGACGTTGTAGCCCTTGGATTGTTTAACTAGTTTGATCTAAGCTGGAAGCTCCCAGCTGTAAATGTCTAGTTCCAAGGAAAACACTAATTTATCTCCCTTTTTGAGAATCTAAAAAAATTTTAGAAATATCTCTCAAGTAAAAATTAAGCAAAGAAACAAGAAAATTATAAACACCCTGTAGCTAAGCAGTGTGGAATTAACTCCATTCCCTAGACCAACTTGAAAAATTGTTAAGTCTCTTACAAGCAAAAATTAAACACAAAAATTCTAAGTTTAAGGCAATAAATTCTATTCCTTAGACCAGGCTTTTCTGACCAGCCGCATTTTTGCAGCTTTTCCTGTTCTGTAAGAATTGAGCCCCACAGGCAGTAGCCAGGAGCAGCACCTGTGAAACATTTTGGCCCACAGATTCTCCAGTCCTGGGCTTGTTCCCAATGGGTGGCCATTGTGCCTGGGTCCAGGCCCAGCAAAGGCACATCATGGAGGCAGGACAATCACTGCCTCATGAGTTGTGTTTGCTGCACTGTTCTGGAAAATTAGCCAGCGAGTAAAGCTTGGCCCTCTCTCAAAATATAGAAAAATGAAACAATATTTAAACAATCAAACAAATTTACAGACATAGACATAAAATTTGACATGATGATCATAAAGCAAATAAACAGTCTGAGAGGCAAGACAAAAACCAGTTTCAAAACCTTGACAATAAACGGCATATCTAGGGTCTAAACTATCTTTAACTAAATTCAACAAACAAAAAATATATAGGAACTTTCGTAGGTCTAAAAGTATAATATAGCGTTTCTATAATTTTTTTTACCAACTCTATCTCACATTATAAAATTATCCACTTCCTCAATCTCAACGTGTTTTGTTTAAGGTATTAGTAGAGGAAGCAGAGGCTGTCTCTGTTGTCTGCTTTAACTCACTTTCCCATGGAGGGGTTGCTTTGCCAGCCCACAAGAGAAGAAGCTGTGCTCAGTCTTGATGAGACTTGATGATCTGGGGTGGATTGGTGGGGAGGGAGCTCCCCTTTTCTGAGAAGTAGGGGAGGAGGCAAGAAAGAGGGAGGGTGGGACTGAAAGGGCCTACAATTGGGAATTAAATTGAATAAATACATTTTTAAAAAGAGGAAACCAAACATCTTATGACAGATAAAAGTTAACTAATAGTCAGAACCCAGACTCCTTTGCATTTAATTTGTTCACTTTATATCCTGACTGTAGTCCCCTCCCTTACACACTCCTGGTCCTACCCTTTCTCTTTCAGTGCCCTTTCCCTCCCTCCCCTAGTCCTCAGAAAGGGGGACCCTTATCCCCTAATATCTAACAACCTATCAAGTCTCATCTGGACTGTCTGTATCCTGTTTCTCTTATGAGCTGACAAGGCAGCCCTGCTAGGAAGAAGTGATTAATGTGCAGTAATCAGAGTCTATATCATAAGTAGACTCTATTCCCAATATTATGGGACCCACAAGAAGACTCTGCTGCCTATCTAATATATCTGAGGAGTAGGTTCTTACCATGCATTGTCCTTGGTTGGTGCATCAATCTCTGCAGCTGCCCCCTCGTCCACCTGGATTTGGTGGTTACATTGGAATCCTTGCAGAGCTCCTGTGCCCTACAGGTCCTTCTGTCCCCCAACTCTTCCATAAGACTCCTTGCCCTCCACTCTGAAGTTTGGCTGTGACTAGCAGTATCTGCTTTGATCCCTCGCTGGGTGGAGACTTTCAGGAGACATATATGGTAGGCTCCTGTCATGTTCTTTCTCTTTAGGTGTTTATTCTTTTTTTTAAATTTTTAAATGTATTTTATTAATTTATTCTTTTTGCATCTCTATGGTTATCCCATCCCTTGTATCCTCACAACCTCCCCTCCCTCCATTTTCCCCTTACTCCCCTCCCCTATGACTGTTCCTGAGAGGGATTACCTCCCCCTGTATATGCTCATAGGGTATCAAGTCTCTTCTCAGTGACCTGCTGTCCTTCCTCTAAGTGCCACCATGTCTCCCCCTCCAGGGGACATAGTCAAATGTGAGGCACCAGAGTACGTGAGAAAGTCTTATCCCACTATCCACTCAAGTGTGGAGACTGTCCTGTCCATTGGCTAGAATTGGTAGGGGTTTAAATTTTACCGCCTGTATTGTCCTTGGCTAGTGCCTTAGTTTGAGCGGGACCCCTTGGCCCAAATCGGCCTATCATAATGTTCTACTTGTAGGTTTCTAGGACCCACTGGATCCTTCTACATTGCTATTCTCACATGGTTCTCTCATCTAGAGTCCCAATAGAATGTCCTCCCCTCTGTCCCAGTTTCCTGGTAAGGGAAGGCTTTCATGGGACATGCCCCTTGGGCTAGTATGTAGATATAAGTGAGTATATACCACTTGAGTCTTTCTGTTTCTGGGTTAACTCACTCATTATGATCATTTCTAGCTCAATCCATTTATCCACAAATTTCGGGAATTTCTTGTTTTTAATAGCAGAGTAGTATTTCATAGTGTATATGTAATACAGTTTCTTTATCCATTCTTCTACTAAGGGACATTTAGGCTGTTTCCATGATCTGGCTATTATGAATAAGGCTGCTGTGAACATGGTTGAGCAAATTTCCTTGTTGTGTGCTGGTGCATCATCTGGGTATATTCCAAGGAGTGGAATAGCTGGGTATTGAGGAAGCCCTATTCCCAGTTTTCTGAGATAGCACCAGATAGATTTCCAAAGTGGTTATACTAGTTTGCATTCCCACCAGCAATGAAGGAGTGTTCCTCTCTCCCCACATCCTCTCCAGCATGTGGTGTCCCTTGAGTTTTTGATCTTAGCCATTCTGATGGGTGTAAGATGGAATCTCAGAGTTGTTTTGATTTGCATTTCCCTGATGACTAAGGAGGTTGAGCATTTCCTTAAGTGTTGCTCAGCCATTTGATATTCCTCTGTTGAGAATTCTCTGTTTAGTTCCAAGCCCCATTTCTCAATTGGATTATTTGTTTTGGTGGTTTTAAATTTCTTGAGTTCTTTATATATTTTGGATATTAGACCTTTGTCAGATGTAGGCTTGGTGAAGATATTTTCCCAGTCTGTAGGCAGTCGCTTTGTTCTCTTGACGGTATCTCCAGCCTTACAGAAGCTTCTCAGCCTCATGAGGTCCCATTTATTAATTGTTGACATTAAGGCCTGGGCTGTTGGTGTTCTGTTCAGGAAGTTGTCTCCTATGCCAATATGTTCCAGGCTCTTCCCCACTTTTTCTTCTAAGTGACTTAGTGTCTCTGGTTTTATGTTGAGGTTTTTAATCCACTTGGATTTGAGTTTTGTGCAAGGTGACAAATATGGGTCCAGTTGCATTTTTTTACACATAGACATCCAGTTAGACCAGAAACATTTGTTGAAGATACTATTCTTTTTCCATCGAATGGATTTGGTTCCTTTGTCAAAAATCAAGTGACCATATGTGTATGCATTCATATCTGGGTCTTCAATTCGATTCCACTGATCAACCAGCCTGTTGCTGTGCCAGTACCATGCTGTTTTAATTACTATTGCTTTATAGTACAATTTGATGTCAGGTATACAGATTCCTCAGGAGCACCTTTTATTTTACAAGATCGTTTTTGCTATTCTGGATTTTTTGTTTTTCCATATGAAGATCAGAATTGAACTTTCAATGTCTTTAAAAAGTTGTGTAGGTATTTTGATAGGGATTGCATTGAATCTGTAGATTGCTTTTGGTAGGATGATCATTTTTACTATGTTAATTCTCCCTATCCATGAGCAAGGAAGATCCTTCCATCTTCTCATGTCATCTTCAATCTCCTTCTTCAGAGTTTTGAAATTTTTTTCAAACAAGTCCTTCACTTGCTTAAAGTAACTACTAGATATTATATTGCTTGTGGCTAATGTGAAGGGTATGGCTTTCCTAATTTCTTCCTCTGCAAGCTTGTCATTTGTGTATAGGAAGGCTACAGACTTTTTTGAGTTAATTTTGTATCCAGCTAAATTGCTGAAAGTGTTTATCAGCTTTAGGAGTTCTCTGGTGGAATTTTGAGGGTCACTTATGTACACTATCATATCATCTGCAAATAGGGATAATTTGACTTCCTTCTTTCCCATTTGGACATCCTTGATCTCCTTTTGTTGTCTTATTGCTCTGGCTAGAACTTCAAGTACTATATTGAAGAGGTATCGAGAGAGTAGGCAGCCTTGCCTTGTTCCCGATTTTAGAGGAATTTCCTTGAGTATCTCACAATTTACTTTGATTTTGGCTATTGGCTTGCTGTATATAGCCTCTCTTATATTGAAGAAAGTGCCTTGTATCCCTGATCTCTCTAAAACTTTAAACATGAATGGGTGTTGGATTTTATCAAATGCTTTCTCTGCATCTAAAGAGATAATCATGTGGTTTTTTTATTTTCAGTTTGATTATATGGTGGATTACATTGATGGATTTCCATATATTAAACCATCCCTGCATGCCTGGAATGAAGCCTACTTGGTCATGATGAATGATATCCTTTTTGTGTTCTTGTATTCGTTTTGCCAGAATTTTATTTAGTATTTTTGCATCGATGTTCATAAGAGAAATTGGTCTGAAATCCTCTTTCTTTGTTGAGTATTTCTGAGGTTTAGGTATCAACGTGACTATGGCCTCATAGAATGAATTTGGTAATGTTCCATCCAATTCTATGTTTTGGAGTAGCTTGAAGAGTACCGGTATTAGCTTGCCTTTGAAGGTCTGGTAGAATTCTGCACTGAAATCATCTGGCCCTGGCTTTTTTTGGTTGGGAGACTATCAATGATTGCTTCTATTTCTGTAGGGGAAATGGGACTATTTAGCTTGTTTATCTGTTCTTCACTCAACTTTGGCAAGTGAAATTGATCAAGAAAATCGTCCATTTCCTTTAGATTTTCAAATTTTGTGGCATATATGCCTTCAAAGTAGGATCTTATGATTCTTTGTATTTCTTCAGTGTCTGTTGTTATGTCTCCCTTTTCATTTCTGATTTTCTTGATTTCAGTACTGTCTCTCTGCCTTTTAGTTAGTTTGTCTAACGGTCTGACTATCTTGTTGATTTTCTCAAAGAACCAGCTTTTTGTTTTGTTGATTCTTTGGATTGTTTTCTTAGTTTCTAAATTGTTAAGTTCAACCCTGAGTTTGATTATTTCCCGACGTCTACTCCTCTTGGGTGTTTCTGCTTCTTTTTTTCTAGGGCTTCCAGCTGTTTTGTTAAGTTGCTTATGTGCGATATTTCCAATTTCTTTTTAAAGGCACTTAGTGCTATGAATTTTCCTCTTAACACTGCTTTCAATATATCCCACAAATTTGGGTATGTTGTTCCCTCATTTTCATTGAATTTCAGAAACTCCTTGATTTCTTTCTTTATTTCTACCCTGACTCATGTGTCATTTAGCAGAGAGTTGTTTAGTTTCCACGTACGTGTAGGCTTTTTGTCGTTTCTGTTGTTGTTGAATTGCAGCCTAAGAGCATAGTAATCTGATAGGATACAAGGTATAATTTAATCCTCTTGTATCTCTTGAGGCCTGCTTTGTGACCTACGATGTGATCAATTTTGGAGAAAGTTCCATGGGGTGCAGAGAAGAAGGTATATTCTCTCTTGTTTGGATGAAAGGTTCTATAGATATCTGTTAGATCCATTTGACTCATGGCATTTGTTAATGATGTTATTTCTCGGCTTAGTTTCTGTTTCAATGACTTATCCTTCAGTGAGAGTGGGGTGTTGAAGTCTCCCACTATTATTGTGTGGGGATCGATGTGTGATTTTAGTTTTTTTAGTAGATCTTTTACAAATGTGGGTGGCCTTGTATTGGGAGCATAGATGTTCAGAATTGTGATGTCATCTTGGTTGACTTTACTTTTGATGAGTATGAAGTGTCCTTCTGCATCCCTTTTGATTAATTTTGGTTGAAAGTCTATTTTGATTGATATTAAAATGGCTACGCCTGCTTGCTTCTTGTGACCATTTGCTTGGAATATTTTTTCCAACCTTTTACCCTGAGATAGTGCCTTTCGTTATGGGTGAGATGTGTTTCTTGAATGCAGAAGAATGTTGGATCTTGTTTATGCACCCATTCAGTTAGTCTGTGTCTTTTTATTGGAGAATTGAGACCATTGATGTTGAGAGATATAAACGACGAGTGACTGTTAAGAGTCTTAATTTTGATGTTGTTTCCAATCGAGCGTTTGTGTAGCTGTGTTTTTGCCATGGTATATTTACCTATTTCCTGAGTAGTTTTGGTTGTAGCTTGACCCTTTGGGATTGAGTTTTCCTTCTAGTACCTTCTGTAAAGCTGAATTTGTGGATAGGTACTGTTTGAATTTGTTTTTGTCATGGAATATTTTGTTTTCTCCATCAATGGTTATTGATAGTTTTGCTGGGTAAAGTAGTCTGGCCTGGCATCTGTGGTCTCTCAGGGTTTGCAGGGTCTCTGTCCAGGCTCTTCTGGCTTTTATGGTCTCTGCTGAGAAGTCTGGTGTAATTCTGATAGGTTTGCCGTTGAATGTTATTTGGCCCTTTTCCCTTGCAGCTTTTAATATTTTTTCTTTGTTCTGTATGTTTTGTGTTTTGATTATTATGTGACGGGCAGTTTTCCTTTTCTGGTCAATTCTATCTGGTGTTCTGTAGGTCTATTGTATGTTTATAGGCATCACTTTCTTTAGATTGGGGAAATTTTCTTCTATGATTTTGTTTAGAATAGTTTCTGGGCCTTGGAGTCTGATATCTTCTCTTTCATCAATGCCTATTATCCTCAGATTTCTTCTTCTCATGGTGTCCTGAATTTCTTGGATGTTTTGTGTCAGGAGTTTTCCAGATTTGGCATTTTCTTTAATGGTTGCTTCAAGACCTGTGATTATATCTTCTTGACCTGAGATTTGTTCTTCTGTCTCTTGGATTCTGTTAGAAAAGCTCACCTCTGTGTTGCTCGCCTTCTTCTCTGAGGTCTCAAGTTTTCGTTTTTCTTCTGTCTTTGTGTTTATCATTGGATCTATTTTCGTCTTCAGATCTTAAACTGATTTTTTTATTTCTTTCATCTAATTGTTTGTATATTCCTGAGTTTCTTCCATTGCCTCTTTATAGGTCTTCAGAGCTTGAACCATTTTATTTATTTCTTCCATATGGTTGTTTGCATTTTCCTGAAAATTTTCCAGTTCCACTCTATGAGCTTCTATGTCTCTCACCTATTTTGGCTGCGTTTTCCTGTATTTGATTACAAATTTTATTTGTTTCCTCCATTAATATGCTCCCATTAAAGATTTGAGGTCCTTTTCTTGTATATCCATTGTATTTGAGCTCTCTGGGTTGTTTTCTTTGGGATAGCTGGAAACTGGAGACACCATGTTGTTTTGGGGTTTTTTACATATGCTTTTACGCTGTCCTTTAGACATCTTTGTTTTTGTTGGGTAGCTTCCAGAGTTGGAGGGAGGGAGTCTGATGATAGATTCACTTGTTTTCTCACGATTTCTGTAGGCTGGAAGCTCTGATGCTTCACTGTTGTGGATGGCAGGAGGTTAGCCCTGTTGTTTTGGGCTCTCACAGCCAGTGATCCTCAGCTCCCCTGTGCTGTGGGTCCTGCAATCGATCTGGGTCTCTGGATGAGCGTTGGGTCAGGCCAAGGTATCCACAGCCTTCTGGTTTCCCTGCCAAGTCCAGCCAGGGACACTGGGCCCGAACCACCAGCCGAGCTCAGTTAGAATCTCAGGGCCTGAATTGTCTGCTGAGCTCAACTAGAAATTCTGGGGTCAAAATGCACATCGGGTCCAGCCATAAATTTTGGGCTGGGACTGCACACCAAGCTCAGCTAGGGGCTTTTGGCCAAATTGCATGCCGTGGTCAGTTATTGACTCAGGCGTGAACCTTCTGCCCAGCTCAGCCAGGAATTCTGGCTTCAAACTGCACACTGTGTCCAACCAGAGTCTTAGAGCCGGGACTGTGCCAAAAGCTCTACTAGAGACTCTGGGCCCAATCTGTCTCCAAGCACAGTTAGGGACTCTGGCCCTAAACTGCACACCGAGCTCCTCCTGAGTCTCCGGGGCGGAATTGTGCACCGATCTCAGCCAGGGATTATGGGCCCACAGTGCACGCTGAATTCAGCCCAGGACTCCGGGCCTACACTGTGTGGATAGTCCAGCCAGAGTCTTGGGGCGCCCAGCCTGTTTGCACAGCTCAGCTAGAATCTCTGGGCCTAATCTGCCTGGCAATTCCAGCTAGGGCCTCTGGGCTGAATCTGTGTGCTGACCTCAGCCTATGTCAGCGCACCATAACTGCCCACTGAGGTGAGCTAGTGTCTTGGGCAGAACTGCTCATTGATGTGAGCTAGCACCTCCGGTGGGACTGAGCTCTCCGCCCAGCCTGCGTCACAGCAGGTGAACTGCGGCAGTGCTAAGCTGGCATCTTCTGTGGGACTGAGCGCTCTGCCCAGCCTGCATCACAGGAGGTGAACTGCAGCTGTGCTGAGATGGCACCTTCGGTGGGCCTGAGCGCTCTGCCCAGCCTGTGTCACAGCAGGTGAACCACGGCTGCACTGAGATGGTGCCTTCGGTGGACCTGAGTGCTCTGCCCCGCCTGTATCACAGCAGGTGAACTGCCACTGCTCTAAGCTGGCACCTTCAGTGGGAGTGAGCGCTCCAGCCAGCCTGTGTCACAGCAGGTGAACTGTGGCTGTGCTTAGATGGCACCATCGGTGGACCTGAGCGGCTCTGCCCAGCCTGCATCACAGCAGGTGAACTGCGGCTGCGCTGAGCTCACATCTAGGGTGGAACTGAGTGCTCTGCCCAGCCTGCGTCACAGCAGGGGAGCTGTGGCTGCACTGAGCTGTTGCCTTGGGCAGAATTGCCTGCTTCTCTGAGCCAGCATCTCCACAGCACTACGCACTGAGCTGTACCAGGGACTCTGGGGCTGAACTGTCTGCCGAGTCCAGTTTGGGTCAGAAGGCACCACACTACCCAAATCCTGTCCAGTGTCCCCTCTCCCGCATTAACTCCCACCAGCCACCACACTAACCACCTCCACTGGAAGGCTCTGAGCTGCAAACCTCAGCCACTGCCTCTGGTGCTTCTTGTGCCACCGCTGCTCTGCTCTGAGAAAATCCGCAGTCCTCCCGTGTGCAGGGGCATGCAGGTCCTCTGCACCCTGTTCCCTCCAAACCGTGGAGCACTCCTGCTTCCATGGTGTCGGGACCTTGGTGTTCCTGGCTCAGAAATCTGTACAATTCCCTGAATTGTTCACTGGATCTTCCAAACACGGTCCACACTGTTCACCTCCATCTTGGATTCTCTGGTGTTTATTCTATTTGCCACTCTGATTGAAAATAGGGGAGGGGAATAAGGGGAAAATGGGAGGGAGGGAAGAATGGGAGGATACAAGTGATGGGATAACCATCGAGATGTAACAAGAATAAATTAACAATAATAATAAAAAAATAAAATAAATAAATAATTTCTTAAAAAAAAAAAAGAAACAAAGCAAATTAAACAATCTCCCTAAGGACCTCTATGATATTTAGCTTCTTTAGGTCTGCATATTATAGTGTGGCTATCCTGTATTATATGGCTAATATCTGCTTAGAAGTGAGTATATGCCATTCAAAACTTTTTGGTCTGGGTTACTTCATTCAGGATGCTCTTTTCTAGTTTTATCCATTTGCTTGCAAATTTCAAGATTTCCTTGTTTTTAATAGCTGAATAGTATTCCATTGTGTAAATGTTCCACAGTTTCTCTTTATCCATTCTTCAGATGAGTAACATCTAGGTTTTTCCCGATTGTGGCTATTACAAAAAAAAAAAAAAAAAAAAAAAAAAAAAAAAAAAAAAACTATGATCATAGTTGAACAAAAATCCTTGTTGTAACATGGAACATCTTTTGGGTGCATGCTCAGGACTGTTGCAGCTGGGTCTTGGGGTAGAACTATTCCCAGTTTTCTGAGAAAAATTGATTTCAAATGTGGTTGTATAAGTTTGAACTCCCACCAGCAATAGAGGAGTGTTCCCCTTCTACTTCTTAATCAGCATGTGCTGTCACTTGAGTTTTGGATCTTAGCCATTCTGACAGGTGCAAAATGTAATCTTAGAGTCATTTTTATTTGCATTTCCCTATTGACTAGGGATGCTGAGAATTTCTTTGTTTCATAACCACTAGATATTCCTTTGTTGACAATTTTCTGTTTAGTTCTGTACCCCAATTTTAGCTGGATTATTTGCTTTGGTGGTGTTTAATTACTTGACTTTATACATTTTGTATGTCAGTCCTTGGTCAGATGTAGGGTTGGTGAAGATTTTTTGACAAAAGATTTTTCTACCTCTAATGAGATGATCATGTGAGGTTTTTCTTTCAGTTTGTTTATATAATGGATTACACTTATGGATTTTCATATATTGAAACACCTCTGCATGCCTGGTCGTGATGAATATTTTAATGTGTTCTTGGATTAAGTTTGCAAGTATTTTCTTGAGTATGTTTGCATCAATTTTCATAAGGGAAATTGGTCTGACACTTTCTTTATTGGGTATTTATATGGTTTAGGTATCAAAGTGATTGTGCCTCACAGAATGAGTATAGTAATGCTCCTTCTGTTTCTATTTTTCGGAATAGTTTTAAGATAATTGGTATTAGCTCCCCTTTGAAAGTCTGGTAGAATACAATGCTGATTCCATTAGGCCCAGAGATTGTTTTTATGGTTTGGAGACTCTTGATGACTGCTTCTATTTCCTTAGGAGATGTGGGACAATATTTGTTTACTGGATCTTGACTCAATTTTGGTAATTGGTACTTATTGAGAAAATCATTAATTTCATTTAGACTTTCAAATTTTGTGTCAAATAGGCTTTTGAAGTAAGACTTAATCATTCTTTGTATTTTCTCAGTATTTTTTGTTATGTCTCTCTTTTCATTTCTGGTTTTGTTGATTTGGGTATACTCCTGTCTTTTAGTTAGTTTTGCCAAGAGTTTCTCTATCATGTTGATTTTCTTAAAGAACCAGCTATGGTTTTGTTAATTCCTTGAATGATTCTCTTTGTTTCTAATTTATTGATTTTTATTATGGCAGAGTTTGATAATTTCCAGCCGTCTAATACTCTTGGGTGTATATGTTTCCTTTTGTTCTGAAGCTTTCAAGTTGTTGTTAGGTTGTATGAGATCTTCCCATTTTCTTTATGAAGGTGCTTAGTGCTAACAGATTAGCTCTGCTAAAAAGAAAAACATGGCTGAAATGAGTGACATTAAGAATGATAAGGAAAAATAATGTGTTATGCATCAGATGCTTACAAAGTACATTATTTGAAGTACATAGACAAAATCCTTTGCCTGTCCAGCATTCAATTAATAGAAGAAGAAAAGAAAAAAGTGCATCTGTATGAAATTTAGGATGTGAGAAATTATTAAGAAAAAATGTAATTCCAGCTTATGAACTCAGAGTGTTGAGGGCACTGAGTGCCAGAGAACAAAAGGAACATTGTGAATTGTTGTGTCTGGAATATCACATGGCTATTGCCAATATGAATTCACAGTAGCTGTGGTTATCAACACAGGATCAAACCAGCAAAATGCTTTTGTTTAGAAACAGGAAAAAAACAGAGGTGGAGGAAAGGGGAAAAGCCAGTATTAGGAAAGATTAAAAGACACAAGAGGGAAAAATAATTACACATGAATGAGAGGAACCAATAAAGATGCTTGGAGGCAAGGACGGAGAACAGTGAAAAGGAGAATTGGCATAGATCATCCATCTGCAAGCACCACTAAATCATAGCAATAAAATGACCATCTATGAAATCATACTTGTTATGAGGAAAGCAATCTGTGTGTACATGTCATGTTGATTTCAGAGCATCATGAGAGTTACACTTCCAATGTAAGAATCTGTTTTTAAGTATTTCATCTACAACATTTGACAGCACCTATAAACTTCATTTATGCACCATGGAGTTAGATGGGAGACAGTCATAAATACCAATGTGGGGATCATAAAGTCTTGATCTGATGAGTGGGAGAGTCATGAAAAATCAGCTTATTTAAATAGACTCCTAAACATTTGTCTCACTAACAGAAGAGGTATTAGAACCTTCCATGGCATGCCATATTTCTTTCATTTTTATGGTAACAGTGACAATGTCCTTTATTCACATAGAAAATTGAATATATCAGTGTTCCTAAAATATATTACTAACTTCCATTCATCATGCAGTGACTATGCTCATCTAACCTTTAAAAAGTGAGCTGAAGGAAAGGACTTTTTAAAAAAAAAATATGTAAAGTTAGAGTGATTTAACAATACGGCTAACTAAGAGATGATAGTATTTTGGTCTGTATGACAGCAAGTACCCTCTATTAAGGTACACATTTAATTGTTCTAATAAATACATTTATGAGTAAATACAAGGAAATTTTGTGGATTTGAATTAATTCTTCTATTTTCTTATGAGGCCTCAATATTTCTAAAACATTGGGAAACCAATATTACAGAGTATTACAATCTACCTAAAAATAAAAGAGTATGAAATGGGTCTCCATGGGTAAAAGTATTTGCATTACAAGTACAAGAATACAACTTTAATCTCTTGCATCCACATTAAAAAGATGAGGTTGCCTGCAGGATTTATGATCCCATCTCTAGGGCTGCTCATCTAGGACAACCTGTGCAGACACAGACCTTCTTCTTCAGTGTGTTAATGATTCCATAATTAATAAACACCTGTGAGCCAAATTCACCAGTTTTGCAAAAAGGAAAACAGTATGTATTCTAACTCTTAAAATTAAAGAGCAGAAATAGAGAAGAACAGAGAAATAATTTGGCAATAAATGTAAAGTAAGAATCAGTTTTATATGAAACAGAAACATGGAAAAGAGTGAAAAATTATAATTTAGGCCACAGAAAGCACAGAGAAGAGATGGGATATTGAGATTCAAGAGATTCAAGAACTATTGAAGAGTCTGTATGATGGGGATGTGGCAAGGGATATGAGTGTGTCACAAATAATGGGATTATGGATATGAATGAAGAGCTAAGGTCATTCATTTTATTGTCTGTTCAGTAGGAGAATTTCTGTGTGTTTCTATTGTAGAAAAATTAACAGGAAATGAGACTTGGATGGTAGGTAGTGGCCTAATCATCTGAGTTCCTGTAGTTTGTAATGTTTCTTCCCTACACTGAAAGCTTCAAGGAAGAATGTAAAATGTGATTATGAGGTGCATACTGTGCAATTTTGATTGTCTTCTCAGAATAATTAAAAAAAAAACCCATGACATTAAATAAGATCACTAGTATGAATGTCTTTTAGAGTATTTCCAGAAGCTTAACCAAAAAGAGAAAACACACTCTGAATAAGGGCAGAACCATCCCATGTCTCCTCCCTTTCTTTGCTTTGTAATAAGCACCAAAGACATACTACTTTCCCTACCATGCTTTTCCCATGCAATATGAACCCTGCAAAGCTGTGGAATAAAATAAATTCCTCCTTCCTGAAATTGTTTTTTGATCTATCAATGAGAAAAGAAACTAACTTGGGTGACATGGTTTGGTTTTAGTGGAGTGTACATATTTGGACTAGCTTAAAATGAGGAAGTTTAGTCCCCTAAGGCTAGGGACCAGCACTAAGATGGATTCTATGATTGGATGGAAGTTTAACAGATAAGTTCATGACAATACCCAGAGGAAGACATGAGGTAATTTGAGCAAGTAATACTATTACTTATTTAATTCTCCCTGATGAACAATGAAGACACTTTCATTAACTAGTGCCAAAGATCTAACAAGTCTCTCCTATAGTAAATGTAAGGCTTTGTGTGTGAAGAGTGTCACTGACTGCAGTGACAGCATCTCAGATTCCTGTCGGCTATGAATAACACCTTTAGCTGCTGCATAAATCAGTAACACATGTGCTTCACTAAGTACTTGTGAACAACTTCCAAATTAATTATTTCTAGAAGTTTATACATGCTATCGGAGGGTGAATTAAATGGCCATCACTTTGTGGCATTGTGGTAGAACTGGGGTAAACAACTTTGAAGTTATGCAAAATAAGAAACATATAGCATTTATGGTTATCACAGTTATTACCACAGCACAAAACTCTCCTTCATAGGTTGAAATGCAGTATTTTACAAAATTAATTTTCCCAAAGCAAAATAATACCATTTGGACACCTGTGATAGATATCATTGTGTGGCAACCTGTGATGATAGATATCATTGTGTGGACACGTGTGATAGATATCATTGTGTGAACACCTGTGATACATATCATTGTGTGGATACCTGTGATACATATCATTGTGTGGACACCTGTGATACATTTCATTGTAGACAATGTAAGAGGATTTAGAATCACCTAGGAAACGTACCTAGAGTTTGTCTGTGAGTTAGTTTCAAGATGGTAAAAAAAGAGCCATCTTAAATGTGGATGACATTATCCCATGAGCTATGGTCATTGACTAAATAAAAGGGAGGGGAGACTAGAATTAACCTCTTTGTTAATATGTGTGGAGTGTGACCAGTCACCACATACTTATTCACATGCCCTCACTGTCACAAGAAACAGTAAGCACAAACTATGTCCAAAGACAAACTTTCTTGAGTAGTTTTTGTCCAGATATTTATTTATAGTAATGGGGAAAAATGAGCACGTAAGAATGACATTGTGAATTGGAGCTGTTGCTGTGATTAACTTGCTCATTGAAGCTGGTATGTGGGAGGAAGGCAGCCCTGTGCTAGAGACATCTTAGAATGCTGGAAGCAGACATAATGGGGAATCATGTCCAGAATTTGAAAGAGCAGAATGCCATGAGAAATAGTGACACAGGAGGACCAATTCCTGAGACATCAGAGAACCATAATGACTATTGAGAAGTGAGCTAGAGGCCAATCATGTCTAAAATTCTGGAAATGAGTCTGTTTGCTTTTGATGTGAAAAAATGAGTGAGGCTGAATTGAAAGATAATGTAGTACATTGTTTTTTTAGAGGAAGTTTTATGTAGCAGACATTTAAGATGTCCATTATCATATATTTGTCAAGATGCTTTCTGAGCTTTATAATAAGAATTCAAATGAAGAAAGTATTTAAAAACAACAGATTGAAAGAAAGAAGAGATACAATGGGTGGGGGGAAAAGAAAATATAATTGCTAAATAGGTTAGTACATTGCAGTTTACACTTTTGCATGTATTTAGAATTTCTTATTGTAAAGGACAGTTATAAGTATCCAGTTACATTTTTATTAATTTATTCAGATTATATCTAAATTGTTATCCCATCACTGTATCCTGCCATACTTCTCTCGCTCCTGCTTTCACCCTATTCCCCTACCCTAGGTCTACGACCGAGGGGGATCTCCTCACCTACTATAAGTTAATAGGCTATCAAGTCTCATCTTGGTAGCCTGCTTATTCTTTCTCCGAGTGCCACTAGACCTCCCCACCAAGGAGAAGTGGTCAAATATGGGGCACCAGAATTCATGTCATAGTCAGTCCCCACTCTCCACATAACTGTGGAGAATGTCATCTCCATTGACTAAATCTAAGTATGGGTTCGAAGCCTACTGCTTGTATTGTCCTTGGTTGGTATAGTACCTTGAGCAGACTCCCCTGAGCCCAGATAGGCCCACCATGATGTTCTTCTTGTATATTTCTAGGACCCTCTGGATCCTTCTATTTTCACATTCTCATATTTTTCTATTATCTAGAGTCTCTATAGAATTTCCTCTCATCTATCCCAATCTCCTGGGAACTGAAGAGTTAAATGGGACAAGCTTTTTGGCCTAGTGTCCAATTATAAATGAGTGCATACCAAGATAGTCTTCCTGTTTCTGGGTTATCTCACTCAGTATGATCATTTCTAGTTACATGCATTTGTCCACAAATTTCAGAATTTCCTTGTTTTTTTTATAGCTGAGCAGTATTCCATGGTGTAAATGTACCAGTTTCTTTAACCATTCTTCAGTAGAGACACTTAGGCTGTTTCCAGGTTTTGACTATTATGAAGAAGGCTGCTATGAACTGGTTGAGCATATGTCCTTGTTGTGTGGAGGAGCATCTTCTGGGTATATTCCAAGGAGTGATATAGCCGAGTCTTGAGGAAGCCCTACTCACAGTTTTCTGAGAAAGTGCCAGATATATTTCCAAAGTGGTAGTATAAGTTTGCATTCCCACCAGCAATGAAGGATTGTTCCTCTTTCTCTACATCCTTGCCAGCATGTAGTGTCACGTGAGTTTTTGATCATAGCTATTCTGATGGGTATAAGATGGAATCTCAGAGTCGTTTTGATTTATATTTCTCTGATGACTAAAGACATTGAGCATTTCTTTAAGTGTTTCTCAGCCATTTAATATTCCTCTGTTGAGTATTCTCTGTTCAGTTCTGAACCCCATTTCTTAATTGGGTTATTTGGTTTGGTGATGTTTACTTTCTTGAGTTCTTTAAATATTTTGGGTATTAGAACTTTGTCAGATGAAGGGTTGGTTGGTGAAGATCTTTTCCCAGATGTAAGCTGTCGCTTTGTTCTGTTGACAGTGTCTCCTGCCATTCAGAAGCTTCTCAGCCTCATGAGGCCCCATTTATTCATTGTTGACATTAAGGCCTGGGCTGTTGGTATTCTGTTCAGGAAGCTGTCTCCTGTGC
Organism: Acomys percivali; assembly: GCA_907169655.1. NCBI lineage: Eukaryota > Metazoa > Chordata > Mammalia > Rodentia > Muridae > Acomys > Acomys percivali. The sequence goes on from OU015749.1 coordinate 68,024,893, forward strand.
CAATGTGTTCCAGGCTCTTCCCCACTTTTTCTTCTAACCAATTTAGTGTCTCTGGTTTTATGTTGAGGTCCTTAATCCACTTGGAATTGAGTTTTGTGCATGGTGTTAAATATGGGTCTACCTTCATTTTTCTACATGTGTACTTCCAGTTAGACCAGCACCATTTGTTGAAGATGCTATCCTTTCTCTGTTGAATAGATTTGGCTTCTTTGTCAAAAATCAAGTGACCATATGTGTGTGGATTCATTTCCGGGTATTTGATTCGATTCCATTGATCAACCAGGCTATTGCTGTGCCAGTACCATGCTGTTTTAATTACTATTGCTCTACAGTACAGCTTGAGATCAGGTATGGAGATTCCTCTGGAAGATTTTTTATTGTATAGGATTATATTAGCTATTGTTGATTTTTGTTTTTCCATATAAAGTTGATAATTGATCTTTCAATGCCTTTAAATTTTTGTGTAGGTATTCTGATGGGGATTGCATTGAATCTGTAAGTTGCTTTTGGTAAGATGGCCATATTTACTATGTTATTTTGCTGATCCACATACAGGGGAGATCTTTCCATCTTTTGATGCCATCTTCAATCTCCTTCTTCAAGTATTTTAAGGATTTTTTTCAAACAAGCCCTTCACTTGCTTGGTTAGAGTTACTCCTACGTATTTTATGTTGCTTGTGGCTATCATGAAGAGTAGTTTCCATATACAGGGGGAGGAAGTCACCCTCAGCCACAGTCATAGGGGAGGGGAGTAAGGGGAAAGTGGGAGGGAGGGAGGAATGGGAGGATACAAGGGAGAGGATAACCATTGAGATGTAATATGAATAAATTAATAAAATATAATAAAAAAGAGTAATTTCCCTAATATCTTCCTCTGCATGATTGGCATTTGTATACAGGAAGGCTACTGACTTTTTGAGTTAATTTTGTATGCAGCCATTTAGCTGAAGATATTTATCAGTTGTAGGAGTTCTCTGATGGAGTTTTGGGGGTCATTTATGCACATTGTCATATCATCTGTAAATAGAGATAATTTGACTTCTTCCTTTCCCATTTGGATCCCCTTGACCTCCTTTTGTTGTCTTATTGATCTGGCTAGAACTTCAAGAACTATATTGAAGAAATATGGTGAAAATGTGTAGCCTTTCCTGGTCTCAGATTTTAGAAGGATTTCCTTGAGAATCTCTCCGTTCAATTTGATGTTGGCTTTTGGTTTGCTGTATATACCTTTACTATGTATATATGTGCCTTGTATCCTTGATCTCTCCAAAACTTTAAACATCAATGAGTGTTGGATTTTGTCAAATGCTTTTTCTGCACCTAAGGAGATGATCATGTGGATTTTTCTTTCAGTTTATTTATATGGTGGATTACATTGATGGATTTCCATACGTTAAACTATCCCTGCGTGCCTGGAATGAAGCCTACCTGGTTATGGTGAATGATCTCTTTGATATGTTCTAGTGTTCAGTTTGTAGGCATTTTATTGAGTATTTTTGTGTCAATGTTCATAAGATAAATTGGTCAGAAGTTCTCTTTTTTTGTTGGGTCTTTGTGGGGTATAAATATCAATGTGACTGTGGCCTCACAGAAAGAACTTGGTAATATTCCATCAATTTCTATCTTTTGGAGTAGCTTGAAGAGTATCAATATCAGCTCTTCTTTGACGAGCTGGTAGAATTTTTGCTGAAACCATCTGGCCCTGTGGGTTTTCTTTCTTTCTTTCTTTCTTTCTTTCTTTCTTTCTTTCTTTCTTTCT
>OU015749.1:68052187-68068948 GCA_907169655.1 Acomys percivali
AGAGAGAGAGAGAGAGAGAGAGAGAGAGAGAGAGAGAGAGAGAGAGACTTGGAAACTCGTATATGCTTACATGGCAGATACATATACATATACACATGTAGTCATCCATATATAATCTCTCATACAGTTTTAAATTTTTTCATATACTTTATTTTGGTCATTTTTACCTGTCTTCCACTCATCTTCATCCTCTTTCTCTCTTACACACACACGCACATACACACACACACATATACACACAAACACATACGCACACACACCGTAAACATACACACAGAAACGCAGTGTCTATTTTATTGACCAATAATTCCTATTCCTGAGCATGAGACCAGCACTAGAGCATAGTTGATACAGCCAGTGTCAGTCCATTGGAAAGCCTGATTTTCTCTTTCCAGTACCTGTCATAGGAAATAGCTTCACAGTTCTGTGCCACTCTGTGCTTCCTTTCATTCTCCATGCTGGGCTCTCCCGAGGCTGCATCCTGTGCCTGTTACCACAGTGTCTGTAACCTCACACAGGCATCACCCTTGTTTCTTCTAAAAAATAATGTTTCCTTGAAATTTCCACCAGGTCCAGCTGGTTAGCAATGTCTGCTTCCCCTTCTGCATGGATCCTGAGCCTTGAGGAAAGGGTGTAACAGAGACATTCCATAGAAGTCTGAGCGTTCTCGAGTCCTTCAAACTCTGCACCATGTGCAGTTGTTTATCTCAGAGTCAACTAGTGTTGCAGGAAAAAGATGTATAAAGTACAGGAGACATACAGAATAGCTGGGATAAGAAAAAACTCTATAGGAGTCCAGAGACCTCTTTTGCTTTTTTCTTCCATGTAAGAACACACTAACAAGCTGGCAGTCCTCAAACCGAAAGAGAACCCTGGCTAGAGTATGGTCATGTAAAAGGCATCGTTAGTAAAGGGATGTTGTTTTCCATAAGCCATTCACCCTACTGTACTTTGCTATAGATCCCCAGGGTGAGGAAGAAGCTGAGCATGTAGGGAATAACTATACATATTGAACTTCCCAGAGAGAGTATGGGTGAAGAGTAAAATACCTGTCTCAATGAGACTAGAGGAAATACAAGAGAAATAGAATGTTTCAAGAGAAAGATGTAACAAGTCAGAATATATCAACTTAACAGAATCAAATTGAGAGGAAACAAAAGAATGAAAAAAGTAAACATGAATATATACAAGTGTGTCTAGATTGAAAGTAGACATTTTGAGAATGTATCTTCATAGTTTACTAACATTAAGATCTTAATTAAAATGTTTAGCTTAATGCCTCAACTGTGTCTTAAATATTATTTTAAATCTTATCATATCAACTTACAGATAAAAAAGCAGTAGTGACTAATTTGTTAAAAATTAAATACTGTAGTTTTAGGAATACAGACTAGTACTAAGGATATTCATTCTAAATATAGAATCTGAGATTTGTAGAAAGGACAAGATTAACATATAAAGCATTTATTCATGTTTAAACTTATTCATGAGGTATATACATATGAGACTTTATTCTTTCCAGATGAGTAAATAATATGGAAGAGCAAACCTTTCTTTAATTCATTTAAAACTTACATTTTCCTAAAGGTTATGTTTTATCTCAATGACGTAATGCCACATCATTACAGAGTATAACACTCTGACCTGTCTTTCTTGGTGCATTATACCTATTGCTTCTTAAGTCTGGGCTTCCCAAACTCTGCTGTGACCTGGTGACTCTCTATGTGTGACGATAAAAAAAAGCCAGCATTTCCCCCTCTTTCACTGCAGTGGCACCAATTCAGAAGCTAGCGTTCTTTGCCTGAGCTTTGCTGTTCTCATTCGAGCTGTTTGTTTGAAGCTTTCCCTGTCCCACATAGATGCCTGTGATAGCAGCAGTTACCAATATTGGCTCTCCTTCAGTATGCCCTCTGCTCAAATCCCGCTGCAGCTGTGTGCAATTGGTTTGCCTCTCACTTTTGAGATAGTAGAATTGAGGTTACTTGACCTGCTCTGACCCCACAATACAGGAACTAAAAAGGATTTACTTTAAGCAGTATGGCCTTAGAAGTTATTTTTTCAAATCATTTTTAAAGTCCTGCTTTTGCATTGATCAAAATATGTCCAACATAGTAAATTATTTCTCAATATTTCCATGTCGTACATTTTTTTTTGCTCATTATTTTCCTTTAAATGCAGTGACTAATACAAAGAGGATGCAGAGGTCAGAGATATACTACCCCTGACTTCTACCAGCATACCATGGTCTGTTCCATATGTTAAGTCTTAACCAAGGTAAAAGATGAGCAGGGAAGATGGGGTTCCCAAGTAAGGGCATTGTGTTTTATGACATGTAGTTGTGTGTTCCTTGGGTTTCTGACAACCTAGTAGGGAGTTCACTAACTTTTCAGGTCCTTCACTTTACACACGAATGGACTACATTGCTATGTGACAGGATGTTTATTTATGTTTTATATTATTTATCTGTTCTTTATTACTTAATTTTTACAACCTTCAATTTGAACCTAAGGTCTCATTCACATTAGCCAATACCTCTATGAGTGATTCAATTTTAGCCTTGTCCCCTCCTCCAGATAAAATGAGTTTGTTTTAAAGAGACATGTTTCAAAATTGCCCAGAAAGGCTGGAGTGCTCAATTGTTCTGTTCAGCCTTTTTGGTAACTAAGACTCTGAACTCACCAGGGACCTCTCACTGTAAGGTAGTAGAGTCACTCACAACACAAGGTCCTAGACTCCTCTCCATGTAATGTAGCATTCAGAATAATACATCTCTTTGGTTGCTATGGTGATTTTCAGTATATTACCTACTCCATTTTTGAAGCCACTTTAAGTATTGGGCTGCAAATACATCCTCAGGATCTCCCATTAGTCCATGGTGAGATCCAGCCCTTAAATACACTTAGTGAGGCTACTAGCTTCAGACTTCTTTTCCTAAGAGGTTTGCCTGTAGTTCATAAGATATGAAATAATAAGAACATTAACAGTGTTGTGCTCATTTTTGCATGACAAAAACTAGTATCAGATCTACTCCTTTCTGAGTTAATATTAGGTATAGGAACTTGGACTTTGCCCAGAAAGCATCATGTCATCAGAAGTCAGGCTGGCTACTTTACTTAAATATTTCCACTCAATAGGAAACCAAGAATGTGGTGCTTAGAATAAAACATATTTGATCATTTTTTTTTGTGTGTTAAATTCTCTGTTAAATCTAGTATAGCCTTGTAATGACATTATCTATAAACTGAATGATGTCTTAAATCAGGTAAGGATTTTAATATTTATGCAATTTATTTTCTGACCAACAGGTGCAATAAAAAGCATTACAAAGGCAAATAAAAAGCAAGTATGAATATAGATACTTCTTTGCAAAAGAGAGTGTTGTAGAATTATCCTAAAGTCAGAAATGCATAAGGAAATAAGATACACACTTTAGTACTGATAATAAGAAATTATTTCTTTTTGGATCTTGAATTAACTTAACGATGTCAGAATAATATGGTGGTTTTGGGAGCTGACAACATCAAGATGTTTATAATTTTAAAATTCAGTTAATGTGTCTCTCTCAAGCCTAGAATTCTAATATTTTTCCCTCAAATGTGTAGGTCCCTGATAGTAGTTGGAAAGATATTTAGCAAACACGCTTCTTCATGATTCATTTTGAAAATAACTTTTATGAGTGTAATAGAAGAGGCCTTTGTAAACTTTTTTAAAATCCTAATTCACAGGCTGCTGCCAAGAGAAAATGAATAGTGTCTTTGAGATATTCACAAACATCCAGTGCGGATGAGGACGCTCACTCTGAAAGACAGAATTTATTCTATTTGCTGTATTAGAACCATTCTCAACAAAGGCTGTCCCCAGGCCTCTCCTTCTCACTGTGTTACTGATGCACCAGATGTTGGAATGATTTTCTGTTCCTTCTGCAAATATCCAGACTTCCTGTATTGCTGAGCTCAGTTTCCTTTCCTTCTGGGTCTTGGGAATCATCAGCTCTGAAACACACCCCAGAATGTGTCACACTTTACAGCCCAACACAAGGACACATGTTGAAATATAGGATCTTGTCTGAAGTAGTTTTTCTGTAAAGTGTTTTTTTTTTTTTTTTTTTATGAAGGCTCTGTCTATTGACTAGTCAAATGCCGAGGTGGAGTCCATGAGTGAATACACATTGGACTTTAGTTGGGCATTCTGACCAAGGAAATTCATTTCACTTATACCTAATATATGTTAGTGATCTATACAAACACCAAGTCATAGAAACAGACATCCGGGAAGGCCCTAAATGTACTTACTTTACATGATCCATTTTCCTTCCTTTGAATAATAATCCTCCATTTGCCCTTGGAAAACTACCCATTTCAACTTATGGTTATGCTCTTTGATGATATTACCTAATTTATTCCCTCCACCACCATGACTAGGATCGATAATATTTTCAACATGTTGACTTATTTTATAGATCAGTTTACTAATTAATAGACAAGTATAAGCTGAAACTAAATTAACCATGTATCTTTCCATATTCTCTGTAGTCATAGGCTAATCATTTAAGCCACCATTGGATGTTGACCTTCAGAAAGGCATTAGACATGTTAAACACAAAAGAAATATCAATGTTCATCATCTTGCTCCATTTGTTACTGTACATCCGAGCCTGGAGAAACTCTATCTAAGGGTTAGGCTACCACAGAGGATGAGGGCCATAAAAAACTCATGTTTATGAAAGTCTAATTGCTACTAAACTTAGTCATGTGTTTACCTTAGACAACAATCCCTCAGACTTGTTAAACCAATGTAAATTGGGCTGTGACATGTTAAGAATGTACACAGTCATGAATGACAGACACCATCGTGGTTTTCTTGACAAATAATTATGAGTTTTCAAATATCTGAATTATGGAATCATCATCTTTTTGCTTTTATCAGTATAAAATATCAAGCTTTCTACTAAATTCTACACCCATTTTTTATAATATTATGACAATCCAAGAATAAAAATTGGCTTTCTCAGCCAAAGAGGTAAATAGTGAAATGAAGCAAGGAAGCATGTGACCACAGACATCAGAAAGCATGGCATTTCAATTCCTGAGTGTGCACATGGAGCATACAGAGCAGACATTCTCATTATGTACCTCAGGTATCCACTAAGCTGACATGTAGCCTATCAAGACAGATTTTTTTCTGAACATCATCATACTCAAAGGTAGACCTATTGAAAGGAGAAATTATTGGTTTTATTCCCCCACAGACTGAAAGGAGTATATTGATTTGCCCATGAAATGCCCAAGAGATTAGCCAAAATTATAAATGGATAGTGGCTTTCTAAATTAAATATAATAAATTGTAAACAGCATTAAAAATGTGTGTCTTTAACCTCCATGTTCATTCTGAAACTAACTGGGTTTAACTGTCATCAACAAACACTGATGAGGATTTGGCTCTCAGTTACCAATCAGACTTATTGATAGATAATTGTGGCTTACTTCTTGCACAGCAGTGTTTCATGCTCTTTAAATTGACTGTCTCACCCAACTATTTCCACTTTAGTTTTATGTATAAATATGCATAAATGTTAATGTCTTGCTATTCCTCTTGTTCCCCTTGAATCATTTATTTGCATCAATATGTAGCTTCAGAGAAAATGACATATTGGCTAAGAAGTTTGCAAATGGGTTTTCTAATTAAACTCTAACCTTATATTTTTCCCTTGGTTACAACCAATACTGTTGAGTGGTTTGCAAAATGGTCATGTCACCCACCTCTGTGTGACTAGATCCTGTGTTGTATGCATAGTAATAATTGTTCAATTGTTTCAAGCAATGTGCTTTTGCTTCCATGTCCTTGAAACTATGAAATCATATTCCTATAGTCTAATTCTTAATGTTTGCACTGCAAATAGAATACATTGTGAAACTGAGACCATAGGTTCTTTTATAATTCTGGGGATATCAGTTTAGTAAGACCAGTGTCAAAGGCAGAACCCAAACAACATAATTGGTACTTTGATTTTTAGAGTAATGTGACATTTTCTTGAGCATATTTTAATACTTATGCATATTTAAATTAAAAGTGTGACCTGACATTCAAACAAACCAGCTATTTGCTATCCAATTAGAAGTATGGATGTCTTACAGATGAGACAGGATACCACAAGAATCACTTGTCTGAGATACAGGTTTACTATGGAAGAGATAACCTAAAGCTTAATCGTTTTCTAGCATTTTGACAGTGAATGATGATATTGGACAAGCTTTCTCTATCTATATTCAATGTTTGTCTATGTGTTAAATAAGTGTTACCCAGACATGCTGTATGCTCTATGCTCAAGTCACGTCAACAAGGTATACTTGTGCCTCTAAAAGAGTAATCAGTAGTTACAATTCTATCCTCTCAGAAAGATTGGATAAAACCAGCATCAGTATTGACAGACAGATCTCCTCTGGTAGATCTACATATCTAGACACAGGATTATTGATTCCACCACACTCTAAATGTTTTATGGTCCTAATGGCACAAAAACTCATGATGGAGAAGCTCAGCCATGAACAGAGGTGGGTGGCCAGATGCCAAACCATGCTTTCAGTTGCCCCAATACAGTGTTGTCATGACCATTGGGAGTGCCTTGAATATAAATGTAGGTTTAAGTCCAAGATTCTAACTTCTTTTGGAAGTAGTGTCCTGATGTGTAGCTAGCTCACATCAGCAAACCAGTCAATGGTATTCCTGTTTTACAATTTAACTTCTCATTTATCATTAGCTAACATTGATGTGAAATGTCAAAGTGAAAATTTTCCTGTTGAACAGTAGTCAGAAGTGAAAATTACTGTATCTGACTGAAGCTGTTGAGTCAAAGAACAGTTGATATTTAAATTATGAAATCACCAGGGCAGTATCGGTCTCTTGCCAAGATTTTCAAGTTCTGTGGCCCTGAGGAATTATTTTCTTTCCAAGTAGCAAGAGTTATTTTGCATCCTGAAAGCCAGTGGGGCTACTTTTAAAAAATCCTGTCAACATTTTATGGCACAGGACTAGAGAAGAAAGCTCTTGCCAATCTCCTCTGTTTATTTACTTCCCAGCCCAGATGAACAGCCCACATCAGTTTTGCCACCCACATTATAAATAGCACAGTGAATTCATAAAGAGTCTTTTTTCAGAGTACGGAAATGATTTTGAAGTCTGATTAAACTCACAGTGTCCTTGTAATGGAGAAGGGAAGAATCACAGTATTCTGTCTAATTCCAAGGTCAAGAAAACAAGCGAAACAAAAGTTAAGTGGCTAGTCTCCATTTACTCAAATAAACTTATTCAGAAGAGCCAAAAATAAAGAGCCAAGCTTTTGGCCCATGCATCAGGCCCCCATGTGGCCTTACAGCTTTCAAAATCTTCTTTATTTTTAAGCTGAAGATTTCCCACTCACTAGATTCAGACACACTGCCATCTACCGACTCACCAGGGAATGTGCCAGCACCAACCACCTGACCTCAGGACAGGGTGTCCTAAGAGGAAACTGACACCAGCTTTTCATGCCACATGCAGTCTTCAAGATGCCACTAGGTGATACATAGATACAGAAGTAAATAGGATAATGGGACAGGAGATAAGTGAAATGAGTGTATTTTTTTCTCCATCAAGGAAGGGACACCCTAGTATTATTGATACAGGCAGAACAAGATAACATTCAACCATGTTGTCTGGGTGAAACAGCCTGTAAACATTCCATATTCTCAGTGGTTTGATAGTGAATTTATTACCTATAGTTTTGGATAGTCTAATACAGCCTCCTCATCCTCCACACACACACACATAAAACATCTTCAACAATGATATCTGCTGTGTGCTGACTCTGTATCATTTGAGTGTTTATAAGATAATCCTGTTAGTCCTACATCATATAAGGAAAGCCTCAGGCTGTGAGAAAGCCTCAGAATTGTGGATGTAGAACATATAATCAGATATGGTCAAAGACTACAGTAATGAAAAAGTAGACTCTTGAGTACACTGAAACAAGATTCCCTGTCAGAGACTGCTAAGTTTCTCCTAGAAGCTTGGTCAATGCTAAGTCTCACCACATCATCTTTTTAGGACTAACCTTCTGGAGAAGAAGAGTAACATGTCCAGATTTTATGAAGTGGTGGAATGCAGAGTTATTATTTTAATCTTATTTTCATGACTATCAATTAAAGCTATGCCATATCTAAGAGTTGAAGATCTGTTGTTGGTCTTCCTGTTAATTATGATTGTGCTTACTTTGTCATCAAAAACAAACAACAAACAACAACAACAAAAAACAGAAACGACAACAAAAAGTGACACTAAGTATTTGAAGTAGATTGACTCATGGTGAAGAAAATTGAGGGAAAATCAAAAATCTTTTGTGGTAAATATGGCCCAGAGTTTGATTTTCAGACCACACATAAGTGACTCACACTGTCTGTTGCTCCAGCTTACATTATACACATGTATGTGTACACACAGATACAGCAAGAAACATGAAAATGAAATAAATCTTTTCATGATAATAATATCTGCCTACAAGAAAAACCACATACTACAGAAGCATCAACAAAGCCCTAATTATTTGGCTGTACTTTATTTAAAATATTAAGAACTGTTTCCTTCTGTGATGATCATTCATCAATGTGGTGCTTTAGCAATTTGTAGAGAAATTATTTCTGAAAAGAGGAGAGTGTTATTATTTCAGTAACCTTAGAGCATTAGAGCAATTTGTTTTTATAATACAAAAATCCATAATAGAGCAATCAGTGGTATGAAATTTACCCTTTGAAGTTCAGAGCTTGAAAGGCAATCTTGAAAAAAATCACTTATTTAACTTGTAATTAGTATCTATTATTGATGATCAAAGTTTTAAAGAAATAAATAATGGAAGAGAGGATGGAGAAACAAGAGGGAAGCTAGCAAGGGGGAAAACAAGCACTGCATTCTTTTTTACTCCTGTGGAATTAAAATTTATGAATGTGTACATACAGTGCATGTATATAATATGAAAATGCAAGGTACTATCTGAAGAGAGAAGATGGCCAGCGTGACAGAGATATTGATAGCAATAAGAATTTTAATATGAATGAAATACAATGATAAACATATATGAAAACAGATAAGAAAACACACTATATTGTATATCAGTATAAGCATTAGTTACAAGAAAAGATATAAAGAAATGCTTTATTGTGTGTAGTTTAGGCAGAAACGAATAACAATGTTGATAAGTCATTTAAATCTCTAGATTCTCTTTGCAGTAATGAAAGACTGGAGAAACAAGCAGAGGCAACCCACAAATGGAAGCCATGGAGGTTTTTACTCAGTGACCTAAGAATATTATGAGGTTTTAATTGAAAATTATGTAGAGATAACTTCAGCTGAGAAATGTGTTCTCACATGCTGTTTGCTGTTGAGGGTTTGCCTGGTGCTATGTATTCTAGTGCTACATAGTGGATTCTGAAATCGGCTTGCAGTTAAAATGAGTACATGCGCACATACACCAGTAATTGTTGTGTAAACTTTGCTCTGCCTAATTTAACATTAATTGGCTAATAAATTATCTAAAAGCTTGTAACTAGGCAAAAGAGTGGTAGATGGAGCTTAGGTTCCATGAGCTTGGTGTCAGAGAGGGATCATGAGGTAGTGAAGAAGAAGGAAATCACCATGGGGCAGTATGGACCATGATCAGGTCACCATGAGGTGTGGCCTGTTGGCATATAAGCAGCCTGGGCAGGAACAATAACGGCAAATAACTTGAGGTGTGTATCTGGGAAGTAGCAAAACAGCTTGGAGGGTTGATATCTGCCCAGTTATTGTGCCTCAATGCATTTATAAACCCAAAATGTCTGTGTCTTTTATTCAGGAACTAATGGTTTGAAGTGGAGTAAAAACCTGAAATACTCATTACTACAATTTGTGACTGTGGCCTATTGGATGTTGTAAGGTAGGAGTGAAGTCTAAGGATGGACATATGCAACATGAAAAGACAAAAAGATATTAGAAGAAAGAGAAGCACTAGGAAGAGGTCAAGTATTTGGATATTTGATCTTGCATAAAGAGCCAGATATGTGGAAGTTTCTACTAGAATGAAACTGGGTCACCAAATATTCTCACAAGTGATACCAAAGACAAAATATTCGGTTCTGTTTCAAGTGCATTCATCTATGGCAATATGTCACAAAAATATGGTTATATCTGCTTCCATTCTTACTTGATGACAATACATCAAATTGGAGCCACAGTGAGGTCATAAATGCTCCCAGAGCCTTCTCCTCCGCTACCATTTCAGGTGGTATCTATGTAATTTTTATGTTATTTATTTATCCTACGGTGTCATATTTTTGATGATTTGAGTCAAAGCAGAGTTATAAAAACATGGTTTGCCTGGTTGTAGTTCTGAGAATCAGCTCAAGGCTTTTCCTACACTAAGCAAGTGCTGCAACAACTGAACTGCTTTCCTGGCAGTATTACATCACAATTTGTTTAAAAAGTAAAGGAGTGATTTCAAATACGTATTGATCATTATCATTGATCACTTTGAGTAGGAAATTATACAATAAGCCATAGTTTCAAATCTATATGAGGCAGAGGAAGCATAGGTAGCAGTTGGTATTTCTCTCAATGTACCAGGAGATATGTATGAGTTTCCTGGCCAAAGTAGATAGTTTTATGAGCAAAGACAACTTGATAGAACAGAGCCACAAGGATAATCTTCCATATACAGACACTCATTATGCTTTTATTGCAGGAATTGATCTGTATTTGTTGTGAAGATTTGTCTAAATCTAAGAAATGAGCTATCTGGAAGGATTAGAAGAAATGACCAAGAAGATACAAGAATACATTTTTGCTGTTCACATTAACAAACAAGGTAAGACAAGAGAAAATATACAAAATATAAATAGTGATGTGTAACACAATAAAACTCACATAAATCAAGGCAAAAGCAGAACAGTTCAAGGATAAGGAAAAAAGTCTAAAATTATATTTGGATATTTCAAAGCTTTGCTCTTGACAAAAGTGATATAAATTCTAGGCAAATATTTCTAAAATTGAAAGATGTTGAGATACTTTTCTAATCTATTAATGATTCCATCATCAGCCTTACACAAAATGTGAGAAAAAGCATTACAAGATGACCGTAGACCAATATTTACATAGAACATATATACAACTCATTGTATTTAAATAAATCAAATATATTAAAAAGATAATCCAAATATAAGCTATTTTAGGAAACACGAAGATGAATACCATTTAATTTTTCATTGCTGTCATATTAATAAACTCCAAAATAGAATCATAATTCATTTAAAAATATGATGATGACAACAAAAATTAATATTTGTTTTAAAAATGCATTTAGTTTATGATCAAATGATGATAATCTGATGAAGAATTTCTTCAAAAACAAAATAATTATGTTTAATATTAAATTTTTTTTTTTTTTAAGATTAGGAACAGGAAAAAAATCCTTTCTCATGCATTTACTGAGTATTCTAGTTTGTACGCTCTGGCAGGGAAAATAAAACATCTTCAGATTGAAAATAAAAAAAAAATTAAAAGGCAGCTCAAATCTCTATAGAGAAATTGATCATGTAGAAATACATTTGAATTCCCTTGAAGTCTTCTAGTAGTGTTAACAAAATTTAATACTTGTGTAAGATGCAGGACGATAGATAATAAATGTTAGTTCTACATACTAACAAAGAATAACCAGAAATGCTAAAAGCAGCATTTTCTGTAATACAAGAAAGAACAGGTAAAACATCCATAGATATGCATAAGGAAAGATGTAACTGGTATTGCTGAGAGAAATTAAGGACATAAATGAATGAAGATCCATCTATGTTCATACATCAGAATGGTCAATATAAAAAAGAATCCAATTTCTCACTAATCCATCCACATCCATCAAATTTCAATCAGATTTCAGCTGGTTGTTTATTAAACACAGGTAATATAATGTTGTTCATTGGCATTCAGCATCCAGTGGCTGTCCTGGGTCCTGGGATAGCAAGTCCAGGTGCTGCTTAACTCTGAACTAGAGTGGACAACAGAACTTAAGATATAAGGGGGGGGGCAAGCCCCGCTTCTTTCTCAGGAGCACATTAGAACACTCAGGCGTGAGGCTCATGGCCTAGGCACTAACCCAGGTTTCTTACCTCTCTGGAGTAAATGAAAAATGAGTTTTCATACCAGGTGCTATATTTAGCTCTTTTTAGAATGTGGATGAAGGTCTCCGAAGGCAGTGGAGAGTCAGGAGCTCCACAAACCAGTGATATACAAAGTGTAGGTCCTTGTTTGAGATGCTGTACCAAGTATAGCAGAAGCAGGAGGATGTCTCACAACTAATGGCAGGAAAGGGCTGCTGAGATGCAGACCCAGTGGTGCATTGTTGGGGGTCAGGACAAAGCTATCACGGCTACCTATTGGTGTGGAACAGGCCTCAGCAGCTGCAAAGTAAGTCCCATCATTGCTGTCTGACCACTGGACATCCAGAAGCAGCCCCCACCCTCATTCAGGGCAGTGTTTCCTGGTATTGACAATATCTGAAAACCACCTAAGTATCCACCAATAGGTGAGTTGATGAACGTTTCAGCACAGACAGCTACTGTGAAGCAAAAAAGAAAGAACCAGAGACACACACACAAAAAAACCCAACATGTGGGCAGTGTAGCTCATAACTTGTTGCCTCCAATCTTTCTACCCCTACCTGCATCCAGTAGAGAGGTGCATCCTTGCTTCTCCAAGCAAGTGGTACAGAGATGAATTTAAACACACCTTTCTTGCTAAATGTCCCCTGTCTTCTTATCATAATTTAATAATAGTATATCTTAGCTTTCCTCTCTTACCTTGCTACAGCTATCAACTTCATTAAGCCAACTACAATAATACTCAAATGTAAGTGTTGCTTTTTCATACCTTTATGAGGCCCCATTTATTAAGCAAAAGCCACAGAATCATCTGTTATGTTTCTCCCTCGTTAATCAACTGTGTCTTACAGAGTTGTTGCCAGGAAATGAAGTTGACTAAGAGCATTTTATTACTTTGCAGAAAGATCTCGAAGTCACTATATTTAGTGTAATAGTCAAAATATAAATAAATGCATATTATATAACTACACAGACTTAAAATTTTAGAGAGTGAAAACTAATTTATAAGGGTAGAAAGTGTGATGGTGTGAAAGTGGCTACCTGTAAATGAATGTGTTTGAGACAAATAAAGGAATGGAGTCATGACATCTGTTGACAGTGGTGGATATGTAAATATAACTAAAGGTGAAACTGTCTACTTGCTAAGTAGTTTTTCTCACATAACATGCATCATTGATACACATGAAGAACACAGCTAACAAGAAATAAAATTCCGAGGTTGGTCAATGAAAACATCATGTAGTATTTCTGTATACATTCTTGTTCCAGTTGATTTGCAGCCCCTTTCATCAGAGGTGAAAGTTGAATCTGTACTCAATCTGTGGTTTTCTCTGGCTGGAAGAATGTGGAAGAAGTAACCTGGTGCAAGTGCAGAGAGGCAGTGCCAGCATTAGGAAACTTATATATTGTGTCTTTGTCCTTTCGAAACCCAGTTACACAGTGAGAACGAGCATGGACTAAACTGCTGGAGCCTGAGAAGATTCTTCAGGGTGTACACACTCATCTTCCCCAGGACATAGGAGAAACAAGAACAGAACTTATTGAGCCACCCAGTGCACCCTGAACACAGCTCGGAATACATGCTTACTGCGGTGAGCAACATATTTTACTGCCAGTTAGGAAACAATAATTAATCTATAGCATCTTTAAACATCTTCTTGGGAAACCCTTTCTGTAACCATAGGTCCTAAGTAAGAACTTCCTTCAAAAATTCTGAACTTGTCAGAATTAAACTTCAGCAAGCGTGGTTCAGGTATTACATGCTCAGAAACATATAAGTCATATAACTAAGGTATGACATCAGAAAAGTAAGTAAATCAGAACACTTTGCATCCCTTAGCTAGAGATGCATATAAATAGAGTGTTGTATGCATGGTGTGGTGTGGTTTGTGTGTGTATGTGTGTGTGTGTGTATGTGTGTGTGTGCATACACCTGTATCTACGTTTATAACTAAGAGAAAATGCAGTTATGTACTATGTATCAAAATAAAATAGCTAAATCTATAATATAACAGAATATTACACCATCATATAATGACACATGACCTCCATATTCACTATGTGATTTAGTCTACAAGTAAGTTCTGTCAAATGAACAATATTTTGTGTTTTGATTAATTCTTTATTTTTTGAGACATGGGAGATAATATTTAAATATAAGTATGGGAGAAAAGTAAATGAAGTAGTCCTATTGATTTAAAAATAAATCTAGAAGTTTGTAAGAAAACTCTGTAGTGCCTTTCTAGTTTTGCTCTCAGGTTGTAAAAAAGATCAGCTTGAAGTACTGTAAAAATTATACTATGTATTGTGTGTACTCACGGTCAGTGTTACTGGCTTATAGAAATTCATGCTCCAGTCTTAGAGCTACAGAACAAATACATTACTCATGTGGCCTATTATTAAAAAAATTCTTATTCATCTAAAGACAGGAGAAGATTCTCTGATAATCATTGTAGAATAGCATTCTATAAAATTCTTAGGAGGATGAAAACAAAATTTTTGCTTGACTCTATAGAAAGACTGTACTTCATGGGGGAAAGAGAGGAAAGTCAATCACTTGGTTTTGTCCACAAATCTTTGATTTCTCTGCCAATGTACATGAGTGTCTTTTATGCAAATCTAACTTAATTGGTACTGAGCCCATACAACTCTAATAAGCTATAAAAATTCCATTAATCTTTCTTAGTTGGGCTATCCATAAACTCATATTTCTCCTGCCTCCACCTTTACAGCATCTCTTATTGTCCTATACCACAAAAACTAGCTATTATTCCTCATACCTTAAACTTACCAAAGAATACAGACATATTTGACTATCTTTCTGTTGTCCTATAAAGTTATAAAGAAAGAAACAGAATGTTGTTTGTCCTCATAATGGTTCTGGGACACCATGAAACTGAAAATCATTTGTAAGGCAAAGGACACAATCAATAGGCTAAAATAAAAGCCCACATGATGAGAAAAGATGTTTAGCAACTCCACATCAGATGCAATGATATTCAAAATATATGAAGAATGCAAGAAATTAGACACCAACAACCAACAAATTCATATAAAAATGAGGTCCAGAACTCAACAGGGAATTCTAAACAGAGGAATCTCAAATGGCTGAGAAATTTTTAAAGAAATGTGCAACATCCTTAGCCATCAGGGAAATGCAAATCAAAACTATTCTGAGATTCCCTTTTACACCTGTTAGAATGTCTATGATCAGTAACACAAGTGACAGATCATGCTAGCAAAGAAGGGAACAAGAGAAACACTCCTACATTGCTTGTGAGAGTGCAAACTTGTACAGCCACTATGGGAATCAATTTGGCCATTCCTTACAAAACTGGGAATTGACCTTCCTCAAGACTCAAATATTCCATTCCTGGGCATATACTCAAAGCATGCTCCATCCTACCCCCAAGGACACTTGTTCACCTATTTTCATAGCTACTTCATTCATAATATCCAGAAACTGGAAACAACCTCAAATGACAGAGTAATAAATGATCCCATACAATGATGGCTTAATGAACCCATCAGTTCTTTGCACTCATTTCCAAGTACACAAATAAAGGGATATGTACAAAAACATGTGAGAATCCAAATATTTGTGCCACTATAATGCCTACTCCAGCATGTATGATGACCTCCATAAACTTTCACAGATACCAAGTTCTGTTAACTTTCTGACCTCTTTGCATTCCCAACACTTCCCAGGACCACAGGTAAAAGAAAATTATGTGCTGCTGGAGAAAGAGGCCCACAAAGAAATGGGTGAAATCTTACGTCAGGGTATGACATTCACTAGCCCCTTCTTCTGAAAGTGACAAGCTGTAGGTCCAAGTTTGTGAAGGTCATGTGCTGACAATCACAGCTGCTTTATTTAGGATAGTAACATCCATGCTATGCTCATAGGATTCCCATACCCAACTTTCTCCATAGTATCTTCTCCCCATCATGTCTTCATGGTTCATTTTTAGAAGCTATTCATAATTCTTTTAGAAAATTAACATGTATACCCTTACATGTACACAAACCCCTTTTTAGTTATGTTGGGTTTTAGTCTAGATGATTAGAGAACAATTTGGTAATACTAAACTGGAATTATTTCCCCTTGCTCTATAATTAATAATAGACATTATGTTTATTTTTCATTATAACAATTTATTCCTCATTATTGGCACTGTATTATAATATATTATAAATATGTTTTAAAATCAAGTGATGAGAATGTTTTGATGTTTACTTAGGTAGGTACTCATCCTGAAATTCAATTTTTTTTATTCCAACACAATGCCATCTAGGTGTATTTGTCAGCAACCCTTTAATCAGCAAGTTGGGAATGACATTTATTTCTTTTTTCATATTTAAGAAATAATATGAGTTCTAAAGGAATAGCAGAATGAAGTCAAATGGTGCAAGCCTAAAATCTCATGACTGAGCTGGTAAAAACAGTATTGTATGGAGTTTAATGCCAGAGTAGCAAGTGAAAGTCATCCTAGGCTGTAGAAAACTCAAAATAGAGAGAAAAAGACAGAGATAGAGATTGGGGGGGTAGAGAGATAGAGATAGATAGATAGATAGATAGATAGATAGATAGATAGATAGATAGATA
>OU015749.1:68068958-68108822 GCA_907169655.1 Acomys percivali
ATAGATAGATAGATAGATAGATAGATAGATAGATAGATAGATAGATACAGACAGACAGACAGACAGACAGACAGACAGACAGAAACAGAGGCAGAAGCAGAGACAGAGACAGAGATTGGGAGAGAGATATATGAGGAAGAGGAAGAGAAATGGAGAGAGATGTCTCCTACGTCATGTAAGAAACAAATCCAAATTGCTGGGATTTAATAGTTTGAGTATATCCCCAACTATTAGACTACATTGGATTTTGTATGTTTACCTAACAAGAAAACTCAGGACAGGGCCATCCTATCTTCAAATTCAAAATTTGTGTTCAGATAGTTTGATTGCTGGTTGTTGTTTGTTTCTTAAATCAATGCAATGGTAGGAAGAGGTTCTAGAGATCAAGCTATCCACAGAGGAAACCATTCAGTCAGCAATGCCTATGTTACAAATACTCAATGGAAAGTTGATATGAAGATTACAGGAGCTAATGCAGTCAGCTATGATATGTGGATACAGCACAGGTTAGAAGACATAGCACAGTCTTATTCCACAGGCATCAGATAATGATAAAGCTAATCACTACGACTCCATTGTATAGCTGTTTCCAACAAATTTTGAAACATTTTTTTCTAGAGAAAGGTGGGAAGATATAAATCATCTTTATGTCAGATAAAAACTTATAAGCCTTAATAAATTCACAAAACTATGTGATAGTTGTGTAGCTTGTTCTTCAAGTAGGGACTCCAAACAACGTGAGCAGGTGCTGTCTCCAACTCTGTTGCCAGTCTTTGAAACCCTTTCCTCCTACTGGACTGCCCCTTCTAGCCACAATACGAGGGAGAGGATGTACCTAGTCTTACTGTAACTTGTCGGGGAGACATTTCCTTTTCTGAAGAGAAACAGAAGAGGAGTGGATGTGGGCTGAGGGTGGGCAAGGAGAGGATAGAGCTGGGAGGGGAATACTACAGTCAAGGACGTAAAATAAACAGATTAATTAATGAAAAAAGAAGCCCACATTGCCGATAAGACTTGTAGATTTCAGAAACTGAGAAGCCTTAAGGCCTCTACACAAATTTGTAAGATCAGTGAATAATTGCAGGGGAAAGGAGGCTCTCCCATGGAAATGTCTGAAGTTTGGTGAGCATGCTTCTGATGACCCAGGTCTTTTGTTTCATCTACGCTAATGTAGATTTTAAGTCATGCATGTTTTAGGAGAAACTCCATAAGCTTAGTAGGTCAACAATCTTGACTTGAATAGAGTCATTTCCTTAGTCTTTGTTCATATTTTCATTTATTTGTCTATTTACCAGGTATGTACCCTGTGTGTGAGACCATGTGTGTGGGAGTGTCTGTGGAATCCAGAAAAAGACATCAAGTCCATTGGAACTAGAAGGACATGTTGTTCTGAGACACTGATGTGAGTTCAGGGAACCTTCCACACTTGTAACCACTGAAAGTACTCTGAAGTACAGAGCCATAGCTCCAACTTCCTTGAAAATTTAAGTGTAGATTTAATCCAGTCAAGTTTTCAAAAGAAAGTAGAGAAAGTAGTAATTGTTCCAACTCAGTGGACTTCCCCATATATCCCCATTTCCTTTCAACTTGATACTTTTTAAAACAATTTATCAATGCATATTGACACATAA
Source organism: Acomys percivali (assembly GCA_907169655.1). NCBI lineage: Eukaryota > Metazoa > Chordata > Mammalia > Rodentia > Muridae > Acomys > Acomys percivali. The sequence goes on from OU015749.1 coordinate 68,070,590, forward strand.
TTTCCCCTCACAGTCCATTTTTTAAATTAAGGAGTTTTGTATGAATTTTATGTGTTCAGCAAACATATTCTTGCATGTATTAGTACTCACCATAAACTTTTCCATAGAATATTCACTTGCCGCAAAAAGTATTGGTGTTTTGAGCATTTTTTCCTTCCTAACATTATAGCCACTAATTTACATTTCATAACATAGAATTTTTATTGTTAGACAAATTATTGCAGAACATGTCTTTCTATAGAAATCCTCTATTTGCTAACCAGTGGGTACAGGTTTCAGATTGTATTATTTTTTCCTTTAGTCTAGTGTTGCCATTTCCATTCTTTTCTTGAGGAAACGTGCACCTGTCACTACCTCTCAGGGGTTCCTGTAAAGACTGGTTCTCAGGCTAACAGTCTACCTGAAAAGACTGTTAGACACTTGACAGATAATACTTCTAATAGTTTAAAAACCAGATACAGAAGATTAATCATTGAAGAAAATTTAATAATTAAAAGATGCTAAAAGATTAATATACTGAGATTGCTTAACACTTTAATTACTTTATTAAAATCTATCAGAAATCTGAAAATTGGGACTTGGCATAAACTGATTTTCATCATTGCCTTTCTCTGATTTCAGTTCTGCTCATTCACTTAGATGCCCATTTTCAGGAGAGTGTTTCTCTTCTTCAGTTAGTTGTCATGGTCTTAGATTCATGGAGCAATAAGCCTGCTGGCTTCTGCTGTAAAACAAAGGAATAGTCAGTCACAAGTCTTGAGAGCATGTAAATTCATCTTTTTTTTTTTGTTTGTTTATTTTTCTGTCCTTACATTTCAGATTTTCCAAGTTTCAGACACACTTGAGTTGCTAATTAACATTACTAGAAGTCCATAGGTCAGATTTTCTGGATTCTTCTGGGTCTTTCTTGCTATAACTGAGAACAGTGTTGAAGACTGAGGCACTTATAACAGTGGTGAAAACTGAAGCTTGTATCATTCTTTCTGCTCACTTAACAGGAATCTTTTAGGCTATGTTCAGCTTATGTTTTTGATATTCATTTACTTCCTCATTCTTCTCACTTGTCCGTAAGGCATGAATATCAATGTTCTCCAAAGCTGATATGAAAATTGATTGACATTGTAGATACAGTGGGTAAAAGTAGTTGTTGTGAAACTTGAAGACCCAAGTTTAATCTTTAAGACTTGCATGTAGAATGAGAGAGTCAATTGTCAATAGGCATTCCTTGATTTCTACAGCTGTATCGCAGCATGTATTTACAAAGACAAACAGATACACAGAGACAGACCGACACAGAAAACAATTAACTTAAGAAAGTAGAAATACACTGACTTTGTAATAGTGTTAAGTGAAGGGTTTTTAAAATGAAGAAAAACCAAAAGCACCCTGTCTTTATGATTCTCAAAAGAAATTCAATAATTACCTAGGCATGTTAGAGTTTAATATAGATATCAATCATGCAATCATATCATTACATAATTATAAAATGTGATGATTGCTCAGAAGAAAAATTACAGAGTATTTTATGAGAATAAGGTGGGAAGGTCTGATTTAATTTGGGATTTAATGAAATCTTTCCTAAAGCAGATAAATCTCACATGAAAATGTGAATAAATGTGGTAATCAGCTATATGACTTTTCATTAATAAATTTGGGGTTAGAAAGACATATTGCAAATATTTTGTCTTTGAGCTCACACTACCTTGTAATCATCCGACTTTGTGTTGTAATTTAGAATACTAGAGTAACTGACCCAAAAATGTTATTTATCTCAGAACTCTCAATCCCATTTACCAGCTGATGAAATATAGATATTCCATTGCTCTTCATGTGTAGACTTGGTCCCATATCAATGTAGAATATTAGCAGCTCTGTGAAGTAATCACATCATAACAAGGGGCTGCATATTGTCAGCTGAACAGTAAACCTCAAGGACTCCAAAAATGAAAACACTTAGCAGCAATGAAATATTTAGGGGAAGAGAGACTCTGTTTTCAGACTGGAGGTCCTATGAGAAAACCACATTTAAATATACATAGTATAAACAGCTCCTATAACTCCTTGTTTTTTTTTGTTTTTGTTTTTGTTTTTTTTTTGTTGTTATTGTTGTTCTGTTTTGTTTTAAGAATCCAGGACCCCTGGAATAGGATAAATTCTCAATAACCATTGATTCCAATATTTTAAGTTGAGTTTTATATACTCACCACAAGCGATTTTATGTGTTGTTCTTAACTATGAAAGCTACTTGAATACAAATTTTACATGTTTTATTTTGCTTGATAAGCAAGATCATATAGAACAATGGAACCACTGTAATCTTTGTTTCATAAATGATAGACTAAGATGAGTTAGAATAACAAAATACAACAGTATTGACTCATATCCAGTCTCTGCCAGAAGACACAAATTACAACAAGTTAGGTTTAAATAACTAATTTACATGTTTATGATCTTGAGTGGCACAGCATTGCCTTCAGAAAGGTAAAATGGGTGTTTTGATGAGCTAAATGCAGACAGGGCCTAAAGAAAGCAGAAATTGAACAAAAAGCAGGTAGTTCATTCAAAATTTACTTTCCTAGAGGCTAAAAGCAGAAGGATTTACTTATTACTAAGTGAACTGAGGTTGCCTTGGATCTCCTAAGCTGTTTGTCCTTTGAAAAGCAGAATATTTGGGTTGGAAAGATGGCTTTAAAGGTGTGCTTCTCTTACAAAGATCATAGTTCTGTTCCTATTGCCTATTTCCAGGGTCTCAAAATTTCCTTCAAGTCCAGTTTCAGAGAATCCAATGCCCTCTTCTGGTATCTACTACACTTGCTTCCAATATTTGTGTAAAGAATATAACATCTGCCTCATTTCTTCATCTGGACCAAGGCCTATGCACAGATGGAGTTGTTGTGAATGCTCCCTAGAAGATTTTCTGAATTTAAAGATGCTCATCTCACTGAAGTGTATCATCCTTTATCAATTCCTCACTGTCAGTTCATGAATCCCAATTTCATTCTCTCCCTCCAGTGAGATGAACACAACTCTCCCATGCTTTCTCTTTGGTGTCATCATCATTTCTGAGAATCAGCGGAAGAGAGAATGAGAAGGGAAGGTCAGTAAGAAATAGGTTCCATGGATTTCCTTTTCTTTTCACCTAGCCCCACCCTGGCTGTCCCACTGTGCTCTGACTGCGCATTTATTCTGCTTTGCTCTCTTTTCTATTTGATTTTGTGTTGGTTTTCATCAGGAGTATTTCTTTGAGTCACACTTTACTCTCACAGAATCTACATTCAAAATTCTGTTGTGAAGAGATTAAGCTGTGTAGCATTTGTTTCTAATCTAGTATCTTTCCAGTCTTGGCACAGTTACTATTTTCGCATCTTTATATCAGAAGACCAAGATTCAAAAATACTATGAGAAGTGTTCAAAAAGTACAACTTTTGTTTTGTGATTCCAGCAGCATACTAGGACAATTTTTTAAATATTTAATGACCTCTGTAGAAAGAGGCTGAATTATTGACTAATAAAGACATGTTAAAAAGAAAAGCCACAAGAAAAAACAGTAACTAGGAACAAATTACTGCACAAATCTCCCTGCGCTGTGGCCCAGAGGGAAGGATCCTTGTTCTCTCCCTGTAATGTGCAGCAAAGCATGCGAGTGCCCAGTCAGCAAACATTCACATACATATTTTAATGATTTAAAATTAAGTAGGAATATATTTACATGCCTGATAAGTCTACTAATAATCTTGTATATTTTTTCCTTATTTTTCCATAGTTTTACAGGCTTACTACCTTATAAGTCAATAAGTCTTCAAGTTGAAGGAATTTTTATGTTTAGTTTTAATCTCTGATGCCTCAACAGAGATTTTGGAAAGTTTGGTATGAATTCCTTTAAGAACTGGATGCTCTTTGGCAGAGATCAGCAAATTTCTCTAGATCTATGACAAATAGAAAATAGTTTTCATTTTGCAAGATAATAAAAGTCCGTGTACTGGCCAAGAAGTGATTTGAAAAAGCCAGGTCACACATGGGAGCAGTACAAGGTAGATCATTTCCATTCTTCGCAGTATCAGTATGACACAAACTTTCCCTAATGTAAGAAAATTTTAAAATAGAATGGGGTCCTATTTTCATGTCTATTGCTAGAATAAAATAACATTTAGACATCAACTTAAGGGGAAAGGAGCCCATGTTATCTAACAAATTCAGGTTAGAGTCCATGGCAGCAGGAGCTTACAGCAAAGCTGGTTCCACCACATCTGTTGCACAAAGTCGTGGTAAGCAAGGAGTATATGCCTACTCCTTTAGTAGCTCTTTTCCTTCATATATAGTTCAGAGACCATGGTCAGTGTAGCTCTTCCTACCTCAAATTGAGAAAAGTCCTTCACAGATTAACTCTCACTGAAATTCTAGTAAGGTGATGTAGGTTTTGCCAAGTTAGCAATTCAAACCATCATAGAAAAAAAAAAAGATGTTGCAATCCAAAGGAGAGGGTGAGAAATAGTTCCAAACATATGAATTGTAGAAAACAAATTAAGTGAGAAACAAGCCACAGCCTATGTATACAGACGCTTGTTAGCTTCAATCCTAAACAAGCCACGTTGTCTGAAGCATTGTTTGCCATTGTTCTATGTATGGACCATAAAATCAGGAATGAATATACAAGTCAGGTCAATGTCAGGGCTGAAGCTATGTGAAGACAGGCTTGCCTATAATGTGGCTGTGCTATGTCTGTACCATGAAGGTCTGCATTGGGGTTTTTACACTGCTTGTGCTTGTACACATACTTGGCTATATTATGAGCCATTTAGGCAGTGAACAAAAAAGACATTAGATTTCCCTCCATCTAACTCCTTTCTTTTTTCATATATATATACAAAATATAAATTTATTCATATTACATCTCAATTGTTATCCCATCCCTTGTATCCTCCCATTCCATCCTCCCTCCCATCTTTCCTTTACTCCCCTCCCCTATGACTGTGACTGAGGGGGACCTCCTCACCATGTATATGCTCACAGGGTATCATGTCTCTTCTTGGTAGCCTTCTATCCTTCCTCTGAGTGCCACTGGACTTCCCCATCCAGGGGACGTGGTCAAATATGGGGAACCAGAGTTCTTGTGAAAGTCAGACCCCACTCTTTATTCAACTTTGAAGAATATCCTGTCCATTGGGGAGATCTGCGGAGGAGTTTGGAGTTTACTGCATGTATTGTCCTTGGCTGGTGCTATAGTTTGAGTAGAACCCCTGGGCCCAGATCTGCCCATCAAATGTACTTCTTGTAGCTTTCTAGGACCCTCTGGATCCTTCTATTTTCCCATTCTCCAGGCTTCTCTCACCTACAGTCCCAATAGGATGTCCTCCTTTCTGTCCCACTTTCATGGTAAGTGAAGGCTTTCATGGGACATATCCCTTGGCGTAGTGTCCAGATATAAGTGAGTATACACAATTTGACTCTTTCTGCTTCTGGGTTAACTCACTCATTATGATCATTTCTAGTTCAATCCATTTGTCCACAAATTTTTGGGATTCCTTGTTTTTAATAGTGAATAGTATTCCATAGTGTAAATGTACCACAATTTCTTTATCCATTCTTCTACTGAGGGACACTTAGGCTGTTTCCATGTTCTGGCTATTATGAAAATGGCTGTTAAAAACTTAGTTGAGCAAATGTTCTTGTTGTGTGTTGTCTTCTGGGTATATTCCAAGGAGTGGAATAGCTGGGTCTTGAGGAAGCTTAATTCACAGTTTTCTGAGATATCAGCAGATAGATTTTCGAAGTGACTGTACTAGTTTGCATTCCCACCAGCAATGAAGGAGTGTTCCTCTCTCTGCTCATCCTCACCAGCATGTGGTGTGGCTTGAATTTTTTATTTTAGCCATTCTGATGGGTGTAAGATGGAATCTCAGAATTGTTTTCATTTGCATTTCCCAGGTGACTAAGGAGGTTGAGCATTTCTTTAATTGTTTCTCAGCCATTCATTATTCCTCTGTTGAGAATTCTTTCGTTAATTCTCAACCCTATTTCTTAATTAGGTTATTTGGTTTGTTGGTGTTTAATTTCTTGAGTTCTTTATATATTTTAGATAGTAGACCTTTGTCAGATGTAGGGTTGGTGAAGATCTTTTCCCAGTCTGTTGGCTGTCACTTTGTTCTGTTGACAGGATCTTCTGTCTTACAGAAGCTTCTCAGTCTCATGAGGTCCCATTTATTAATTGTTGACCTAAAGACCTGGGCTGTTGGTGTTCTGTTCAGGAAGTTGTCTCCTGTGCCAATATGTTCCAGGCTCTTCCCAACTTTTTCTTCTAAGTGACTTAGTGTCTCTGGTTTTATGTTGAGGTCTTTGATCCACTGGGATTTGAGTTTTGTGCAAGGTGACAAATATGGGTCCAGTTGCATTTTTTTTACACATAAACATCCAGGTAGACCAACAACATTTGTTGAAGATACTATCCTTTCTCCATTAAATAGGTTTGGCTTTTTTGTCAAAAATCAAGTGACCATATGTGTATGGATTCATATCTGGGCCTTCAATTCGATTCCACTGATCAACAAGCCTATTGCTGTGCCAGTACAATGCTGTTTTAATTACTGTTGCTTTATAGTACAGCTTGAGATCAGGTATGGAGATTCCTCCAGCGGATCTTTTATTTTACAAGATTGTTTTAGCTACTCTGTGTTTTTTGTTTTTCCATATGAAGTTCAGAATTGAACTTTCAATTTCTTTAGAATATTGTGTAGGTATTTTCAAAGGGATTGCGTGGAATCTGTAAATTGCTTTTGGCAAAATGGCCATCCATTTCTATCTTTTGGAGTAGCTTGAATAGTGTCAGTATTAGCACACCCCTGAAGGTCTGGTAGAATTGAATTCTGCACTGAAACCACCTGGCCTTGGCCTTTTTTTTTTTTTTTTTTTTTGGTTGGGAGACTATCAATGATTGCTTCTATTTCTATAGTAGAAATGGGACTATTTAGGTTGTTTGTCTGTTCTTTACTCAATTTTAGCAAGAGGAATTGATCAAGAAAATCACCCATGTCCCTTGGATTTTCAAATGTTGTGGCATATATGCCTTCGAAGTAGGATCTTATGATTCTTTGTATTTCTTCAGTATCTGTTGTTATGTTTACCTTTTCATTTCTGATTTTGCTGATTTGGATACTGTCTGTCTGCCTTTTAGTTAGGTTGACTAACAGTTTGTCTATCTTGTTGGTTTTTTCAAAAAACCAGGTCTTGGTTTTGTTGATTCTTTGCATTGTTTTCTTCATTTCTAATTTATTAATTTCAGCCCCGTGTTTCATTATTTCTAGATGTATTCTCCCCTTGGGTGTTTCTGCTTCTTTTTTTTCAAGAGCTTCCAGCTGTGTTATTAAGTTGTTTATGTGGGATGTTTCCAATTTCTTTTTAAAGGCACTTAGGGCTACGAATTTTCCTCTTAGCACTGCTTTCAATGTATCCCACAAATTTGGGTATTTTTTTCTTCATTTTCACTGAATTTCAGGAAATCCTTAATTTCTTTCTTTCTTCTGTGACCCAGGTGTCATTAAGCAGAGAGTTGTTTAGTTTCCATGTATGTGTAGGCTTTTTGGTATTTCTGTTGTTGTTGAAGTGCAGCCTAAGACCATGGTGATCTGATAGGATACAAGGTATTATTCCAGTACTCTTGTATTTGTTGAGGCTTTGCTTTATGACCTGCTATGTTATCAATTTTGGAGAAAGTTCCATGGGGTGCAGAGAAGAAGGTATATTCCTTTTTGTTTGGGTTAAAGGTTATAAAGATATCTGTTAGATCCATTTGATTCATGACATTGGTTAATGATGTTATTTCTCTGCTTAGTTTCTGTTTCAATGACCTATCCTTCAGTGAGAGTGGGATGTTGAAGTTTCTCACTATTATTGTGTGGGGATCGATGTGTGGTTTAAGCTTTTTTAGCAGATCTTTTACAAATGTGGGTGCCCTTGTATTGGGATCGTAGATGTTCAGAATTGTGATGTCATCTTGGTTGACTTTACATTTGATAAGTATGAAGTGTCCTTCCTCATCCCTTTTGATTAATTTTGGTTCAAAATATGTTTTGTTAGATATTAAAATGGCTACACCTGCTTCTTGTGACCATTTGCTTGGAATATTTTTTCTAGCCTTTTATCCTGAAGTAATGTCTATATTTATGGGTAAAATTTGTTTCTTGAATGCAGAAGAATGTTGGATCTTGTTTATGCATCCATTTAATAAGTCTGTGCCTTTTTATTGGAGAATTGAGGCTATTGCTATTGAGAGATATTAAAGACCAGTGACTGTTAAGAGTCTTAATTTTGATGTATGTTCCAATAGAGTGTTTGTGTGGTTGTGCTTTTGTGATGGTGCTGTTATCTATTTCCTGTGTAGTTTTGGTTGTAACTTATCCTTTCATAATGAAGTTTTCCTTCTAGCACCTTCTCTAAAGCTGGATTTTTGGACAGGTACTATTTAAATTTGGTTTTGTCATGAAATATTTCGTTTTCTCCATCAATGGTTATTGATAGTTTGCTGGATAAAGTAGTCTGGCCTGGTATCTGTGATCTCTTAGGGTTTGCAGGATCTCTGTCGAGGCTCTTTTGGCTTTTATGGTCTCTGTTGAGAAGTCGGGTGTAATTCTGATAGGTTGACACTAAATGTTTTTTGCCCTTTTCCCTTGCAGCTTTTAATATTTTTCTATGTTCTGTATATTTTGTGTTTTGATTATTATGTGACAGGAAGATTTTATTTTCTGGCCTAGTCTATTTGGTGTTCTGTAGGCCTCTTGTATATTTATAAGCATCTCTTTCTTTAGATTGGGGAAGTTTTCTTCTATGATTTTGTTGAGAATATTTTCTGGGCCTTGGAGTCTGGCATCTTTTCTTTCCTCAATGCCTGTGATTCTCAGATTTCTTCTTTTCCTGGTGTCCTTGATTTCTTGGATGCTTTGTTTCACGATTTTCCAGATTTAGAACTTTCTTTAATGGTTCTTTCAAGATCTACGATTGTATCTTCTAGACCTGAGATTCGTTCCTCCATCTCTTGGATTCTGTTAGAAAGACTGGCCTTTGTGTTGGTCACCTTCCTCTCAGTGCTCTCATGTTCCGTTTCCTTCTGTCTGTGTGTTTATCATTGAATCCATTTTCATCTTCAGATCTTGATTTCTTTCATCTGATTGTTTGTATATTCCTGAGTTTCTTCCATTGCCTCTTTCTAGGTCTTCAGAGCTTGCACTGTTTTATTGGTTTCCTTTATAAGGTTGTTTGTATTTTCCTGAATTATTTCCAGTGTCTCTCTATAGGCCTTAGCCTTCCTACATTTGATTATGAATTTTATTTGTTTCCTCCATTATCATCCTCATTACTAAGTATTTGAGGTAATTTTCTTGTATTTCCATTGTGGTTAAGTTCTCTGGGTTATTTTCTTTGGGATAACTGTGATCTGGAGACACCATATTCTTTTGGGTTTTTTTTTTTTTTTTTTTTTTTTGTGTGTGTGTGTGTGTGTGTGTGTGTGTGTGTGTGTGTGTGTGTGTGTGATTTTATGCTGTCCTGTAGTAATCTTGCCATTTCTGTTTTTGGCATCTAGCTTCCACAGTTGGGTGGAGGGAATCTGAGGATTTATTCATCCGTTTTTTCACAATTTCCCTAGGCTGGAAGCTCTGATGCTTCACTGGTCTGGACAGCAGGAGGCCAGCCCTGTAGTTGGGTCTCTCTCAGCCAGTGATCCCTAGCTCCCCTGTACTGTGGGTTCTGTAATTGTCCTGGGTCTCTGAAAGTGTGTTAGATCAGGCCAAAGTGTCCACAGCCTTCTGGGTTCCCTTGTGGCACCAGAGCTCTCCAGGTACTGACACAGTTTGGGCATAGGGGGTCTGATGGCCACTCTATTCTCTATCTCCCCGAGATTTCCTTATTCCCAGAGCTGTGATGCTCAGCTGGTCTGTAGTACCTGGTAGCATTTCTGGACCCAGACCACTGGCAGAGTCCACATTAATGTCAGGGGCCCAAACCGCATACACACAGTCCAGTTTGCTTCTCTGGACCCAAGCAGGTCTTGGCACCTAATCCATTCACTTAGTCCAGTTAGCACAGAGTCAAACTAAGGTCACGGGCCCAAGCCTAACACTGAGCTTGCCAATTCATCTAGAGTCTCAGTGCCCGAACTGCCCACCGAGTTCAGCCACACAGCGAGTTCTGCCTCATCATTAAGTCTTCAAGCCCAGTGAGAGATTCTGTCTCAAGATAACAAGATGAATAATTCCTGAGGATCAACTACCAAAGGTTGAATTTTGCCTACTCCCCCCACATCCCACACATTTGTATACCAATAGTCTTTGTCAGGATTTCTATTGCTGATTTAAAACACCATATCCAAAGCAATATTGAGAGCGAAGAGTTATTGTCATCTTACACTTGCAGGTAACAGTATATCACTGAAGCTAGTCAGGGTAGACACTCAAGCAGAGCAGCAATTTGGAAGCAAAAGGCCATGCAGAAGCCATGAACATGCATTGCTTACTGGCTTACTTTCCATGGCATTCTCAGCCTTCTTAAGGTTACAGCACACCAGTTTAGGGGTGACTCCATCCACAGTGATGGAGCCTTTCCATACCAATATTCAACCAAGAAAATGTACAGGGTTATCTAAATGTGAATCTGGTATGAGAAGATTTCTTTTTTCCTCTTTCTAAAATAACTCAATAACTCTAGTTTGTATCAAGTTGATATAACACCGGCCTGTACATATACCCTGATGCATGAAATTATATTCTCAATATTTTAGGAGACTCCAGAAAAAAGGTAAAAATTAAGAACAAATCATAACATTTGTAAATATTTGTCTGTGTTAATGAGATTATACATTTATATATACCTTGCCTAAAATTTACTTTGAAAGTACATAATATTAAGTTAGTGTGTCTCCAAGTGAAGTAGATATACCTTATCTTTTCAGAAAGTATTTAAGCCACACTGAGGGAATGAATAAATAAAATCTAGCATTCAAAAACCAAGAAAGCAAAAGACATATACTTCAAATTTAATAAACTTACAGTTTATAGTTTTCTTATAATAGCTCATAAACAAAATTTGAAAATAACAATAACAGATTCAAATACATTCTGTGCCTCATAAGATTTGAACAACACAGGAATCTAACAGAACTCTTTGCCGAAAATACTGGAGGTACCCTGAGTTCTTAATGACTTATTTACCAATAAGACCACAGAAACGCATCTAACCTCAGTAAAATGTCTATTTACATATTTCTCCGGTGGACTGCTGTTTATGCAAACATATGACCTGCTCAGCATGCTCTCAAAAAATTCCCCAGCAAACACAGATGAAATATTTTTGGAATAGTTATGTCCAACTTGATAAAATGGCCACTTATCAATAAATGTCAAGCTCTGTGGTTGCCAAGAACTTCAGCAAATGTCTGTTCTGATTCCAAGTGAACAGCTAATCCTTCAGGAAAGATGATTATTAGCTTAAACCTCCTGCAGGTGCCCAGAATTAGGGTTAAACAAGTGACCACTTCCTCTCTGGAAAGATGGAAAGATTTAGGGATGGTGAAACATTTGAGCCAGAATTCTAAAAATACAAAATAGGCCTACAGAAGGAGAACATATTTATGGCATGGAAAGAACTTAAATATATTAGCAAAATGTCACAGTCAAGAGAAAACAGTGACTATAAAATGAAACTGAATCTAAATTTAGATATTTTAAAATGTAGTTCATATCAATTTTTGGAGGAGCAAAGAGATCAGGATAAGAAATATGGACACAGTTACCTGAGCAAAAAAGGGCCTTTGAAGTCCAGTGTTTGAATAAAGATGGACCAATCATTCCTATAAAGGGACAAGAAGACAGGTACTTTTCCAATGATCAACTCTCAGGTATTCTGAAGCAAGAGAATAATGTTTCTAAATTAAAATACTTTTTAAAAGTTCACATGTTCAATATTCCTTAACAAAATATTTCTCTGTAACTTTAAAACCATCAAAATAAAATTCTCATGCCTTTATACAATATTCTAGGCAAATATCATGATATGGACTGGATTGTCACAAAAGACTGAAAAAATCTGCTTATGCAAGTATGTTTCTGGTAGGTGAAAGAGATTTATAAAAATCATTGTCCAGCCAGCCTTGTCAAATCAATAAATTCTAAGTTTAATAGCAAACTGTTAAAAATAATAAGATGGAACACAATAGCGGAAGACACATAAATTTGACCACTGGCCAATACTTCACTTGTATAAAAATATGGACCCACATGCACATGTTTACAGACATATAAACACAAACATACACTAAACACACACACACACACACACATACACACACACACACGCATGGTGCTGATAGAGTTAAGTGTTGTCCCTGTTATTGCAACATGCTTGGTTGATTATACAGTGTGTCCTTTTCACTCATATCTACAGCAATAGAATTACCATGTCTTTGAGTCACCTGTATTGATTTAAAAAAAATGTGCTCATATTAAATATATGGTTAGTATTACTATAACATGCATTTCAACAGAAATCACTTTCAAACATCCAAAAACAATTCAAAAATGCCATTTGCCTCTGAAGGCTGCTTGGCAACACAATGTGTATTTATTAGTAATGTGTTGCATAATAAACCTCAGTTCCCACAAGTTACCATTTCACCATTTTATTTATGTATCTCAGTCCCCTAATGAGCAAAAATTGGTTCTGTTTCCCATAGCCTGCCTCATAGGAAAGTGTCTCATGTTCAGATCCTGTCCCCCCACCACACACAAGCTCACTCAGAAATGTCTGAGCTGTTTAAGAATGCAGACATAGCCAGCATGTGCTTTCCTCCTTTGCCTGAATGTTCTTTTTATTTATTTCTTGGTGAGTGTGTTTATTCCTTGTACTAACTTGAGATGACTGTGACAGTGACAGGTGTCAGGATCTTTCCAAGATCATTTGGCTCCTGTAACCAGGTGAGTGCTAAATCAGGAGATTCAGAAGACATTATGAGTGCCTTGAAATATGAAATTTCTCTTCCTTCTCTGAGCACCGATTTCCCAGCAAACATTTTTTTGTCTGCTACCTTGGAATTATGATTTAGATTCTTATCATAAAAAATTCTGATGGCTTGCTTACACAATGTCTAGTGAAATTAGGAAGCCTCAGAGAAGCACAATGTATCTTGTATGGAACAGAACTGAAAACAAAATAAACAACAGTACTGCTGCCACTTAATTATCACAAGATGTACTCTGTCAAGAACACTGGATGCTTCTTACAATTGGAAGAGCTTTCTCCAGCTTAGAGAACTTTCTCAAATCTTAATCTATGTGCACATGGACATATTTCCTACCATAGGCCTTTATCTCTCAAGTTTGACATAATAATTTTACACAGTTCTTATGAGATAAAGATAGTTAGAACATGGAAAGTAAAATTCAACTTCAAACTGTTATTGTATTTACTCTTAAAATGGTGGAGAAGACAAGTGATGCAAAATGTGTAATCCATTTATTCAATGCTTCGGCCATACACATACAGAACTTAAAATACCTAAAAAACAACATTTAGAATAATTAGCAATTAAAGTAAAAGGCATATTAGATGATGACATATAATAACAATGGACAGCTGGGTTTTAACATGGGTCTAGAAGATAACTCTTTGACTTATTCAATTGTTAGAAAAAAATTAGAGTGAGATGTTCAAATAAAGTAAAAGTTCATTGAACAAAGACTCGGCGGGCAAGGGCCTAGTTTTCCCGTTGTTGCACGATGGAATGAGCAGCAGTGTTTTATTCTTTGTTGTTCTTATCTACAAATGAATACAAAGGCTGCTGCTTTGTAAAGATCTGTTGTTTATATAAAGATAGAAAATATGTGTAAATGTTTTCAATCTAGAACAGTGGTTCCTAAACTTCCTAATTCTGCGAAAAAAGTTCCTGGTGTTGTGGTGACCTCCATCCAAAAATTATTTTCATACTACAATTTGGCTACTTTTTTCAATTGTACTGTAAATATCTGTATTTTCCAATGTCCTAAGGCAACCCCTGTGAAAGGGTCATTCAACCCCCTGGGCTTTTTTTGCTTGGGAGACAAGCTAAATAGTCCCATTTCCCCTACAGAAATAGAAGCAATCATTGATAGTCTCCCAAGCAAAAAAAGCCCAGGGCCAGATGGTTTCAGTGCAGAATTCTAACAGACCTTCAAAGGCGAGCTAATACCGATACTCTTCAAGCTACTCCAAAACATAGAATTGGATGGAACATTACCAAATTCATTCTATGAGGCCATAGTCACGTTGATACCTAAGCCTCACAAAGACTCAACAAAGAAAGAGAATTTCAGACCAATTTCTCTTATGAACATCGATGCAAAAATACTAAATAAAATTCTTGCAAAACGAATACAAGAACACATAAAGGATATCATTCATCATGACCAAGTAGGCTTCATTCCAGGCATGCAGGGATGGTTTAATATACGGAAATCCATCAATGTAATCCACCATATAAACAAACTGAAAATAAAAAACCACATGATCATCTCTTTAGATGCAGAGAAAGCATTTGATAAAATCCAACACCCATTCATGTTTAAAGTTTTAGAGAGATCGGGGATACAAGGCACTTTCCTCAACATAATAAAGGCTATCTACAGCAAGCCAATAGCCAAAATCAAAGTAAATGTTGAGATACTCAAGGAAATTCCTCTAAAATCGGGAACAAGGCAAGGCTGCCCACTCTCTCCATATCTCTTCAATATAGTACTCGAAGTTCTAGCCAGAGCAATAAGACAACAAAAGGAGATCAAGGGTATCCAAATGGGAAAGGAGGAAGTCAAACTATCCCTATTTGCAGATGATATGATTGTGTACATAAGTGACCCTCAAAATTCCACCAGAGAACTCCTACAGCTGATAAATACTTTCAGCAATTTGGCTGGATACAAAATTAACTCCAAAAAGTCTGTAGCCTTCCTATACACAAATGACAAGCTTGCTGAGGAAGAAATTAGGAAATCCACACCCTTCACATTAGCCACAAGCAATATAAAATATCTAGGAGTTACTTTAACTAAGCAAGTGAAGGACTTGTTTGAAAAAAATTTCAAAACTCTGAAGAAGGAGATTGAAGATGACATGAGAAGATGGAAGGATCTTCCTTGCTCATGGATAGGGAGAATTAACATAGTAAAAATGGCCATCCTACCAAAAGCAATCTACAGAATCAATGCAATCCCTATCAAAATACCTACACAATTTTTTAAAGACATTGAAAGTTCAATTCTGAACTTCATATGGAAAAACAAAAAACCCAGAATAGCAAAAACGATCTTGTACAATAAAAGGTGCTGTGGAGGAATCTCCATACCTGATTTCAAATTGTACTATAAAGCAATTGTAATTAAAACAGCATGGTACTGGCACAGCAACAGGCTGGTTGATCAGTGGAATCGAATTGAAGACCCAGATATGAATCCATACACATATGTTCACTTGATTTTTGACAAAGAAGCCAAATCCATTCAATGGAAAAAGGATAGCATCTTCAACAAATGGTGCTGGTCTAACTGGATGTCTATGTGTAAAAAAATGCAACTGGACCCATATTTGTCACCTTGCACAAAACTCAACCCCCAAAGGGATCATGCCCCACAGATTGAGAACCACTGATCTAGAAAAACAGGCAAATATGAAATTAGAGTGTTTTTGTTTTGTTTTGTTTTGCAACACAATAGGGAAAAAAGGCAAGGATGTCAAGACCTCCCCAGCTCCCCTGACTCCAGGGGACAGGAAACCAATCATCTTCCATTAACATATTAAAAACTGAAAAGGACGTTGCTTCACTAGTTTCTTTACTAGAGAAAGAAGAAACTGAGCTGGATAAAGGCTCAGATCATCTGGTTATTATTGCAAATGATCATATGCTGGCTGTGAAATATCTGTTTACTGGTAGAGCTGACTTCCTTCTTCATAGCTTATTTTCTTCTTACTGTCACCTTAAAATGAAGAAGGCATGTAAGGTCTCTCTGAAAGTCCTCAATAAAGGAACTAATACTTTTATTTTCTCTATCACTATCATAAGTTATTCTGCTTTAATAGTAATTTAATTATTCTTTTTATTTTGAGAGTATAATCTAATTACATCATTTCTCACTTCCTTCTCCACCCAACAACCCCCATATACTCCTCCTTGCTCTATTTCAAATTCAAGTCTATTTTTTCTTAATTGCTGTTCCACATATATAAGTCTGTATATACACATATGCATACACACATTCCAAAGTTTATATATACAATCTGCTCATTTGGTATAATGTTACTTAAGTGTAGGTTTTTTTAGAGCTGACAAATGGGTTTTGAATAACCAATTGATATGTTCTTCCCTGGAGAAGACTATTTTTCTCATTGTCAGAATTCTGTAGCTCTGTGGAATTCTTTGTGTAGGGTTGAGAATTCATGTTTGTTTGTTTGTTTGTTAGGGATGGTTTGGCTTTTACCTCATGGGTTTTTTTTAAATAAATAAAAATATGTGTATCAATATGCATTCACAATTACCACAGTAAACATGTGATGGTCCGAGGACCACTCTCTGGACTCAGTTCTCTCTAAGTACAATGTAGGCCCAGGCCATCAAAACCCAATTGTCACTGAGCCCTCTGGCCCAGACCCATAATCACTTCTGAAAAGCCCCAAATATCTACATGTTTCTACCAAACATGGGATGATTATGTACTGTGAAGTGTCCAAATGATTTGATACAAAGTGTAGCACCTAGGCATAATAATTACCAGTTGTAATATTGAATTTTGTAGACATATGTCCAATATATAAGATCTAAGATCTCTAGTGTCTTTCAAATAGTTAAGTTTAATGAGAAATGTACATACCTTGGATACGTTGTTTTCAGTAATTGCTATCAATCTACCTATCTATCTCTTTATCTATCTACCTACTTAACATCTATCTATATCTATATCTATTTATTGTTTGTTTGTGACAAGGTTTCTATGTGTAGCTTTGCTTATAGGGCTGGACTCACACTCACAGAGATCCTCCTGCCTCTGCCTGCCTGAGTTCTGGAATTACAGATGTCTGCCACCATGCCAAGCATAATGAAAACTGAAATATGCATATCACTTCATAATTTTCCTTGGGGAATTACTAGTATATTCCTATAACTACACACATTGATCCAACAGATTATTGAAGAATTTTTGTCAGACATAACTCTCACAAGAAATATATTTTAGACAAATTTATTTCTACTTAGTTGATGTCTCTTTGGTCAAATCTAAAGTTCTATACACATAAACAAAAAAGATTGCAGTAAGTTATATAAAGAGAAACCCAAAGATTATTTATGACTTTCAAATGAAACATGCATTGGAAATAAATTTGTCAACAAAAACAGTGTTGAAACTAACAAAAAACACTGCTTAAATAACAGTAAGGAGGATCAACAAATTGTTTAGCCTCTATGTTTTTACTCCTGTGAAGAATAACTAGTTGGTAAATGACAAATTAAGATACCTAAGATTTAATTGTATAGTGATCATGGAATTAGTCATTTTGGTGGGTTTTGCTCAGTTAATATTTTCAGAATGCTAATGATTTATTCAAACAAAAGTTTCCTTTTTTCCCCTGAACACACAGAAAGAATATTTGTTTAAAAGGCAATACCATATCTAATGTAATGCATGGAAAATTAAGTAACATTCCTATTTCTTTCAATACATTCATAATTCTAAATTAATCTGTGATGATAAATTTTAATGGATTTTATATAAATCAAAGCTATATTATTTTATGTTTATTTAGATCACTGTAGAAAGTTCTAAAAGAAACTGAATTTTTAAAAAAAATTTTTTCTAATCAGGAATCTATTTTGTTATTTGTTTTTTATTTTTCTTTTATTGAAAATAGATTTTTTACAATAATTTTTATACTTTTATTTTATTATACATGTATAAAGCAAACTACATACAACAGGGAGAACTATGTGACAATCATGAGAATAATGAGCTCTATATATGTTACATTCATAGTGACTTGGCCATTTGCATTCCTCTCATTTGAAGTAAGTATTTTTTCTGTCTTGTTGGGTCTAGATTTCTGAATGAGATTCAATATCTATGTTTTCTCAACTCTAATAGCTTAACTTCTTTATCTTGATCTAAAACGATCTTGTCCCCTAACCAGCTAAACTTAGTTATAAAACTATATTATCTTTTCTTCAATGCCCCTCAGAGACTTGAGAAGGAATAAAACTTAAATTCCTGAGTGAATCAGCAGTGTGTGTTAGGAGTTTCCAAAATGTACAAATTGACTTAAGACAGTTTACTGCCTGACCAGTCACCCAATACACTTTATAACATTGGAGCCTCATCTTCAAGTTTCTGGCCTAATTTTTCTGCCAGACTTGATCGCAGGGAAGGAACTATTGAGGACTTGCTTACCCTGATTTGGCAGAGTGCAGCTGTCGACTCTGCCTGCATCTAAGTTGCCCATTTTTAGGCAGATTCTGTTAGTGGCAGAACGAGGACATTTTGCCCAGGGGTGATTTTGCCACCTTTGAAGCCATGTCCATAAGGAGGCTCTTTGATGCTCATCATCTTCTTTGAGGTTGGCTGGATGTTGTCAGGAGTTAACTTGTCTTGTTGTCGAAGAAATTTAGGATTGTGAGAACAACTTTAAATGCCATAATCTGTGTGTCTCTGAGGTTTTGAAGACCTTATTCAACTATTTTTCCTCATATATGATAGAGTCATATCTATCTGTTAGACTTAGGATACATATTCTTGTGTTAAAATCTGCCAGTTATTTGACATGCCCATGTTTTGTATCAATATATTAAATTCTGTAGCAATGACTTAGACTTACCCTTCATTATAAGTAGCAATTAAGGCCTTGAATTAAGGAGTAGGTTCAATCATCTAGCTTTTGTGCTATCCTCCCTCTATGTTCCTAAATCTCCCTTTCTTTCTTTTCACCTCCCATCTCCTTGCCTACGTTTGCAAGATAAAGGCAAAGAGAGATGTTCCTGTGTTTCCCCTAATTTTTTCTCTGTATAAGACCAATAATGACTTATGACCACCTCCCAATGAGAATAAGCATTTGTAGATCAGGCAAGCATACAGCAACCTATACAATCCTCCCCCCCCCCTTTGAGGGAATGGGGCATCGTTCTCTTAAGGTTTCTTCAGGTTCAATTGGGGCATATAATACTTTGGAGTGGGCCCCCCCCAAAATTGGAGAGAATGGTTAAGCAATCTCGTGATTACATTTGTGGTTCCGTTTCTAAATGTTGAGAGATTCCAAGCTTAGTAGGAGATTGCAATGGTGGTCCAAATTGGATCAGAAATTTTCTACAATGTTCAGGAAGCTCTCCAACTCTGATGAGTAAAAGGAACAGAATCATCCAGGGCTGGAACTAGGAGGATGCAGGGTATCAGTGTCTATTGTGCTGGGGGCAATGATTCCTGTCAGGTCTGATCCAGCTGGTTATTTTATTCTGAAAACATAATCTCTCACAAGTGTTATACAGTTCTAACATTATAATTGTATGAGGTGTGCAGGATACCCAGAAGAATTAAAGCTAGTTTTCTGGTCATTGTATGGGTCGACATAAGTCATTTACAAATCTTCCTTCTTGCCTTACTAGTAATGGCCTCTAATAGTAAGTCACAGAGAATCTGTGGTCCACATGAGGCCTCTCTATGCCTATACATTTATATCTCTGCCAGTCTGAGAACTATTCCCATGTAGTAAGATTAGGAATATAAATTACCTGCTTGTTCTGTATTTGGAGTTCTTTACATCTCAATTGTGGACCCCTCTCTCTTCCCCTCCTTATCCTACCCCCTCCCTCATCTATCCTTGATCCCATCCCCTCTCTCCACTCCTTTCCTTCCCTCCCCTAGTCCTTACATAGGGGAGCTCTCCTCCTTTACCATCTGATCTTACATAGGGGAGCTCTCCTTCTTTACCATCTGATCTTAGTTTATCTAGTATCCCCTGTACTATATATGACCTCTTCCTCTGTGGCCTGACTGGGCCACCCTACACATTCGAGACTCTGTCCAGTGTCCAGCTGTAAGTCTCTGTAAATGTCCCTATGTCCTGCTGGGTGGAGTCTCTCCTAGCATGTTTATGTTGGTTTAAAATCCACATATGAGTGAGTATAAACCCTGTGTGTCTTTTTGGGTCTGGGTTGTCTCATTTAGGATGATCATTTCTAATTCCATCCATTTGCCAGCAAAACTCAATATTACCTTGTTCTTAATAGCCGAATAGTATTCCACTGTATAGATGTACTACAGTTTTTTTTATCCATTCTTCAATTGAGGGACATCTTGATTGTTTCAAGGTTCTGGCTATTACAAATAAGGCTGCTATGAACATAGTTGCACAAATATCTTTGTTGCATGGTGGGGCATATTTCAGGTATATGCCCAGGAGTGGTATAGCTGGGTCTTGAGGTAGATCTATTCCCAGCTTTCTGAGAAAGCGCCATATTTCTTTCCAGAGTGGTTGAACAAGTTTGCACACCCACCAGCAGTGGAGAAGTGTTCCCATTTCACCACATCCTCTCCAACATGTATTGCCATTCGAGTTACTGATCTTCGCTAATCAGATACGTGTAAGTTGGAATCTCAAGGTCATTTTGATTTGCATTTCCCTGATGAGTAGGGATGTTGAGCATTTCTTTAAGTGTTTCTCAGCCATTTGATATTCCTCTTTTGAGAACTCTCTGTTTAGTTCTGAACTCCATGTTTTAATTGGGTTGTTTGGTTTGGTAGTGTTTAATTTCCTGAGTTCTTTATTAGATATCAGCCCTTTGTCAGATGTAGGGTTGGTAAAATTTTTTTTTCCAATCTATGGGCTGTTGCTTTCTTCTGCTGACAGTGTCTTCTGCCTTGCAGAAGCTTCTCAGCCTCATAAGGTCCCATTTATTAATTGTTGATCTGAGAGCCTGGGCTGTTGGTCTTCTTAAGGAATTTTTCTCCTTTGCCAACGAGTTCTAGGGTCTTACCTACTTTTTCTTCTCACAGATTTAGTATGTCTGGTTTTATGTTGAGGTCTTTAATCTACTTTGACTTTAATTCCATACAGGGTGATAAATATGGATCTATTTGCATTTTTTGCATGCAAACATCCAGTTGGACCAACACCATTTGTTGAAAATGCTTTCCTTTTTCCATTGTATTAATTTGGATTCTTTGTCAAAAATCAAATGGCCATATGTGTGTGGATGTATATCTGGGTCCTCAGTTCCATTCCATTGGTCAATTGGCCTATATCTATAGCAGTACCATGCTGTTTTTATTACTGTTGCTCTATAGTACAGCTTGAGATCAGGGATAGAGATTCTTCCAGTACATCTTTTATTGTATAGGATTGATTTAGCTGTCCTGGTTTTTTTTTTTTTTTTTTTTTCCATATGAAATTGAGGATTGATCTTTCCAGCTCTGTAAAATGTTTTATTGGTATTTTGATAGGGATTGCATTAAATCTGTAGGTTGTTTGGGTGGGATGGCCATTTTTGCTATGTTGATTCTTCCAATCCATGAGCATGGGAGATTTTTCCATTTTCTGATATCCTCTTCAATTTCTTTCTGTAGAAACTTGAAGTTTTTTTCATATAGGTCTTTCACTTGCTTGTTTAGATTTACACCCAGATATTTTATATTGTTTGAGGCTATTGTGGAGGGAGTAGTTTCTCTAATTTCTTTCTCTGTCTTTTAGTCCACTGTATACAGGAGGGCTACTGACTTTTTGTGTTAATTTTGTATCCTGCCACTCTGCTAAAGCTGTTTATCAGCTGTGGGAGTTCTTTGGTTGATTTCTGGGGATCACTGATATATTTTATCATACCATCTGCAAATAGGGAAACTTTAACTTCTTTCTTTCCTATATGTATCTCCTTGATTTCCTTTAGCTGTCTTATTGCTCTAGCTAGCACTTCAAGTACTATATTAAAGAGCAATGGAGAGAATGGGCAGCCTTGTCGTGTCCCTGAATTCAGTGAAATTGACTTAATTTCTCCCCATTTAGTTTGATGTTGGCAATAGGTTTTCTGTATATAGCCTTTACTATGTTTAGGTATGTGCCTTCTATACCCGATCTTTCTAAGACTTTTAACATGAAAGGGTACTGGATTTTGTCAAATGCTTTTTCCACATCTAAAGAGATGATCATGTGATTCTTTTCCTTCAGTTTGTTTATATGATTAATTACATTGATGGATTTCCTTATATTGAACCGACCCTGCATGCCTGGTATGAAACCTACTTGATCCTGATGGATGAGATTTTTAATGTGATCTTGTATTTGGTTTGCAAGAATTTTATTGAGTATTTTTGTGTCTATGTTCATAAAGGAGATTGGTCTAAAATTGTCTTTCTTTGTTGTGTCTTTGTGTGGCTTAGGTATTAACGTGATTATGGCTTTATAGAATGAGTTTGGAAGAGTTCCTTCTGTTTCTATTTTGTGGAATAGCTTGAGGAGTATTGGAATTAGTTCTTTGAAGGTTTGGTAGAATTCTGCCCTGAATCCATCTGGCTCAGGGCTCTTTTTGGTTGGGAGACTTTTGATGACTGCTTCTATTTCCTTAGGGGATATAGGACTGTTTAATTTGTTTGCCAGATCTTGATTCAAATTTGGAAAGGGAAATTTATCGAGGAAATTGTCCATATCCTTTAGATTTTCATATTTGTGGCATATAGGCTTTTGAAATAAGACCTAATGATTCTTTGGATTTCCTCGGTATCTGTTGTTATTTCTCCCTTTTCATTTCTAATTTTGTTAATTTGTGTACTCTCCCTTTGCCTTTTAGTGAGTTTGGCTAAGGGTTTGTCTTTTTGTTTTTTTTCTCAAAGAACCAGCTCTTGGTTTCATTGATTCTTTGAATTGTTTTCTTCGTTTCTAACTTACTGATTTCAGCCCTGAGTTTGATTATTTCCAGCTGTCTACTCCCCTTGGGTGTGTCTGCTTCTTTTTTTTCCAGGAGTTTTCAGGTGTTTCATTAAGTTGCTTATATGCAATGTCTCCAATTTCTTTGTAAAGGCACCTAGTGCTATGAATTTTCCTCTTAGCACTGCTTTCATTGTGTCCCAAAGGTTTGGATATGTTCTGCCTTCATTTTCATTAAACTCTAGGAAGTCTTTGATTTCTTTCTTTATTTCATCACTGAGCCATTTGTCATTGAGTAGAAGACTGTTCAGTTTCTATGTGTTTGTAGGCTTTTTGTTATTTCTAATGTTGTTGATGCTCAGCTTTAGGGCATGGTGGTCAGATAGGATGCAAGGGATTATTTGAATTTCTTGTATCTATTGAGGCTTGTTTTGTGACAAAATTATATGGTCTATTTTGGAAAAGGTTCCATGTGATGGAGAGAAGAAAGCATATTTTTTTCTATTTGGGTAAAAAGTTCTGTGAATGTCATTAGGTTCATGTGATTCATGACTTCTGTTAGCATGATTATTTCTCTGTTTAATTTCTTCCTTGAGGATCTGTCCATTGGTGATAGTGGGGTGTTGAGGTCTCCCACTATTATGGT
Organism: Acomys percivali; assembly: GCA_907169655.1. Taxonomy (NCBI): domain Eukaryota; kingdom Metazoa; phylum Chordata; class Mammalia; order Rodentia; family Muridae; genus Acomys; species Acomys percivali. The sequence goes on from OU015749.1 coordinate 68,094,135, forward strand.
GTTGGAGTCAATGAGTGATTTAAACTTTAAAAGTATTTCTTTTACAAATGCAGGTGCCCTAATATTTGGGGCATAGATATTTAGGATGGTGATGTCCTCTTGGTGGATTTTTCCTTTGATTAGGAGAAAGTGTCCTTCTTGATCTTTCTTGATTAATTTTTTTTATATTTTTATTTTTTTTAAATTTTATTAATTTATTCTTGTTACATCTCAATGGTTATCCCATCCCTTGTATCCTCCCATTCATCCCTCCTTCCCATTTTCCCCTTATTCCCCTCCCCTATGACTGTTCCTGAGAGGGATTACCTCCCCCTGTATATGCTCATAGGGTATCAAGTCTCTTCTCGGTGACCTGCTATCCTTCCGCTAAGTGCCAGCAGGTCTTCCCCTCCAGGGGACATGGTCAAATGTGAGGCACCAGAGTACGTGAGAAAGTCATATCCCACTCTCCACTCAAGTGTGGAGACTGTTCTGACCATTGGCTAGATCTGGGTAGGGGTTTAAAGTTTATCGCCTGTATTGTCCTTGGCTGGTGCCTTAGTTTGAGCGGGACCCCTTGACCCAAATCTGCCTATTATAATGTTCTACTTGTAGGTTTCTAGGACCCACTGGGTCCTTCTACTTTGCTATTCTCACATGGTTCTCTCATCTAGAGTCCCAATAGGATGTCCTCCCCTCTGTCCCAGTTTCCTGGTAAGGGAAGGCTTTTGTGGGACATGCCCCTTGGGCTAGTATGCAGATATAAGTGAGTATATACCATTTGAGTATTTCTGCTTCTGGGTTAACTCACTCATTATGATCATTTCTAGTTCAATCCATTTATCCACAAATTTCGGGAATTCCTTGTTTTTAGTAGCTGAGTAGCTGTTTCCATGATGTGGCTATTATGAATAAGGCTGCTATGAACATGGTGGAGCAAATTTTCTTGTTGTGTGCTGGTGCATCTTCTGGGTATATTCCAAGGAGTGGAATAGCTGGGTCTTCAGGAAGCCCTATTCCCAGTTTTCTGAGATAGCACCAGATAGATTTCCAAAGTGGATGTACTAGTTTGCATTCCCACCAGCAAAGAAGGAGTGTCCCTCTCTCCCCACATCCTCTCCAGCATGTGGTGTCTCTTGAATTTTTGATCTTAGTCATTCTGATGGGTGTAAGATGGAATCTCAGAGTTGTTTTGATTGGCATTTCCCTGATGACTAAGGAGGTTAAGCATTTCTTTAAGTGTTTCTCAGCCATTTGATATTCTTCAGTTGAGAATTCTCTGTTTAGTTCCAAGCCCCATTTCTCAATTGGGTTATTTGGTTTGGTGGTTTTTAATTTCTTGAGTTCTTTATATATTTTGGATATTAGACTTTTGTCAGATGAAGGGTTGGTGAAGATATTTTCCCAGTCTGTAGGCTGTTGCTTTGTTCTCTTGACAGTGTCGCCAGCCTTACAGAAGCTTCTCAGCCTCATGAGGTCCCATTTATTAATTGTTGACATTAAGGCCTGGGCTGTTGGTGTTCTCTTCAGGAAGTTGTCTCCTGTGCCAATATGTTCCAGGCTTTTCACCACTTTTTCTTCTAAGTGACTTAGTGTCTCTGGTTTTATGTGGAGGTCTTTAATCCACTTGGATTTGAGTTTTGTGCAAGGTGACAAATATGGGTCCAGTTGCATTTTTTTACACATAGACATCCAGTTAGACCAGCACCATTTGTTGAAGATGCTATCCTTTTTCCATTGAATGGATTTGGCTTCTTTGTCAAAAATCAAGTGACCATATGTGTGTGGATTCATATCTGGGTCTTCAATTCGATTCCACTGATCAACCAGCCTGTTGTTGTGCCAGTACCATGCTGTTTTAATTACTATTGCTTTATAGTACAATTTGAGATCAGGTAAGGAGATTCCTCCGGAGCACCTTCTATGTACAAGATCGTTTTTGCTATTCTGGGTTTTTTGTTTTTCCTTATGAAGTTCAGAATTGAACTTTCAGTGTCTTTAAAAAATTGTGTGGGTATTTTGATAGGGATTGCATTGAATCTGTAGATTGCTTTTGGTAGGATGGTCATTTTTACTATGTTAATTCTTCCGATCCTTGAGCAAGGAATATCCTTCCATCTTCTAATGTCATCTTCAATTTCCTTCTTCAATATTTTGAAGTTTTTTCAAACAAGTCCTTCACTTGCTTAGTTAGAGAAACTCCTAGATATTTTATATTGCTTGTGGCTAATGTGAAGGGTATGGCTTTCCTAATTTCTTCCTCTGCAAGCTTGTCATTTGTGTATAGGAAGGCTACAGACTTTTTTGAGTTAATTTTGTATCCAGCCAAATTGCTGAAGGTGTTTATCAGTTGTAGTAGTTCTCTGGTGGAATTTTGGGGATCACTTATGTATACTTTCATATCATCTGCAAATAAGGATAATTTGATTTCCTCCTTTCCTATTTGGATATACCTTTTAATTTTAATTGAAAGTCTATTTTGTCAGATATTAAAATGGCTACTCCTGCGTACTTCCTAAGACCATTTGCTTGAAATTTTTTTCCAAGCCCTTTATTCTCAGGTAATGTCTATCTTTGTTGATGAGATGTGTTTCTTGAATGCAATATATTGAAGGGTATTGTTTTTGCTTCTATTTTGTTAGCCTGTGCCTTTTTACTGGGGGAGTTGAGACCATTGATGTTGACAGATATTATTGACCAGTGGTTATTTGATTCTTTTATTATGGAGTTAGTGGTGATTATGTTTGGCATGTCTGTTTTGGTTTTGCTGATGTGTGCTTATGGTGCATTTTCTTGGGTGTGGCTGATCTTGTTGTGATGATGTTTTCCTTCTACTATTTTCTGTAGAGTGGGGTTGGTATTTAGATACTGTTTAAACCTGGTTTTGTCATGGAATATCTTGACTTCTCGATATATCTTGATTGAAAGTTTTGCTGGATATAGTAGCCTAGGTTTGCATCTGTGGTCTCTTATAATCTGCATAATCTCAAACCAGGCTCTCTGGCTTTCATATTCTCTGCTGAAAAGTCAGGTGTAATTCTGATGGGTCTACCATTATATGTTATTTTGCCTTTTTCTCTTGCAGCCTTTAGTATCTTTTCTTTATTCTGCAGGTTTGGTGTTTTTTTTTTTTTTAAATGTTCCAGGATGAATTTCTTTTCTGGTCTAGTGTATTTGGTGTTCTGTAGGCCTCTTGTATGTTCAAGGGTATCTCTTTCTGTAGATTGGGGAAATTTTCCTGTAAAATTTGCTTGAAAACATTCCCTGTACCTTGGGGCTTTGCATCTTCCTTTTCATCAACTCCTATAATTCTGAGGTTACGCGTTCTCATGGTATCCTTGATTTCTTGGATGTTTTGTGTCACTAACTTTTCTGTTTTAAGATTTTCTTTGTGAGAGATGTATCCATTTCTTCTATTGTATCTTCAGCACCTGAAATTATCTCTTCCATTTGTTGGAATCTGTTAGTTATACTTGTCTTTTGGATTCCTGCTTCCTTTTTTAATTGTTCCATTTCACTTTTTTCTAAATTTGTGATTTTTTAAAATATTGTCTAATTCTGCTTTCATGTCTTGAATTATTTTATTTAATTCCTTCACCTGTTTGCTTGTGGTTTCTTGTTTCTCCTGGATGGCTTCTATTCATTTGTGTTATCCTGGAATTCCTGGAAGGATCTATTCATTTCCTCTTTATAGTTCTCAAATAGTTGTATAAGCATGGTTTTGAGGTCATCTTCCTGTGACTCTGCCATAGTAGGGTATCTGTTGGTTTCTGGGCTTTCTGGTGGAGCCATAATGTCTTGATTTTTGTTATTAGACCTCTTATTCTTTCCTTTAGGCATCTTCTTAGAAGGCTTGGGCTTTCCAAGCTGGTGGCCTTAGGGGTGAGTACCTTTGATAGGGAGTTGTTTTCTATACTGGGTTCTCAGACTCTGCCTTCCTATATCTATATTTTTTTGAGGCCTGCCATCTAGAGTCCTTGGTTTTATAGGACTCCTCTTGCTACTTGTCTCCTCTAAGAGATTCACCACACAATGAATCAGTGATTTGGATGCTAGATGCTGTGTGACTTTTGTTTTGTTAATCTTTTGCTCTGTAAACAGGCTACTCCGCTTTGGTGCACTGATCTGTTCAGCAGTCTGACTTCCCCTTTCTCCCTGCTGCTGGTTGCTGCTCTCCACTGAAAGAAGGCAATGGTCCACTCTCTGTCACCCACCCTCACTGCACACAGTCCGTTGCAGCCCCTGTTGTTTGCCACTTCCCACTGCTGAGCTCGCCAATCCCTGCCCTGCCAATCACCACTGCAAGCTTTTGTCTCCTGTGGCCTACCTCAGCAAGCGCCTCTGTAGCTGTGTTGTAGCTCTAGCTGCAGCTGCCGCAGATGCTCTGCTCCTCAGGGGGTCCATGCTTTTTCCAATATTTGTGGTTGCACAAGATATCCCTAGTTTGTTCCTGGCACACTATGGTTTCTCCTGATGTAGTGGGGTGGGGAGTTTGGTGTTCCTGCTTATGAAATACGTCCAATTTTCTGCCTTGGTTTCTCTGGTATCTAAGCAAGGTGCACACTGCTTTCCGCTATCTTGGAATCACAATAAATTCTTATTAGAGTTCTAGCATTACTCCTCCAAGATCCTCCCCACCTCAAAGCATAAGCAATAGCTTAAAAGTTAGTAAGAACTGGCTTCTGGAGATGTCATATTATTTTGGATTTTGTTGGGCATACACCTGATAGATGCTCTACCATACAACCAGGACAATTGCTCAACTATGTTCATATCAGTTCTATTCATAATAGCCAGAATCTGGAAACAACTAAAACAACCTAGATGTCCCTCAACTGAAGACTGAATGAAGAAACTGTGTTAAGTTTATGTAATGGACTAGTACTCAGCTGTTAAAAACAAGAAAATCTTGAAATTTGCAAGCAAATGGATCGAACTAGAAAAGATTACCCTGACTGAGGTAACCAAGACTCAGAAAGATATGCCTGGTATATACTGACTTATAAGTGGATATTAGCCCAACAGAGATGTCCTCTGAGAGACTGCACCCAGTGGTGGATTGGGACATGTACTGGGACTCACTGCTGTACTCTAGGCTGAACACTGAAAGTGATATGGAAAAATGAGGCGATATAAGGACCCAGAGGGTTCAGGAGTCCAACAAGGAGACCATCAAAGACCTGGAGTCTGTGTTCAGAGTTAGTCAATGGGCAGCTCATTCTCCATGGTTATGGGGGAGAGTGGAGACTGCCCCTGAAGTGAACTCTGGTGACCCAAATTTGATCACTTTCTCTTTGTGGAGAGGCCCTGTTGGCACACAGAGAAAGGGCAGCAGGCTATCCAGATGAGACCTGATAGGTTGTAGTCATATGGTGAGTGAGGTAGTCCCATTTTATCAGAGGTCTATGGTGGGGAATACAGCAGAAGAGGGAGGGAGTGTGGCAATGGAAAGATACAAGTGAGGGGATAAGAATCAGAGTGTAATCTGAATAAATTATAATGAAGTAAATTTTAAAAAAAGTTAGCAAGAACATCTCATAACTTCTAGTGAATAAAAAGAATAAAACAACTTTGTGATACTGATGAAAGCTTCCTTTGAAGAATTAGAAGACAGATATTTATAGACATCCACCTATTCTGAGTTTATAGCTTCAATAAGTCAAGTAAGACTAAAAATATATTGACCAAATTATCATTGTTATCATAGCAGTCATGAGCCTAAAAACAACAGCAATACTCTAATTGGTTCTTAATTTTTAATTTGCTCACTTTGCATTCTGATTGTAGCCCCCTCCCTTATCCCTTCCAATTCCACCTTCCATCCCTCCCCCTAGTCCTCAAAAAGGGGAGCTTGCCTCCTCCGACATCTGTCCTCAGCCTACCACGTCTTATCTGTACTGCCTATATCCTCTTCCTTTGTTGCCTGGAAAGGCTGCTCTGCCGGGAGGAGGGAGTGATAAATGTCTGGGGGAAGAGTCCATGTCAGAAGTAGTCCCTACTCCCCATATTGTGGATCCCAAAAGGAGACTGTGCTGCCTATCTACTACATCTGAACAGAGGGTCTAGGTCTACATCATACCTGGTCCTTGTTTGGTACATCAGTCTCTGTATTGTACTGTGGTTATCCTTATTATGTGGCTAATATCCACTTATGAGTGAGTATATACCATGCATGTCTTTCTGGGTCTGGGATACCTCGTTCAGTGTGATCTTTTGAGAGTTTGATCCATTTCCCTGCAAATTTCAAGATTTCTTTGTTTTTAATAGCTGAGTAGTATTCCTTTGTTTTAACATAAAACAGTTTTTTATGCATTCTTCAGTGAAGGGACATCTAGGTTTTTTCCACATTCTGGTTATTACAAACAAATCTGCTATGGACATAGTTGAGCAAATGTCCTTGTTGTGTGGTAGAGCATCTGTGTGGTATATGCCCAGGAGTGGTATGGCTGGGTCTTGAGATAGAATTAGTCATAATTTTCTGAAAGCTCCAGATTGATTTCCAAAGTGCTTGTATAAATTTTCACTCCCACCAGCAATGGAGGAATGTTCCCCTTTCCCTACATCCTCGCCACCATGTGCTATCACTTGAATTTTTGACCTTAGCCATTCTAACACGTGTAAGAATGAATTTCAGAGTCATTTTGATTTGCATTTCCCTTATGACTAGGGACACTGAGCATTTCTTTAAGAGTTTCTCAGCCATTTGATATTCCTCTGTTAAAAATTCTCTCTTTAGTTCTGTACTCTATTTTTAATTGGATTATTTTATTTAGTGGTGTTTATTTTTTTACTTCTTTATATATTTTGGGTATTAGCCCTCAGTGAGATGTAGGGTTGAAGCAGATTCTTTCCCATTCAGCATGCTGCCATTTTGTCCTATTGATAGTCTCCTTTGCTTTACAGAAGCTTTTCATTTTTATAAGGTCCTATTTATTAATTGTTGATCTTAGAGCCTGAGCTACTAGCATTCTGTTCAGGAAGTTGTTTCCTGTGCCAATAAGCTCAAGGTTCTTACCCAACTTTTCTTCTACTAGATGTAGAGTACCTGGGTTTATGTTGAGATCCTTAATGCACTGGAACTTTAGCTTTGTGAAGGGTGATAAGGGTCTATTTTCATTTTTCTACAAGTAGCCACCCAGTTAAACTAGCACCATTTGTTGAAAATGTTATCTTTTTTCCATAGTCTGGTTTTAGCTTCTTTTTTGAAAATCAATTGTCCATAGGTATATGCATTTATATCTTGGTCTTTTATTCAAATCCATTGATCCACCTGTCTGTTTCTATACCAATACTGTGCCGGTTTTATTACTGTTGCTGTATAGTACTGTTTGAGAACCTCCAGAAGATCTTTTGTTATACAGAATTGACTTAGCTATTCAGTTTTTTTTTCTTTTTACAAAATAAAGTTGAGAATTGTTCTTTCAAGATCTGGAAAGAACTATGTTGGCATTTTGATGGGAATTGCGTATTGATGGGATGGCGAATTGATGGGAAATGAGTCTGTAGAGTACTTTTGGTAAGATGACCATTTTTATTATGTTAATCCTTCTGATTCATGAGCATGGGAGATCTTTCTATCTTCTGACATATTCAATTTTTTTCTTCAGACTTGAATTTTTTTTCATACTGGTCTTTCACATGCTTGGATAGCATTGCACCAATAGTTTTTTTTCTGGCTATTATGAAGGGTGTTTTTTCCAGAATTTGTTTCTCGGGATGTTTGTCTTTTGCATAAAGGAGCGCTACTGATTTTTTAAATTGATTTTGTATCCAGCCACTTGGTTGACAATGTTTATCAGCTATAACAGTTCCTTGGTAGTTCTTGAAGTTGCTTATATATACTATCATATCATCTGCCAATTGTGATAATTAGACTTCTTCCTTTCCAATTTGTATCCTTTGATCTCCTTTAGTAGTCTTTTTGTTATAGCTAGGACTTCAAGTATTATATTGAAGAGAAATGGAAAGAGTGGACATCCTTGTCCCTAATTTCTGTTGAATTGATTTAAGTTTCTCTCCATTTAGTTTGATGTTAGCTATTTGTTCATGTATGTACCTTGTACCCCTGATCTCTCCAAGACTTTTTAATATGAATGAGTGTTAGATGTTGTCAAGTGCTTTTTCAGCATCTAAGGAGATGATCGTGGTTTTTTACTTTCTCTTTGTTTATATTATGGGGTGCATTTTTGGATTTCTGTATATTGAAGCACTTTTGCATGCCTGGGTTTAAGCCTTCTTGGTCATGCTGAATATTTTTGATATGTTCTTGGATTCAGTTTGCAAGACTTTTATTGAGTCTTTTTGCATCAATTTTCTTAAGGGAAATTGGTCTGAAGTTCTCTCTCATTGTTGGGGATTTGTGAGGTTTAGGTATCAAGGTGACTGTGGCCTCATAGAATGAGTTTGGTAATGTTCCTTCTGTTTCTAATTTGAGGAATAGTTTGGAGAGAATTGGTATTAGGTCTTCTTTGAAGATCTGATAGAATTCTGTGCTGCATCTATCCAACCCTGGACTTTTATTGTTGGTAGACTTTTGATGACTGCTTCTATTACCTTAAAAGACACAGGACTATTTAATTTGATTACCTGTTCTTGACTGAATTTTGGTAATTGGTAGCTATGAATTAAGTTGTTCATTTCATTTAGATTTTCAAATGTTGTGTCATAAACAGGCAGAGGAAGAAATTAGGAAAATTACTCCCTTCACGATAGCCACAAGCAATATAAAATATCTAGGAATAACCCTAACCAAGCAAGTGAAGGACTTATTTGAAAAAAACTTTAAACCTCTGAAGAAAGAGATTGAACATGACATCAGAAGATGGTGGGATCTACCTTGTTCGTGGATCGGGAGAATTAACATAATAAAAATGGCCATCCTACCAAAAGCAATTTACAGATTCAATGCAATCCCTATCAGAATACCTACAAAATATTTTGAAGATATTGAAAGAACAATTCTCAACTTCATATGGAGAAACAAAAAGCCCAGAATAGCAAAAACAATTCTATACAATAAAAGATCCTCTGGAGGATCTCCATACCTGATCTCAAGTTGTACTATAGAGCAACAGTATTTAAAACAGCAAAGCAATAGGCTAGTGGATCAATGGAATCGAACTGAAGACCCAGAGATGAATCCACACACATTTGGTCACTTGATTTTTGACAAAGAAGCCAAATCGATTCAATGGAAAAACGACAGCATCTTCAACAAATGGTGCTGGTCTATCTGGATGTCTACATGTAGAAAAATGCAATTAGACCCCTATTTGTCACCATGCACAAAACTCAAGTATAAGTGGATTAAAGACCTTAACCTAAAACCAGAGACATTAATCCAGTTAGAGGAAAAAGTGGGGAAGAGTCTGGAGCACATAAGCACAGGAGACAACATCCTGAACAGAACTCCAACAGCCCAGGCCTTAACGTCAACAATTAATAAATGGGCCCTCATGAGGCTGAGAAGCTTTTGTAAGGCAGGTGACACTGTCAAGAGAACAAAGCGACAGCCTACAGACTGGGAAAAGATCTTCACCAACCCTTCATCTGACAAAGGTCTAATATCCAAAATATATAAAGAACTCAAGAAACTGAACACCACCAAACCAAACAACCCAACAGAGAAATAGGGCTCAGAACTAAACAGAGAATTCTCAACAGAGGAATATCAAATGGCTGAGAAACACATAAAGAAATGCTCGACCTCCTTAGTCATCAGAGAAATGCAAATCAAAACAACACTGATATTCCATTTTACACCCATCAGAATGGCTAAGATCAATAACTCAACTGACACCACATGCTGGCGAGGATGTGGGGAGAGAGGAACACTCCTTCATTGCTGGTGTGTATGCAAAATAGTACATCCACTTTGGAAATCTATCTGGTGCTATCTCAGAAAACTGGGAATAGGGCTTCCTGAAGATCCAGCTATTCCACTCCTTGGAATATACCCAGAAGATGCACCAGCACACAACAAGAAAATTTGCTCCACTTGTTCATAGCAGCCTTATTCATAATAGCCAGATCATGGAAACAGCCTAAATGTCCCTCAGTAGAAGAATGGATAAAGAAACTGTGGTACATCTACACTATGGAATACTACTCAGCTATTAATTAACAAGGTATTTCCGAAATTTGTGGACAAATGGATTGAACTAGAAATTATCATAATGAGTGAGTTTACACAGAAGCAAAAAGAGTTAAATGGTATATACTCACTTATATAGAGACACTAGTCCAAAGGGTATGTCCCTATGAAAAACTTTACCTACCAGGAAAGTGGGTCAGAGGGGAGGACATCTTATTGACACTTTAGGTGTGAGAAGCCTGGGAGAATGAGGAAATAGAAGGATCCAGTGGGTCTTGGAAAACTACAAGCGGGTCTGGGCCCTGGGGTCCTCCTCAAACTATGGCACCAGCCAAGAAAAATATAAGCAGTAAACTTCGAACCCCTACCCAGACTAGCCAATGGACAGGACATTCTCCACCGTTAAGTGGAGAAGGAGATCTGACTTTCACACAAACTCTGGTGCCCCATATTGGACCATGTCCCTTGGATGGGGATGCCTGATGGCACTCAGAGGAAGGATAATAGGTCACCAAGAAGAGACTCAATACCCTATGAGCATATACAGGGGGAGGAGGTCTCCCTCAGTCACAGACATAGTGGAGGGGAGTGGGGGGGGAAGTGGGAGGGAGGGAGGAATGGGAGGTTACAAGAGATGGGCTAACAACTGAGATGTAATATGAATAAATTAATAAAAAATTTAAAAAAGAAAAGAAAAGAAAAAGAAAAAATGTTGTATCATATAGGCTTTTGAATTGCCTCAGTGTCTGTAGTTATGTCTCCCTTTTCATTTCTGATTCTGTTGATTAGAATACTCTCCCTCTGTCTTTCAGTTAGTTTGGCTAAGAGTTTGTCAATCTTATTGATTTTTCTCAAAAAAACCATTTCTTGGCTTCATTGATTCCTTGTATTGTTCTCTTTGTTTCTACTTTATTGATTTTAGCTCTGGGATCGATGATTTCCAGCCATCTATTCTTCTCTGTGTGTGTATGCTTCTTTTTGTTCTAGAGTTTTCCAGTGTACTGTTAATTTGCTAGTATGAGATCTTTCCAATTTCTTTATGAATGAGCTTAGAGCTATAAACTTTCATCTTAGCACTGCTTTCATCATGTCCCATAAGTTTTAGTATGCTGTGCCTTCATTTTCAATGAGTTATATGAAGTCTTTAATTTATTTTTTATTTTGTCCTTTACCCAGAAGTCACTGAGTAGAGAGTTGTTCAGTTTCTATGAGTTTGTAATCCTGATGTTTCTGTTTTTGTTGAGTTCCAGCTTTAATCCATGGTGGTCTGCTAAGACCCAGGGATCTATCCCAATCTTCTTTTGTTTGTTGATGTTTCCTTTGTGGTGAAGTATATGGTCAATATTAGAGAAGGTTCTTTGAATTGCTGAGAAGAAGGTATACTCTTTTGTGTTTGGGTAAAATGTTCTGTAGATGTTGTTAGACCCATTTAATTTGTGATGTTTATTATTGGTTTTATTATTTCTCCATTTAGTTTCTGTCCAGATGATCTATCTATTGCTGTGAATGGGGTGTTAAAGTCTCCCATTATTTATGTGTGGGGTTTGATGTTAGATTTAATCTTTAGTAATGTTCTTTGGTGAATTTTGTGGTCCTGCATTTAGGGAAGATATGTTCAGGATTGAGATGACCTTTTATGTTTATGGGCATTTCTTTCTTTATATTGAAAAAGTTTCTTTTATGATTATGTTAAAAATATTTTCTGGGCCATGGAGCTTGGAGTCTTCTTCTTCTATTCCTATTATCCCTATTTTTGGTATTTTATATAGTGTCCCAGATTTCTTGAATGATTTGTGTTAGGAACTGTTTGGTTTTTACATTTTCTTTCACTGATGTACCGATAACTTCATCTGTATTTTCCAGACTTTAGATTTTCCATTCCATCTCTTGTATTCTGTTGGTGTTGCTTGTGTCTGCAATTCCTGTTTTCTTCCCTAGATTTTATAATTCCAGCATCACCTCATATTGCCTTTTCTTTGGTGCTACTCATTCCCGTTTTAGGTCTTGAATGGTTTTATCTGTTTCTTTCTCCCTTTTGATTGAATTTTCCTGTAATTCTTTATGAGTTATCTAATTCCTTCATCTATTGGAGTGTATTTTCCTATATTTCTTTGAGTGATTTATTTTCTACTTCAAGGCTTCTATCATTTTTATCACGTCAGACTTAAAATCTTCTTGTGTTTTGTGGGTGTTCATATCTCCAGGACTTGCTGTCATAGGATCACTGGTTTCCAGTGGTGTCATATAACTCTGAGTTTGTTGGTTGTCTTCTTGTACTTTCCTCTAGCCATCCTCTTGTCCCTGGTGTTACCAAGCCTGGAGATTCATCCAATGCGGTTGCTGTATGTGCCTCACATGGGCCAGAGAGCTAAGGAGCCATCAGAGAGAGTTCCATGCTGAAGGCTATTTGTTAGAGCTTTTCTGATGCCTTCTCAGCATGGTGGGCAATGGATGTTGCAGCCTGTCCCCATATCAGCTCTTCTTGGGTCCCTGTCTGAGACCTAGCTGGGTCAGGCAGCAGAGGAGCAGGCTGAGAGAACTTCAAGCTGAGAGCTGCTTGTGAGCCACTCAAGTCTCTTTGGTATGGTGGGTAATATGTGTTGTGGCTGAAGACACTTTTATTTTGGTTCACTTTCTGTGATCCAGATGGGCCAGGCTGGTAAATAGTGGGTGAGCAGAAGGACATCTAAGCCCTCAGCAGCTTAGTTGTCCCATGGGCTTTATCCAGAAAGGAGCTACTGTAGGTTGTTGCCAGTGCCCAACTCAGCTCTGCCTGTTTGCTCTCTGTGTCCCAGATGTGTCAGATTGGTAAGCATTGGACTGATGGAGAGAAATCCAAGTACCCAGATGCTAAAGCAATCCCACATGCCTTATCCAGACAGCATTTAATGTGGTTTGTGGCCAGTACCTCACTCAGCTTTCTGGACTTGGTTGCCCTGAGCTGATCCTCACTTCCCCCAGGGAGCCTGCGGTGTCTGCTCAAGTATTCGGAGGAGTTCAGGTTGCTGGAAGCTTGTGATTCTGAAACCCAGGGTCATTCATCCATGATGAGAAGTGGGAACTGGTTTTTATCTTCCCTAATTCCTTCCCTTATGTTGATTTCATTCCCACAATGTTCTGCTTCATAGACACTGTACACACAGGGCGCTGCCATCCTGGTTTTCATGCAATTCCTGGAGGAATTTTGAGCAGTTAGAGCTTTGTATTGCAATAAGAAAAATTTCCCATCTGTTCATGAGTGAAAAGACTCAATCCCAGGATGAAAGAGATGTTCAACTTACATCTAGACATTTTATTTCTTTCATAGTCATTTACCCATTAAGTAAAGCAAACACTAGACTAAACATCAGAGTGGTTTTTAAACAATCGAATTTCAAATATATGTCTTAAGTGTTTTGAGTTTATTTTGTGATTAATTATTTGAGATTCACATATTTGATCACTATTGAATGAATAATAATTTTGTGAAAATCATCTGAAATTTCATAATTTTTCATATTCATTACTAAAATTTAATCCCTTCTCCCAGAAGATGTTTGCAGAAGAGAGGAAAAATGATTTAAAATTTCAAAGACAGAAAATAACTTTAAATAAACAACAATTTTCAGGCAAAACAGCTGATGTACATACAAACTCACAGCAATTTGACAGTATGCACAAGAGAATGAATACTACAGCCAGACAAGATCTCAGCATAAAGAGCAAAGGAACACATGCAAGCCCACCATTAGCTGAAGAGTTATTGCATTGGCTTACTGCTGGGAGAGGAAAATTATTTTGTTTCTGTTTTTAGTGATGTGACTGCTGGTAGGCTAAGCACATGCTCAGCAGGCTGAAATCTCAAGAAGAGCTGGACAACACAAACTGAACTTGGTGGAGAAAGAAGGAAAAAAGATATAATCTCCATGTTTCATGGGAAGGGAGCGGGAATGCTGAGGGGGTGGAAATGGAGAGACTTGAGGAATGTTAATATGTTGAAAATATATTGTATGGCATTCTCAAATGATTAGTAAAATTGTTTTAGAACTAGAAATTTACAATGAAATATAATAAATATGGGGGTTAGAGACAGGGTTTCTCTCTGTAGCCTTGGATGCCTTGGATTTGCTTTGTAGTCCAGGCTGGCCTTGAACTCCCAGTGATCTGCCTGTCTGCATTCTAATGTCAGGTCAATAGTATATAAATAAGCAAATTATATTGAAATGAACAGTGAATTTAAAAAAATTTCTGAAGCAATTAATTGCATTCAATAACAAGCTCTCCTTGAATAACCTGAAGAGAACCACCATGGCTCTCACCACCACTGAGACTGCGAAGTCGCTTTGTCACAGTATGTTTCATGCCTGCTCTCCAGGCTAGACTCTGTGTCTATCAACTCTTTGCGAACATGTTAATCTGGAGTATAACATTCCATCTTTGGCCTCACATTGAATCAAGAATTCTTTATGGTCATGGTCCAGAGATGATTAGGACATTATTCTTTCTAGATATTAAATGAGAACATTTTATAGCAAAGTATTATTACTATTATTATTGAGGAGTACTTATTAAATGTCAGGCTATATGTTAAGTGCTGCAGTGTGCAATTATTCTTGTCCACCATTCTAATAATGCAC
>OU015749.1:68108832-68141483 GCA_907169655.1 Acomys percivali
AGTGCTGCAGTGTGCAATTATTCTTGTCCACCATTCTAATAATGCACAGTGGAGTAGTATCTATCAATTTCCCATGTTACAGATAAGAAATGGGTCTTCAATACTGCAGCACTGAAATCATGTAGCTGGGCCTTCGAGTGTGATGCTGCTTTCCGATGGAAATGCTCTGATAGCCATTTTAGTCAATGGTTTTACACACACACACAAGCACACACACACACACACACACCATTTATGTTTTATTTAATTTCTTTTAGTAGCATGACTTTCAGATTTAGTTCAGGGATCCTATGACTCATGTAACCACTCACAGAAAAAAATATAGTTTGGTATATTAGCGTTAGACATTTGTGATACCTTTGCCACCATATGTATACATATATACATATATAGTAAATGTATACACATATATCTCTGAGTGTAAACATACATAAATATATATATGTGTGTGTATATATATATTTATGTGTATACACATTTATAAATTTGTGTGTGTGTTGTGTGTGTGTGTGATTGTTTTTGTATACTACCTATAAACAGGAGCACACAGAGACTAGAAGAGACCACGGAATGCCCTGGAACTGGAATCACAGGTGGTTATAAACTGCTGTGTGAGTGCTAGGAACTGAACCTGAGTCCAATGCAATGGCAGAAAGCACAGGTAATGCCAGGGTCATCTCTCTAAGCCGTACCATGCAAATATTTTGATTTACAAAGGCAGAGAGTCTAATTTTCATATTTTCTTTTTCTTTCGAGGTAGAATGAAATTCCATAGAATATGCGAATACTCAAGCAGCATGCGGTGCACAGTGCTGTAATAAAGGCAAAAAGTTCATGACTATTACAGTTCCTATATAGAAGCGGAATTATTTTTACATTGTCTTGATTGATAGAGATTGAGAAATATACACATATATTATATGTGCCTAATATGCATCTTGTATTTAAATAAAATATCTTGATAAAATTAAAACAATATTTATTTTGTTTATATTTTACACACATATTATTAATTAAAATATAAAATTTATTAGATTTTCTCAAAAATATTTACAGAACTAGAGCCATATGTCTTTCCCAGAACTTTTAATTGGCTCTGAGTTCGATCCTGAGCACCAGGAAAATCAATAATAAGATGAAGAATGCAAACAAAAAAATAAGGTTCCAGTATGGAGCATTGATAGAAAATACTTATGCCCTACTTATTTTTCACGTTTACAAAGAAGGCTGCTACCAAAGCATATGCACAGTAATGATGTGAGTTCCCTCTCCCACGTCTGTGGACACATAGCATTATAATATAATGGACACATATCCATATGCTATGTGGATATAAACAAACATAATATATGGAATGATTAAAATAAGTCAATTAATATATCTTTCATCATTAATACTTGGTCACTATCTCCAAATAACTGGACTTTTTCTGATTTTACAGTGACACAAAAGCTGTATTTAATGGAAGTTTTCTATTTAATTTTTTTATTTTACTTCTACATTTCATCTATAAGCTGAATTTCCAGTGCAAGCTACCAGCATATAATGCCATGTTTTATTTTAATGCTTGGTGGGGGATTACGAGAAATAAGGGCTCCTAGACATGTGCTCCATCCTATAGCACATCAATGGGAAAATCATAGGTTTTGTGCTCTACAGTGAAATGAAGTCATTAAATTATATGGTTTTTTTCCCACAGTTCACTTATTTGTATAAAAAGGGCTTGGTGCTGACTGATATTTTTACATATTTTCAGGTTAATATTGCACTGTGAATTGGCATGTTTAAGGGAGTTTGGCTCAACTATAATATTTGGGCTTGGTAGGCTGGCTTACACCTCTATACCCAGTGCCACAGAACACAGGAAAGGCTAGGGCTGGAGGACACTTTTTGATTGTGTTCCTTCTCTCTCTCTCTCTCTCTCTCTCTCTCTCTCTCTCTCTCTCTTTCTCTCTCTCTCTCTCTCTCTGTGAGTGTGTGTGTGCGCGCACGCATGCGCGCACGTACACCCAATGCCAAATAATGCTAAATCTTAAGACATAAGGTAAGCCAAAAATATTAACTCATTTAACAGAGTAGAAATTCAGGTGCTTTTCTTATCACTGGATATTTGTAGCTATCAGAATCACAGGTACAGTGTGAAAGTATAAATTTTAATCAAAATGTGTGGTGATTCATAGTTATGAAAATTTCTTTTATATTCTAAGTGACTGGAAGTTTTGCTGGGCCTCCCAAGTAAAGATAATAGTATACCTTGAGGTCAATTATGACTTACAACTGCTATTCTACTGTGTACTCAGCCTGTTTGTTTAACCTATCATTAAGATAATAATGTAGGTTCCTCCCAGCAAACTCAACAGCAGTGAAGGCTTTCCTGTGCCCTACACATAACATTTCTCAGGCCCCACCTCTACCTGAAACCCAAAGGCAGGCATCCATCAGAACTACCAGCCAGGTCCCCCTGGGCAAACACACCAAACAGGAGTGGATGTCAGGAAATAATCAAACTCAGGGATAAAAAAAAAAAAAAATCAATAAATTAGAAACAAAGAGAACAATACAAAAAACAATGAAACTAAAAGCTTATTATTTGAGAAAAACCAACATAATAGACAAACTTATAGCCAAATTAACTTAAGGCAGGGAGACAGTATCCAGAAAAATCCGAAAAATTAAAAGATACTGAGGAAATCTAAAGAATCATTAGGTCTTACTTCAAAACACTGTACTCAACAACACTGAAAACTATAAATGAAATGAATGGATTTCTTGAAAGATTCCACTTACCAGAGTTAACTCAGGATAAGGTTAACAATCTAAGTAGTTGTATAACTCCTATGGAGATAGAAATAGTAATTAAAAGTCTCCCAACCAATCAACCAACAAGTAAGTAAATACATAAATAAGTAAGTAAATAAAAATCCAGGGGCACTCTGTGGAAAGGCCTTTTGGCACTCAGAGGAAGGATAGTAGGCTACCAAGAAGAGACTTGATACCCTATGAGCATATACAGGGGGATGAGGTCCCCCTCAATCACAGACATAGGAGAGGGGAGTAGAGGGAAAGTGGGAAGGAGGGAGGAATGAGAGGATACAAGGGATGGGCTAACAATTGTAATGTAATATGAATAAATTAATAAAATATTTTTTAAAAGTCCAGGGGCAAATGATTTTAGCACAGAATTCTATCTGACTTTCAAAGAAAAACTAATACCAATACTTATTAAACTATTTCATAAAATAGAATCAGAAACAACATTGACAAACTCATACTATTAAGCTATGTCACCATGATAATTAAACCACACATGGAATAAACCAAGAAAGAGAATTTCAGACCAATATACCTTCTGAACATTGCTACAAAAATACTCAATAAAATACTTACAAATCAAATCAAAAAACACATTAAAAACATCATCTACCACGATCAAGAAGGCATCAACCCTGGGACACAGGGATGGTCCAAAAATAAAAAATCCATCAGTGTAGTCAACCATCTAAACAAACTGAAATTTAAAAATCCACATGATCATCTTATTAGATTCTGAAAAAGCCTTTGACAAAATCCAATACCCCGTCATAATAAGAGTCTTGGAGATCAGAGATATAAGGCACATACTAACACATAATAAAGGCTATATTCAGTAAGCAGATAACCAACATCAAATTAAATGGAGAGAAAATGTTTTCTCTTTAGAAATAAATAAATATATATTATTAATTTATTTATATTACATTTCAATTGCTATCCCTTGTATCCTCCCATTCCTCTCTCGCTCCCACTTTCCCCTTATTCCCCTCCCCTATGACTCTGACTGAGGGGGACATCTTTCATCTGTATATGCTTATAAGGTATCAAGCCTCTTCTTAGTAGCCTGCTATCCCTTTGAGTGCCACGAGGCCTCCCCATCAAGGGGATGTGGTTAAATATGTAGCACCAGAATTCGTGTGAAAGTCAGTTCCCACTCTCCACTCAACTGTGGAGAATGTCCTGTCCATTGGCTAGATCTGGGTAGGGGTTCGAAGTTTACTGCACATATTGTCCTTGGCTGATACCATAATTTGAGCAGGACCCCTGAGCCTATATCTGCCCATCATCTAGTCTATCTCAGAAAACTGAGAATAATGCTTCCTCATGACCTAGCTATTCCACTCCTTGGAATATGTCCAGAAGATGCTACAGTACACAACAAAGATATATGCTCAACCATGTTCATAGCCACCTTATTCATAATAGCCAGAACATGGAAACAGCCTAAGTGTCCCTTAGTAGAGGAATGGATAAAGAAACTGTGGTACATTTACACTATGGAATATTACTTAGCTATTAAAAACAAGGAATTCCTGAAATTTGTGGACAAATGAATTGAACTAGAAATGATCATGAATGAGTTAACCCAAAAGCAGAAAGAGTCAAATGGTATATACTCACTTATATCTGGACACTAGCCCAAGGGGCATGTCCCATGAAACTGTTCACTTACCTTGAAAGTGGAACAGAGGGGAGGATACCCTATTGGGACTCTATGTGAGAGAAGCATGGGAGAATGGGGAAATAGAAGGATCCAGAGGGCCCTAGAAATCTACAAGAAATGGAGAGAAAATTAAAGAAATTTCACTGAAATCAGAGACAAGACAAGGCTGTCCACTCTCTTAGTATCTATTCAACATAGTATTTGAAGTTCTAGCTAGTTCAATAAGACAACTAAAAAAGAACAAGTGGATAGAACTGGAAAGTTAGAAATCAACTTATCTGTATTTACAGATGATATGATAGCACACATAAATGACCCTCATAATTCTACCAGAGAATTTCTACAGCTGATAATCACCTTCATTAAAGTGTCTGGATAAAAAAGAAATATCAGTAGCTTTCCTTTATACAAAGGATAAATGGCTGAGAATTAAAGAAAGTACACCACTCACAATAGCCACATATAATATAAAATATCTTGGTGTAACTCTAAACAAGCAAGTGATAGGCCTTTATGACAAGAACTTCAAGTCTCTGAAGAAAGAAACTGAAGAAAATGGAAAGATCTCCCAAGCTCATGGATTTGGGAGAATTAATACATTAAATGTCATCATCTCAACAAATGCAATGGCACGGTTAAATGAAATCCCCACACAATTCTTTACATACCTATAAACAGCAATTTTCAACTTCATAAGGACCAATTAAAAAACTTTCATGATAGCTAAAATAATCATGTACCATAAAAGAACTTCTGAATGTATACCATCCCTGATTTTAAGTTGTACTACAAAGCAATAGTAATACAAAGCAATAGTAATAAAAATGGCATAATATTAGCATAAACACAGACAAGTTGAACAATGAAATAGAATTGAAGACCCAGAAATAAACCACACACAACTACAGACACTTGATTTTTAACAAAGAAGCTATACAATACAATGGAAAAAAGGAAGCATCTTTACCAAATAGTTCTGGTCTAACTGGATGTCTGCATATAGAAAAATGCAAATAGATCCATATTTATCACCCTACATATCTCAAGTCCAAGTGGATCCAAGACCTTCAACTAGATACACTAAATCCAAGAGAAGAAAAAATAGGGAATAGCCTTGATGTCATTGGGACAAGAGACAACTTCTTCGACAGAACATCAACAGCTCAGGCTCCAAATTCAATAACTACTATAGGACATCATGAAAATTAAGAGATTCTATGGCAAAGGAGATTGTCAATAGGACACAATGGCAACATACAGAATGGGAAAAGATCTTCACGAACACTACATCCAATAGAGGGCTTATATCTAAAAGTGTGTGTGTGTGTGTGTGTGTGTGTGTGTGTGTGTGTGTGTGTTTGTGTGTGTGTATAAATCTCAAGAAATTAAAGACCAACATACAAAATAGAAAATGGGAGCTAAACAAAAAATTGTCAACATGGAAATCTCTAATTGCTGAAAAACACTTAAAGAAATGCTCAAAGTCCTTAGTCATCAGGGAAATTGAAATCATCTTGCACTCATCATAATGGCTAAGACCAAAAACTGAAGTGATAGCACATGCTGGTGAGGGTGTGGAGCAAAGTGAACACCCTCCATTGCTGGCAAGAATGCAAACTTGTACTTCCACTGTGGAAATCAATCTGGAGTTTTCTCAGAAAATGGGAATAAATTCACCTCAAGACTCAGCTATACCACTCTACTCATCTACCTAAAAGATGCTCCACCATACCACAATGACAGTTGTTCAACTGTGTTCATAGCTGGTAACATAGCAGGTTCCTCGCCTGAAGAATAGATAAAGAAAATAGGGTACATTTATACAGTGGCATATTATTTTGCTATTAAAAACAAGCATGTTGTGAAAATTGCCAGAAAATAGATGAAATTAGAAAACATCATCCTGAGTGAGGTAGCCCAGAAAGATACACATGTTATGTACTTGTTTCTAGGTGTATTTTAGCCATAAAGTATACAATAGTCATGCTATAATCCACAGCCCCAAAGAAGCTAAGTAACAAGGAGGGCCCAAGGGGATATGCTTGAATCCTACCCAGAAGGCAAAATAAAATAGACATTGGAAGTGGATAAAGAGAAAGGACTGGGTTAGAGAGGAGTAAGGGAGGGCAATAGTTTGGGGATCATCATGAATGGGTTGAGCAGCAGTGAAGGTGAGAGGCCTGGGAAAGAGAAGGGAAGCTGATCTGGGAACATCTCTGTTACCAACTAGAGACATATGATGAGGTATATTCCTTGGGGAATATGGTGGTGACTCCAGCTGAGACTCATAGTAGCAGAGGGATATGGAGACTGGAGATAAAAACTAACAGATGGGAAACAAAACAAAAATCAGTGTGAGAAGGGCATTTCTGTGACAGGGGAGGGTTTCAGGAATCTATGGGGGTGAGCCTACCTGAGACTCAGGAGATATGGAGCCTGAAGTAACCACATTCAGTAGCCCGGTAGGACTTCCAGGGGAGGGAGGGCTGCACCAATCCATGCACAAAATCTTCTAACGAAAATTTGTCCACCTTATAAGAAGTGTAGGGATAAAGATGGAGCAGAGAGTGAATACATGTCCAACCAATGGCTAACCCAACTTGGACCCACCCCATGAGAGAAAAAGATATCCCCTGACTCTGTTAATCATGCCGTGCTATGCTTGCAGACAGGAGCCCTCTGAAATGCTCCATCCAGCATCAGATTGAAACAAATGATGAGACCCCTAGCCAAATATTAAGCACGGCTCAGGGAGTCTTGTGGAAGAATTGAGGTAAGGATAGACATACCCAGATGGGACAAGAACTCCACAAAAATACCACCAGAAGCATCCTAGGCCCATGGGCACTCACAGAAACTAAACCACCAAAGAGCAAGCATGGACTAGACCTAGACCCTCTACACATATGCAGCAGATGGTCAGCTTGGTCTTCATGAGGGTCCCCCAGCAATTACATTTGGGGCTGTCTCTGACATGGACTCTGTTGCCTACTCACTTTCCCCTCTTTGGGCTCCCTTATGGAATATGATACATTTAGTCCTGATGAGACTTGATGTGCCAGGGCATGATGGTACAGGGGTCGGGGGCACACTCTTCCTGATTAGAAGGGGAGTAGGAAAATGTGAAAGAGAGTAGGTAAGTGAAACCAGGAAGAAAGGAGGGAGCAGGCTGCCATTGCAATGTAAAGTGAATAAATAAGTTAATTAAAGAAAGAAAAAAAAGAAAACTATGTGACAACAAAGGTTATTTGCCTCGGAATTACCATGTAATCCACTTTTGTAACCTACTCTAACACATAGCTGTAATCTTAAATCATGTGTTTCTCATCTATGCTAATGACTTATAGATAATGTGTGAGTGTTTATGCATGATATAGTAAATGTTGGAAACTATATATATATATATATATATATATATATTGAAAGTGGCCTTGTAAAATGAATATCACAGATAAATGTTGGTACTGTGGTACTGTGGTACATATGGATATTGATTAATCACATTTGCTTGTGATCTAGGTTAGTTGGAATCCATGATTTTTTTTTCTAAAACCCTGTTAAAGGTTTTTGTAAAGTCTTTCTCACTCCTTCCCAATATGGTGCTTTCTGTGCTACTCAATAAATATAGAATAAAAACCCCTTGTTAGGGACACACACACACACACACACACACACACACACACACACACACACACTCACAAAGGGACAGGGATAAGCAAGACAAGAGATAATTCAGAAAGGCACAGATGCATTCTCACACAGCCTCCCAGCAGGGAATTACAGAAAACAAAGGGAGTAATGAGTGAAGAGTTCAAATCTAGCTTGACCCTGGGTTAACTTACATTAAGAGAAATTGCCTTTTGTTTTCTTTATTGTAGTGTTGATGCATTGCTTGTGACTCTGAGTTTACCACTAATGCATTCAAACTAGTGCAAATGTATAACTGAAATTTGGCTAGGACTTTGTGAAAGAAGGGATTCTACCCATATAGAGCCGCATACCAGGAGAATAAACCTCAGACAGAAGAATGCTGACAGTGTGGAGGAGTAAGCTGAGGCTCTCCTTACCCTGTATGCTCTAATATTCTGAATAGTGACTACATTTTTAAAAATAAGTCTATTTACTAGCACTGGGAACACGTAAAACAATACTAATTCCTCAATAACTTAACTTTACAAGAAAAACAAAAGAATAGTTTCTGGTTCCAAGGCCTGAATTCAATAAGTAATACAAATGGATAACTCTTGGTGAACACCTTAAGTCACCCCACAATGTTAAATTGAGGGTAAAAAGTTACACAAGAGTGTCTCTTATTTCTTCTTTTTGCTGGTACTGCAAGGATTCAAGATAATTAGATTTATGAAACAACACAGTGGGAGCTCCCAATTTCAGCATCATGACAGGACCATTGATAAAACCTACTCAGGCAGAAACCACGCTGGAGAGACTGACAGCTTATTATTCTAGTTCTCCTAAAGGAAAGGAATGCTCCTTAGAAAGCTGAAGCCATCCATCCTCTCTTGAGTTGAGAGGTCATTAGTCTTTTTCTGTATTAAAATGAGGATGAACTGAACATCTATAAAGTGAGTCTCTCTCTTCACGTACAACTTAGCTCTCTACATATTTTGACAGACATTTTCTGAGTCAGAGCCTCCTGCCTTCAGCTTCAGGATGTAGCTCTGACATAATGACAGAAAAAGAAACATATTTCAACTTTGTGAAAATGAAAAGAAAATTGAATATATACTTATAAACTTGGAGGATTGAAATAAAACTCTTCAGAATTTTTCCATTAAATTTCTAGATTTGCAGTAGATCACCAGTAAATATTTAGCATAAACATGAACCCACATAATCCACAAAGGCATTTCTTTAAATCTATCTTTCAGTTGCAGTTACTAAATTGTCTTTGTGTGCAAGGCATTAAGTCGGGAACAGAGACAGGAAGCAGAGGCATGCTACATTCACATACAGGAAAAGCAAAGATGCTGAGTTCCCAGTCTGGCTTTAAGGAGGCTTAGTCAAAGACTGTGGGTTAGATCTTAATCCTCTATGCCATCTACTAACTTAACTCAATTTTAACTGAGGGACTTCTATGGACTGAAAGAAAACGATCTAAAAAAAATAAAATTTGGCCATAAACTTTCTGAAATGGTTTCATTTATTGGTATGATAAATACTAAAAAGATTTTAAAAATTAAAAAAACTAAAATTATGTAAATTATGATTAAAAAGCTTATATCAAAGGGTATTTGAAACCTTATCCTCTGAGTAACTTGATTAGTTGTATATCACTTACTTGAAAGAGGGAAATTATAGGTGACAACTAAAAGAAAAGAGAAGGGAGATGTTTTTTTCATGACATAAACATCAAAGGGAGGAAGGGCAAGGAATATGACCTTCTACCTAGATTCCGATAAAGGTAATGTCCTGTAGACATCCGAAGGTATGAGAGACGGTCATTATAAGACCCCAGATATCATAGTAAGAGCTACTCCTTTCTGGCTATAAACTAGCTTTTCCAGTAAGACTACTAGAAAAATCAGATTAAAGACCAGCTGTGGAAAAGTAGCAGTTCCGGAATCTTTTTCCTGACTAACCAGATCTTTTACAACTTCTCTCTCTCTCTGGAATTTCTCCCCCTTCTGTGATTATAGCAGCTGTAAAGGTAGACAGCTGCTGGAGCAGTTCACAGTTAGGTATCCATAACAACCCTTGCTTACAAAAATACCCATGCCCTCATGCCTATAAAAACCCTGTGAAATTTTTCAATAAATGGGGCTTGATCAGAATCTAGACTTGCCCTCATTTCTTCCTGTCTCCTGTCCCCTGACTAGTCGGCCCCCTCCACAAGTACCCATTGAAGACCCCACAGGCTGGGGCACTAAGGATTTTGGAGTTGATGAAAGTAAAATGGAAAGTCACCAATAATAATAACTGTAACTGAGTGACATGATTCTTAAAGTATACTCAGGTTGCAGTGTCAGCAGTGGTTTGGAGGATAAAACTTAAGAGTTCTTAGGGATATCAAAAAAGAAATACTTTTAAAAGACAGAGAATACAGAAATGTTTGCTTGGTTTAGTTAAATTGAAATATGATAAAGAACTAAGACTATTGATAAAATTATGCTAATATATACTGTCTTTTGGTAAGTGCATTGAAACTAAACAATTTATAAGGTGGAAAACACATGGAATTATGGGAATAATGGTACAATTGAAAAACCTTGTGAAGAGACTGGGTATATACCTAGGTGTATATCTAGAAAATAATATCTGTCCAGGAAAAAATTATGAGGATTTAACTCTGGACACAAACAATGGTAAGGAACAGAGGAAAAATCAGGCAGCTTGTTAAGATGAAGTAAAGATAAAGCCCAATAAATTGTTTCATGAGGAGCAGTAAAGAGAAACAAGATGCCTTTATCAAAAGAGAAAATTAAACACATAGATGGAAATTCAATTTTCACATGCTCAGTGAGATGCTGAGAGCATACCCTATTTAGAAGCTAATGTAAGTTAAGGACCAATGCTGTAGAAGCAAACGTGGTCAGGGGTGGTAGGTTAGGTAATAGAAGCTAACTAGTAAGAAGTTTGAAGTACAGCAAACTTGGTTTTAAATTGGTGATAATTATTCATTGTACATTAAACCTTTTATAATTTTAATCAGAACATCTGTGTATGCTACATACTACTTGTCAACTACTAAGTTTTGAAAAACAGTGAGGAAAAGCCCTATTTGTATTCTTTCCACTGTTGGTGGGGAATTTAACATTCAAACTTCACTGAACACCTATAAAATATGGAGAGCTGGGTTTGGCAAATGAATAAGACCTGTCATCATTACCCTGTTTGTACAAAGACAGTCATATAGATACCAAGACAAAGAGCATCCCACAGAGGTGAAAATATTGGATCTAAGAGAGATAATAGACAGAGAAATAAAACTCTTGGTTCTAATGGTATGAAGAATTTAATAGTAAAGAAAATTCAGATCAAACATACTCTGATTAACACATAACACAGTCTCAAAAGATGTCTTCATTTCATTACCTCTGCTTAGATAAGTAAACAACTTGAAATAAGGCTCCTTTCTCAATATAACTTTTCAACACTATTATAAAATATAAAAAAGATCATACTCTTTTGAAAAAAGGCATTTTCCTTATTTTTCTCAGCACATATGATTAGTGCAATGTTTTCTAAGATTCCGTGTTTGACATTATCAGGGAATTAAATATTTTGATTTTCACACAGCATTCACTGTAACGACTAAGAAAGAAGAGGATTTTTGTTTTTATTTCATCTTCATCTACTTAAAATAATGTATTTGGATTGTCCAAAAGGAGACAAGGAGAGCATCTTTCTGAATCCATGCAAAAAATGTCATTGCTCCCCAAATGAATTTGGAAACCTAGCATAAATCTTTCATTTAAAAACCGTGAAGACTGGTAGGTGATTTAGAACAGAGTCCAAGATGTTTCAAATATTATCCCATTTAAACTCTGATTTTTAACATTCAGAAAATGCCAAATGCTAATTTTCACTACTGAGAACCATAAATTACACATTAAAATACATCTGGTCAATTTTATCATTTCTGGTGCAATTTGCCCAGAAAGTATTATTTCCTAACTAAAATGTAATGTTAGGTTTCCAAACTGAATGACTCAAAGCACATCATTTTATTGTGGAGATGGGAGGAGTTAAAGCCCTCTCTGACCTACTGTTTCCTCCTAGCTCTGGTTTCTCTTCCTTCCTGAAAGCAAGTCATAGAATGTAGCATTCCTGTCTGCACAGGTCTGCAAAGAAACCATAACTTCTCTGTAAGCAACAGCACATGAACCTAGAATGAGCATTCTCTCTCTCTTGTCCCTTGGTCGGTCTCATTCTTTATGGGCTCCACTTCATAACTAAAGGAAGGAATGCTGCACAGAGAAGGAAAGAAGCTAAACAGTCTAATACTATGAAATCATCCTGTTTTGTCCAATCACATTTCTTTTTTTTAAATAAATATTGTATAAATGTTTTATTTCTCGCTTCTCTGATGTAGGTTGTGGCAAGCACTTATTACGGGCATGCACTACCATGCCCAGTCCTGCCCTGGAATTCATAACCTGAAGAAGAGATGTGTATTGGGTCATCCCAGTTTCCTTTTCCTTAGAATCTCAATAATCTGTTACATTAAACTTACATCTTTAACTGAAAATGACCACATTGTACTTCACAGAATCCTAGGAAACAGCCTGTCTTTCTCCCTAGCTTCCCGCAGCACAGCATCATGCCTTTCTAGTCTTCTGAGAGTCTGGTTTAAAGTTTTAATAGGATAGTACTCAGGGCCATTCAGATTCCAATTCCTCTCTTGACAGGAACAGGCTAGATCAGCATTTGTGAAATAAAAAGAGTCTGCAATGGTTTCCATGAACGGAACCCACTTGACCTTTCTTAGTACAATATGAAAAAGGGCATGGCTATCCTAGGCTGTGCAAGAAGAGCCAACAAAACATGCAGAAATGGAGACCACAGACTGCGAGGAGAGCCACAGTGAGTTTCCTCCCACAAACAAGGGGATGCGGGGTATGAACATTTACACGAAGTCATATTGTTGAGCGCCTGGTCCAGCTTTGTATTTCAGTTTCTGAATGGATACCTAGTCTTCTAAGTCATTAATGCTTTTCTCCAACTTACTTACTGATCTTACTGCAAACGCAGTCCGAGTATCAGCCTACTTCACCTTGTCAGAGAGAACCTTGATCTCCTCCTCACAGTTGTCTTCCTTCTGGAGTACTTACGCGCTGCAGCCATGAATGATTTCAAGGTATGACCATTATTCTTAATTGCTCTGCGATCTGTCGAACTTGGCCTTCAGAGAGCTGAGCCCGCTCCTCTGTACATTCCAGATCTCTCTCGATGATAATCAGCTTAAGGGCTACCTCTTCGCATTTGTGCTCAACATCTTCAGCAGTGTGCTTGACCTCTGTCAGCTGGGTCTCCCGAATTTCCATCTTTTCTTGGTCCTTTTGGGCTCGGCTTCCAGTGACTTTCATGCGTCTCTCGCTCTCATTTGCTACCTTCTCAGTCTCCTTCAGTTTCTGCCGAGCCATGGCCAGGCACTCTTAAGCACGGTTCAGCTCCTCAACCAGCTGAATGTGTCTATTGAGAGAAGCTACATCTGCTTCAGCATCTGTGGCCTTTTCACCCGCCAGATCCAGTTTCTCCTGGGCACCTTTCAGAGCCTTGGAATAATTGTCTAGTTCATCTTCAGTGCCCTTGAGTCTCTTTGGCAGTGACATCAGTTCATCTTCTATCTGCTTGCTCCGGTCTTCTGCGCCTTCTTGTCAGCCTCTGCCTGTCCAGCTTGATCTAAGGAGCCCTCTTTGTCGAGCTTCAGCCTCTGCATCTTCTTTATGATGTCCATGGTGGCGGTGGAGGGGCCCTTAGGCAGCAGAGGCAGAGGAGACACGGTCCAATCATATTTGTATACGACCATTTGTTCCTCTTGGGAACTGAACTTAGAGTTTCCCTGGGTTTTAAGGATGCTGTTTTGGTTTGACCTGTCTTTTAGGATGTGGTATCCACACACTTAAAATGGGTGAGGAGACGTATTGTACGTGAGTCATCTCTACATTAAAATATTATTGCATTATGCAACCAAAATACTTGGACAAAATATCTAGTATATCTTGCCTACATTTCTCATTAAATGTTTGATTCTATGGGCTGACAGGTAATATCTTACAAATATTTGGAACAGAGGTTGATTCTAATCCCAGAAAACAAAATTTAAAAATGCAGGTGTAGAGGCACACATTAGTAATCCCAGCTCTGAGCAGATGATGAAGCAGACTCCCAGGGATCACGAGCTAGGTATCACAGGCTACGTAGATGGTATGAGGCCAATGAATGACCATGTGGCATGGTAGAGCATGCTAGTCAGCCCTAAGAACAATACCAACTAACTTCTACACAGACACAAACACATTGACACACACACAGAAACACCACACACACATACATCATACAGATGCACACACACACATCATACACACATGTACACTTCTATACATGTTACACAACTCATATCAGAAGCATATTTTATATATGCATAGACCAATTTATATGCCCATTAGTCTATATGTTTTGACTATACCTGACTAGTATTTCTACATTTTGTTATATTTTTTAAATAATTCACTCATTAAATGTCAAACATAGGAACTCATTGAAGAAAAAATTATACACAGATTCATTTGGGATTTTAAATGAGGCAAGTATTTATAAGCTCGAAAAACTCAAAATACAGTAAAATATAATTTCATTACAATTATCAATTACATAAGTATCATCAGAGTATTGCACATTTTTAATAGGCATACCTCTATACTGCCCCTATTTCTCTGCATCTTTTCTATAAATGAAATGTAGGGGATATAAACATGGGGTTTTTTTTTTTGTTGTTGTTGTTGTTCTCATCCTAAGTGTGGGATAGGTATTGGATGTAAACATGTTTTTGTTTTGATCTCAAGTATGGAATGGAGAACAGACTTCTGAGAGAGCAGCTGATATTTATCCACTTTGAAATCGAACCACTTTGTGAGGGGAGTTGGTTTCTGCCAGTTGAAAAACATCCTAGTACAGACTCTGAGAGGAAATATATATCCAAAACAGGAGGCTGGGCTTTTTGAGTCTCCATATTGTTTGGTTGTTCATCACTGTACTTCAAGACGCTCTAAAAGAGAACCGCTCCAGCGAAGTATTTGAAGTATTTAAGGCTTTGGGCTCTGGCTGAAGCTCCAGGTCCTGGCTGCTGTTCCAGGTTCCAGCAGCAACTTTGTTGGAATTGTTGGTCTGATGGAATCCTGCAGACTACATCAGAGGACTCACTCCCAGGAACTGAATTCAATAAGGTCTACTTCTCCTGTTCCCCTAAACCTCCTTTCTCTCCTATCTAGGGTAGGTGGGTTGGAAGGGAGGTATTAGCATTTAAAGAACCCCAAATAAAGTAGGTTTGGAAAAGTTGGAGCTTACAATGCTATGTTTTCACTTTTTGCACATTTCAATTTCTTTCTATTTTCCCCCTGTTCTCTAACGAACATCTTTCCATCAGCTCTCTGACTTGCCGTGACAGAGTCAAAGCTTTTATCCATAGCAACAATGACCTCCAGCTCACTGACTCATTGCACATGCTAGGCCACAGAGTCCTTCAGTAGGCAGCTGCTACAGACCACCTCATAAGCCCTACTAGGAAACACTTTCTTTCCTTTACATAGATTCTAGACTCCATATGATCCTCAGATTTCCACCTCACTTAGCGCTCCTTGCCTTCCTGACAGTTCTATTTGAATAGGGTACAGGATACAGATTTTGCATGAATGTTGATGGGCTCTTGTTATTAATCGCAGCTGATTTTCAGCCTCAGCCAACGTAGGTAATTGCTTATTTCAGAAAATCAAAGGGTTCACATCCACAGATTCTTAATTCAAATAAATCACATGAAGATCTCCAATATTCTTTGAAGGACCCTTAAACTTCTCTCTGAAGTTTCACAAGGCAGGTTGTATCATTTGCATTTGTCCTAGAATTTTTGTTTGAAGCTCCCACAGAGTGGCCTTAAGCTCTGAGCACTCAATGGTTTTTCCAGCCTGAAGTCCCAAAGCCACCACAATCACAGCACTTCCAACCTTCTAGGACCAATGTCTGTCCTCATTTACTTTTCTGTTACTGTGGTAAAACACTGAACAAAAGCTGCTTGTTGGTGGAAAGGCTTTCTTGGCTTACATTTCTGCTTCACAGGAAACTCCTGCTACCTTTCCTATACAGTGTAGGCCTACTTACCCAGGGATGCACCACCCACAGTGGGTCAGGCCTTTCTACATCAATCATTAGTCAATAAAATGCCCCCACAGACTTGACCACAGGCCAGTCTGATTGAGGCAATCCTTCAACTGAGCTCTCTTCTTCAAAGGTGATTCTAGTTTCTGTCAAGTTGACAAATACTGACCAGTATAATGCACACAGAAATGTTTTAATTTTGTTATTAACACACAATACATTTTAAATAATCTTTGTAATAAAGATATTGTGTAGGTGTACTAGTACAAAAAACAAATTTTATAGTCAAAGGATGAGTATTTTTAAATGTGTATTACTTTATATTAGTCTTTTAAGTAACAATATTGTCCTATTTTGGATGATAAATTATATAATCAAATTATTCATACAATGCATTAAGAAATAGAAAGACTATTAGGCTGTTTACTCACTTTATTTGATAGTTACTTGATTAAGATGAAATAAGTTTACAATCTCTATTTGAAAGATTTTGATACAAACGTTTTCTATTATTTGAGGAACATCTTTCTCTGCCATCATACCAACTTGATGATGTGTATTTAGCAAGGAAGGTCCTGCCCCTCCCAAAGCCAAAGCCAAAGCAAAGGCTTTGAAAGCTAAGAAGACAGTGCTGAAAGTTTTACACAGCCAGAAAAAGAAGATCCACATGTCACCCACCTTCTGGTGGCCCAAGAGCCTATGGCTTGGAGGCAGCCCAAATATGCTCAAAAGAATGCACCCAAGAGAGACAAGCTTGATCAGTATGCCATCACCAAATTTCCCCTGAGCACGAAGTCAGCCATTAAGAAAACAGAGGATAAAAACACATAAATGTTTATTATGGATGCCAAGGCTAACAAGCACCAGATCAAACAGGCCATGAAGAGATGCTATGACATTAACGTGGCCAAAGTCAAACCCCTGACAGAGAGAAGAAAGTGCATGGTTGGTTGTCTCCTCATTAACATGCTCGGGATGTTGCTAACACAATTGGCATCATCTAAACTGAGTCCAGGTGGCTAATTCTAAATACACACTTTTTTTACCACTAGAAAAAGAAAGAGAATTAAATGCTCCTCCAGAGGAGCCAGGTTTAATTCTTAGCATCTATATGGTGTGCTGAAGGCTAGAGAACATTAATTCTAAGCCTAGGGAGCCCTTTAAAGAGAAAAGTTTCCAAAAGCTCGAACAAAAGATATATACATTTGTGGATTCAGCATAAAAAAAAGGAAATGTTATTTTACACTCCTTTTTAAATGTAGGTAGAGAAGCAAGCTCTGTTCCTTTGGTTTCTTCTGGGAATGTGTTTTCTTACATGCTGAATGATTATTCATTGCCCAATGTAACAAACAAAGCCAGCACATTACAATTGTGAACTTTGTGTTCACGGAGAAACTCGTAAATATATAATATATGACTAATGACAATCAACTTAGCAAACACAAGCAAACCTACTGTATTAGCACAGGTAGTCAAGACAATGAGTATTAGTGTCCTGGGCTGTTTTCCCTAATTAAAAAGATAACTTTTTAAAAACTTTCCAAGCACCTTCTTTGGGCATGAAAATTTTAGACTTGAAATATTTCTATTATTCAACTCCATAGAATTATAGGCTTATTATCGTCATTATTGTATTAAGTAGTTATATAATTCTTTTTATTCCTTGAGGTATTTTATTTTATTTACCTTCTTGAAAAATAACCTATACTGCTTTAGGGAGAATGAATTAGAATATTTTTACTCTTTTTTAAAACATATTTTATTTGATAATTTCACATAATGCATCCCAATCAACTTTACTCCCAGTTTGGCTCAAAAGACAAAAAGAAAAAAAAAAAGTTCAATGGTCAAACTCCCCATGACCAGCCTCTTAAAGAAGTGAGTCTTTTCTCACCACATCCTTGCCAATAGCTATCTATTGTGGAGAGATACACTTCAGCATCCTTATTACAGTTTTAAAGAGTTCTCTTTGATGGATTCCAGTGTAGCTTGTTAACATTTTTAGGGTTGGGATAGGGGATGTCACAGAAGCCTTCTATATCACTTTCAATTGTGAGTATGCAGTCATCAATATCACTGTAGAAGAACCTTCCTTATTCTTTACAGTCTTCAGGAGCACAGATTATGGACTTCTGCATGGATTCTAGCAATAACATGGGCCGTGGACATCTATGTGGCCTCTGGCATCAGCATGAGTAATGAATTAGCCCATCAGCATCAACGTGTCTTCAGGCAGCAGCACTGATCATAGACATCTACATGGCCTTTGTTGTTAACATGGATCACATGGGCCACAGCTTGCAGCAGGATCATGGTCTCCTGGAAGCAAGATGGCCCATGGACATCAGTATGGCATCAGAAGGCAATGAAAGTCATGAATATCAACATGGCCTTCAGCAATTCAGGCCTGGAACTTCAACCTGGTTCATCCTCTCACCAGAGTAAACACCACGCTTCTGTTCTTCCATCTTTCCCAACCTTCCTTTGCAAATTCATTAGTTGCAGTGACATTGAAAACTGTAGCATCACTCTGTATGTAATATATATATATATATATATATATATATATATATATATATATATATATCACATTTCTCTATATGTAAACCCTACATGTCGTGAGTCCCTGGTCTCGAACAATGACTCTGGTCTCTGAAGCACCATAAATTCTGAACCATAGCCAAGATTTCTTTGATCATAGCCATGCTTCAAGTTCTCATATTCATTGCAAGGATGTGCTCCTGGATCTGGTTCTGCAGGACTGGATCCTCTCAATCTAGCAGCTCATAGATGGAGTAGGTATTGGGATTGACTAACTGGAAGCATTGGATCTGGGCTTAGATGGTGGCTGAGTCGGTTAGGCCACCCTGGGAGGTGGGCTCCAGGCTGGTCTGGGTGGCTTCCCACTGGGCAGCTGGACCTTCCTAGATGTTACAGTCCTAATGCTGTTGAATAGCTTGTATATAAGGACATAGATTTACACTAGAAAGTGCTGTTTAAATAATTTAAATAAACACTCAGGGGGATTCCAATGTGGTGGCACCTATCACACACTGTATCTGATCTACTGCACTGAGACCAGGGACCTGAATAGGAGCCACAGACCACAAGAAATGGAGAAAACTAGGTGAATGGGGTCCCACAAAGTGCAGACCACAGGCAGGCCTGGCCCCAGGTCAAGTAATGGCCCATGGAGAAAGGGAGACCAGTCCTGAGACTCTGGACCAGAACCCACCTACTTTAAAGGCATAGATGATACCAAATTTGAAAACCTAGGGGAAATGGACAATTTTCTTGATCGATTGCACTTGCCAAAATTGAATCAAGATCAGATAAACAAACTAAAGAGTCCTCTTTGTCCTACATGAATAGAAGCAGTTATTAATAGTCTCCTACCCAAAAAATGGCCAGATGGTGTCAGCAAAGAATTCTACCAGATGTTCAAAGAGGAGCTAATACTGATACTCTTCAAACTACTCCAAAAGATAGAAGTGGATGGAACATTATCAAAGTCATTCTGTGAGGCCACAGTCACTTTCATACCTACACCTCACAAATACCCAAACAAGAAAGAGAATTTAAGACTAATTTCTCTTATGAACATTGTTGCAAAAATACTCAATAACATACTTGCAAGCTGAATAAAAGAACATAAAAGCGATATCATTCGCCATGACCAAGTAGGCTTCATTCTAGGAATGCTGGGATGGTTTAATATATAGAAATTCATCAATGTAACCCACCATATAAACAAACAGAAAGAAAAAAACCCACATGATTATACCCTTAGATGCAGAAAAAGCATTTCAAAACATTCGACACCTACTAATGTTGAGAGTTTTGAAGAGAGTAGGGATAAAAGGCACATACCTAAACATAATAAAGGCTTTATACGGCAAGCCAATAGCCAAAATCAAATTAAATGGGGAGATAATCAAGGAAATTTCTCTAAAATAGAGGACCAGGCAAGGCTGACCACTTTCTCCATATCTCTTCAATATAGTTCTTGAAGTTTTAGCCAGAGCAATAGACAATGAAAGGAGATCAAGAGGATCCAAATGGGAAAGGAGGAAGTCAAATTATCCCTATTTGCAGATGTTATGATAGTATACATAAGTGACCCCAAAATTCCACCAGATAACCCCTACAGCTGATAAACACCTTCATCAAAATGGCTGGATAAAAAATTAACTTAAAAAAGTCAGTAGCCTTCCTATATACAAATGACAATCATGCAGAGGAAGAAATTAAGGGAACTACATCCTTCATGATAGCCACAAGTAATATAAAATATCTAGAAGTAACTGTAACCAAACAAGTGATGGACTTGCTTGAAAAAAACTTCAACTCTCTGAAGAAGAGATTGAAGATGACATCAGAAGATGGAAAGATCTCCCTTTTCATGGATCAGGAGAAATAACATAATATAAATGGCCATCTTACCAAAAGCAATTTACAGACTCAATGCAATCCTTATTAAAATACCTACACAATTTTTGGAGATATTAAAAGATCAATTCTCAACTTCATATGGAAAAACAAAAAACCCAGAATAGTAAAAGCAATTCTGTACAATAAAAAATTCTCCAGAGGAATCTCCATACCTGATCTCAAGCTGTACTATAGAGCATCAGTAATTAAAACAGCATAGTACTTCCACAGCAATAGCCTGGTGGATCAAAGACCCAGAAATGAATCCAAACATATATGGTCACTTGATTTTCTACAAAGAAGCCAAATCTGTTCAATGGAAAAAGGATATCATCTTCAACAAATGGTTCTGGTCTAACTGGACATCTATATGTAGAAAGTGCAAGTAGTTCCGTATGTATCATCATGCACAAAACTCAAATCCAGGTGCATTAAAGACCTCAGCATCAAGCCAGAGACACTAAATCAGTTAGAAGAAAAAGTGGGGACGAGCCTGGAACACATTGGCACAGGAGACAACTTCCTGAACAGAACACCAACAACCCAGGCCAACAATTAATAAATTAATAAATTAATAAATGGGACCTCATGAGGCTGAGAAGCTTCTGTAAGACAGAAGACACTGTCAACAGAACAAAGTGACAGCCAACAGATTAGGAAAAGATCTTCACCAACCCTACATCTGACAAAGGTCTACCATCCAAAATATATAAAGAAATCAAGAAATTAAACACCACCAAACCAAATAACCTAATTAAGAAATGGGGCTCAGAATTAAAGAAAGAATTCTCAACAGAGGAATACTGAATGGCTGAGAAACAATTAAAGAAACGCTCAACCTCCTTAGTCATCAGAGAAATGCAAATCAAAACAACTCTGAGATTCCATCTTATACCCATCAGAATGGCTAAGATAAAAAATTCAAGCGACACCACATGCTGGCGAGGATGTGGGGAGAGAGGAACACTCCTTCATTGCTGGTGGGAATGCAAGCTAGTACAGCCACTTTGGAAATCTATCTGGCGCTTTCTCAGAAAACCAGGATTAGGGCTTCCTCAAGAAACAGCTATTCTACTTTTTGGAATATACCCAGAAGATGCTCCATTTCATGAGAAGGACATATGTGCAACCATGTTCATAGCAGCTTTATTTGTAATAGCCAGAACCGGGCAACAGCTTAAATGTTCCTTAGTTAAAGAATGGATAAAGAAACTGTGGTACATGTACACTATGCAACACTCCTCAGCTATTAAAAACAAGGAAATCCTGAAATTTGTGGACAAATTGATGGAACTAGAAATGATTATACTGTGTGAGTTAACTCACACTCAGAAAGACTCACATGGTATATACTCACTTATAATTGGACACTAGCCCAAAGGGGATGTCCAGTGACATTTTTCACTTACCAGAAGATTGGGATAGATGTGAGGGCTTCCTTTTGGCACTCTAGGTGAGAGAAGTATGAGAGAGATGGGAAATAGAAGTATCCAGAGGGTCCTAGAAACCTATGACAAGAATATTATGATAGGCAGATAGGGGGGTCTGATCAAACTCCTGCACCAACCATGGACAATATATGCAGTAAACATTGAACCCCTACTCAGATCTAGCCAATGGACAGGACATTCTCCACAATTGTGTAGAGAGCTGGGACTGACTCTGACATGAACTCTGGTGCCCCATATTTGACTACTTCCTTTGGTGTGGGGTCCTGGTGGCACTCAGAGAATTGATAAGCAGGCTACAAAGATGAGACTTGATAGTCTATGACTATATAGTGGGGGAGGAGGTACCCTTAGGTCACAGACCTAAGGGAGAGGAATAGAGTGAAAATGGGATAGAGGGAGGAATGGGAGGATACAAGTGAGGGGGAAACAATTGAGATGTAATCAGAAAAAGCTAATTAATTAATTTTTAAAAACTCAGAAAGTTCTGTGTCAACTTTCAAGAGGTAAGCTGATGCCCTATGAGCTGGAGCACACATTTGGTTGGTTCCTTTCTTACCTACAAAGCAGATAAATACTGGCGGCCTTGTCTACCTTTGCCTTTTGCAACCTGTTGTTTTTCCTGCCCCCTGATTACTGTTACCTGAGTGTCTAGTCTTGCTTGAAATCTAAATTACTAATGCATTTGCTGAATAATAGTGGCTCAGATTCTGTGAATTTCAGTACACTTTGATTTGTTCCACTTCACTGAGTTTATACTGTGCAGATATATATCGTGCTCCTCTGATCTGAACAAATGAGTCCCAGCCCACATACCCACAGATACTAGCTGTCTGCTTTCACTGTCAGGTGCCAGCCTTCACCACATCATACCCTCTGATGGCCCTGGTAACACTTCTAAGAGAAAAGGGAGTATAGGATGAAAATATGGGGCATAAGAATGTCATAGTTTCTCAAAGAGGACTATCTTTATATTTTGCTTTTCACATTGGCTTTTGAAATATTCAGTTCTACTACTTACTTTTTCCTACCACAGAAATATTCTGCCTGTAAAAGAAATGATCTACTGAACTCTTGTCAGTTGAGAGAGGACTGACACCTACATGAAGCCATTTTAAATTATGCTATTAAATAGCAAATACAGAACACCATGAAATTAAATGTCCAGTCTGGCATAGCAACATCATCTCTGGTGTATATATTCTACTTTACGGCTAATTAAATTATAAATTGATTCTCAATATCCATGCCATGAAAGATATTGCCTTATAATTCAAAACATGAATTTTTATTTGACCACTCAACACTTATCATATATTTTTCATTTTAGTTTCTATATCCTGTTTTAAATATTTATTTTTATTTTACATTTTTGAGTGTTTTGTCTGCATGCATATAAGTGCTAGTGGAGGCCAGAAGAGGGGAGCACATTCCCTGACACTATAATTACGAACAGTTTTCAGCTGCCATGCCGTGCTATGAACCATACCTGGGTCTCCTGCAAGATGCAGAGATGTTAACTCCTGAGCCAAATCTAGATCCTTCTATATCCTTCTTTCTAATTTAATAAAAATAATTTAATAAAAATACTATTTATTCAATATTTAATGCCATATATTTTTCCCTCATATAATCTACCAATTGTGTTAATATCTGCCTTTTTTCATGGCAACTTGATTTTTTAAATATATTTTATTAATTTATTCATATTACATCTCAATTGTTATCCCATCCTTTGATCTTCCCATTCCTCCCTTCCTCCCATTTTCCCCTTATTCCCCTCCCCTATGACTGTTCCTGATTTCCTCTCCCTGTATATGCTCATAGGGTATCAAGTCTCTTCTTGGTAACCTGCAATCCTTCCTCTGAGTGCCACCAGGCATCTCCATCCAGGGGACATGGTCAAATATGGGGAACCAGAATTAGTGTGAAAGTCAGACCCCACTTCCCACTCAACTGTGGAGAATGTCCTGTCCATTGGCTAGATCTGGTTAGGGGTCCGTATTGTCCTTGGCTGGTGCCATAATTTGGGCAGGACCCCTGGGCCCAGACCTGCCCATCATAATGTTCTTCTTGTAGGTTTCTAGGCCACTTGATTTTTAAGCTGTCAGGGTTAAATATCACTATGCCTATACTTTGGATGAAGAACCATTTGAATAACTGTTTATTCAAATTAAAAATAAGATCTCCCACAATGGTCCTTTTTTTTTTTTTTTACTATTAACATTCTCCATCCTCTCTCTTTGTTATTTACCATCTCCAGTTTTCTTATTTTTGTGTTTCTCTGAAGAGTCTAGAACATATTGTACTCAGTAAGGCAGTGAGCTTTCTCTGCCTTACTCTGCTTTAGAACCAAAAATGCTTGCTATGTTATAGATACTCAATACATATTTATTGCGTGACTAAACAGGATGTTGAAAATATCTCTTGTTAATATTAGGTGCCTTGTTGTGTTAAAGAAGTATCATTAAAGAATTCTAGTTTGCATTCCCTAGGCATTTACCAACAGATATATATGTTTCATACATAATCTCATGATTGGATTTCATCATAGTGAGTAGGAGCAAAAACATTGCCTGTAAGAGACTTCCTGACTTAAAACACAGTCCACCCTTATCCATTTATCTCAGAAAAGTTATGTAGATCTTCTGACAACTTCAGGTGCTGTATTAGAGGATAATTACAATAGTACTTAAATAATAACACCCTGTAATTGCTCCTCAAACTGGTGTTATCACCAAGGAAGAGTATTCTGTATGAAAGCCCAATCTGTTGTGTATAATACAGAGAATGTAAAGCTCAGTGAGATTAGGAAATGTGATGTTCTCAAGATAATTTGCAATCATAACCTTAGGCCACTTTGAACCCAAACTTCCATTCCTAAATTAACCACTACACTGCCATTTGGAAGGCAATTTTAAAATCAAGAAAAAGAAAAAAAAAAAAAAAAAACAGATTCAAGTGTGTGTAACTAAGTGAGAATTTCCAATGGAATGTCACTTATTAATCCAGATTTCAGTAAGGAATGACAAAACTACCCATGTCCAGGGAGTTATCTTAGATGAGTTGGGAAATAATGTCCTAGACATACTGCTCCTATAATTTGCTGATAACACACATATTGACCATGATTTGACTAATAATGTCAATATATAAGAGAGGCATCTTCACCCCTTTCTCTTTCAGTCTTCCCTCCATCCCTTTGTTCTCATGCTTCCTGCGTATTTGCATGAAACTTGTTGCCATGCACAGATAGACATTTAGTCACCTGTATGTAGATGACTGCTGAGACTGGCCTAAGTGTCCCTGTTGCAATGAGTAATGAATCCTTATCAGATAAATATGATTCTGCATACATTTATGTTTGGATAGATACACAAAAGATATAGAATGAACAAGTAAGTAAAAGTGGTGAGAGAGAGTAGAAAGATCTGGCAATACTTAGGTCACTAGGACTGACTTCTCCAGGAAAAAAACACAATGTATTACAAATATTTTCTGGAAGTATACTGCCTATATGATCCCAAAGAACAATGTTAATCTCTCTATATATTATTCCTTTCATTAACTGAAATAAAACCACTAGATTAGCTCTTGTTTATAAAAAGAAAATGGGTGCAGGATGTAGCATACATAATTACAGAGAATTTCTGAAATCTTTGCCAAATTTTTCATACTTTATTTGGAGATAAGAGTAAGTAGGATTGAGGGAGGGAGGGAGAGACACAGAGGGGAGAGAGAGAGAGAGAGAGAGAGAGAGAGAGAGAGAGAGAGAGAGAGAAGGAGGGAGAACCAGAGGAGACAGAATTTGAGCCTACATTATTTTTATTCAGTTATTTTCTAGTAACCAACGATGCTAACAAGATTTTTTGCCTAAACAAATTATTATTAATGCTTTGTTGTGATTTTTAATAACAGCTTTGCAGTGTACTATAGAAATGAGAAATATAGTATTGATTTTATAGCATAAATAAGCAATTAAAACATTATAATAAGTGAAAACACAATCACTAATGAATTTTTCATGGAAATTAGTGCTATTGCATGATCTTAAACTCAGGCATTCCCAAAAAATTCTTCAATATTTTTCTTTGTAAGAATTTGAGTTTGAAATTTACTATTTGTAGACACTTGTTGAGTAATAATTGTTATTGAAATATAATCATTTTTCATTTTCTTGTATCCCATAATTAGGGATGTAGCATAGATTACATATATTATACATACATATATATATATATATATATAGTTATGCAAGTTTGTAGAGTTTAAAATATTTTTACACATAAATACAATATACTACATACAACGATAAGAACCATGAAGTGATCAGTAATTATGTATATGTTACATTCATAGTGTTTTGGTTATTTGTATTGGTAAACCTTGAAAAAGACATCTTTCCTATCTAGATGAGCCTAAAATTCTGATTGTAAATCAATATCTATCATATCTCATCTCTGTCAAATTAAAACATCTGTCTAGATGTAAGAATAACTTACTCCCAAAACAACTAAGCTTAATTGTAAAACTAAACTACCTGGTCTTCAACCCCATCAGAGATTTGAGAAGGAATAAAACTTAATTACTTGAGTAAAGTGGAAGAGCAGGTTAGCAGCCTCCAAAATGAAAAAAAAAAAATGACAGAGACAGTTAGTTGCTTGATCAGTCACCAAAAGCTCCCTGTAACATTGGAGTATCATCTTCAGCTTTCTGGCCCAGTGTATTTGACAGACATATTTGTAAGGCAGGAAATATTGAGGATTTATGTACCCTGTCTTGCCAGAGATTGGAAATCACTTATGCCTGCAATCAAGCTTGCCCATTTTTAGGCAGAATTCTGTGGCAGAAATGAGGACATTTTG
Source organism: Acomys percivali (assembly GCA_907169655.1). Classification (NCBI taxonomy): domain Eukaryota; kingdom Metazoa; phylum Chordata; class Mammalia; order Rodentia; family Muridae; genus Acomys; species Acomys percivali. Next base: position 68,135,886 of record OU015749.1, read on the forward strand.
CCCAGTGGCTTATTTTCCACATTTGAAGCAATCTCCATAAGGAGGTTCACTGATGCTTATCATCTTCTTTGAGGTAGGCTAGCTATTGCAAGGAGTTAACCTGTCTTACTATCAAAGAATCTTTAAAATAATAGAAACATCTTTAAGTACCAGATTCTTTAGGCCTCAGAGGTTGTTAAAGACATTAACTATTTTACTTTATCTATCTATAGAATCATATCTATCTGTTAAACCTAGGAGGTATGTTCTTGTGATAAAAATAGACTAGTAATTGACATGTCCATGATTTCATCAACTAATAATTAGCTTGTATTACTTAACTATATTAAACTGCCTACACTAGCACTTTCAAAGTATTGGAAGTAAACCTTGTATTATAATTGAGTTGTATGGGTACAATACCTTATATTAGAGTAGAAATCTCTATAATGTGTGTGAAAACTATTAAATTCAAATTCTACACCAACGTATCAAAATTAAAGTTATTTGGAATCAATATATAAAATCTATGCCAATGAAGTAAAAATAACCTTATTTGTGAGTAACAATTAAGGCCTTAGGTTGAGGAGTAGATTCAATAATTTACTTTTTGTTCTATCATCCTGTATATTTCTATATTCCCCTTTCTTCATTTTCAACCTCTATCTCCACATCTACCAAAGAAAGATAAAGGAAAAGAGAGACATCCTGGAGTCTAACCTCATTTTCTCTCTGAATAAGGCCATTAGTAACTTGTAACCAACTCCCGCTGAAAATAATCATCTGTAGCCTAAAAGAGCAACCAAAAACCTATCCAACCTCCCTTCGGGGAAATGGGGCATCCTTTTCTTATGGTTTCTTCCAGTTCAATAATACCTTTGTAGGGGCTCAACTAAAATTGGGGAAAATAGTAAACTAAGCCAGGAATAATATTTGTGGTCCATTCTAAATGTTGAGAAATTCCAGGCTTAATAGACATCCTGTGTGGGAGAGTCTGAAATGCTAGCCTAATTGGTATCCAAAGCCTTCTTCAAAGCTGTCCTGGGAGCCTTCCTGTTCTGATGAGGAACAGCAGCTGAAGTTATTTGGTTCTGGAACATGAAGGATGCAGGATGTTGGTGTCCAGCATGCTGAGAGGAAAGAATTCTGTAAAGTTTGATCCAGCATCTCTGTCCAGTTCTTTTGTTCTGAAAACATATAATTTCTCACAAGCATTATAAAGTCCTAAAATTATAAATGTATGAGGTATGTGGGATGCACAAAACAATTAGGGCTGCTTCTCTGCTCTTTGTACGAGCAGAAGAAAGACATCTGCAAATCTTCATTCATGCCATATAAAGAATGGTATCTAATAATAAGCCTCTGGGATTCTGTGATGAACAAAAAGTATTGTCTGTGCATAAACATTCATGTCTAAACCAGTCTCAGAGCTATTCCCCTGTATTGGGATCAGCAATAAATTATCTGATTGTTCTGCAGTTTGAATTCTTTACATCCCTATTGTGGCCCCCTTCATCATTTACCAATCCCACCCTTTCTCCTTCACTCACCCCCCCCTTACTCCCTCCCCTTATCCTTAGAAAGGGGAGCCCTCCTCCCCTAATATCTGACCTCTCCCTATCAAATCTCATCTGTGCTACCTACATCCTCTTCTGTGCCCTGGCAGAGCCAACATGCCATAGGGGAAGTCATCAACATTGGGAGGCTAGAATCCATATCAGAAGTAGATCTACTCCCCATATTGTGGGACCCAAAAAGAGACTGTGTTGCCTATTTACTACATCTGAGCAGAGGGCCTCAGTCCACATCATACGTGATCCTTCATTGGAGCATCAGTGTCTGAATTGTCATGTGGTTATACTCTATTAAGTGGCTAATATCCATTTATGAGTGAGTATATACCCTGGGTGACTTTCTGGGTCTGGGTTAGTTCACTCAGGATGATTTTCTCTAGTTCCATGAATTTGCAAGCAACTTTCAAGATTTCTGTGTGTGTGTGGTTTTTTTTTTTTTGTTTTGTTTTGTTTTTTTTGATAGCTGAATAGCATTCCATTCTGTAAATATACCATAGTTTCTTTATCCATTCTTTTGTTGAGGGACATTTAGGTTGTTTCCAGATTCTGTCTATTATGAATAAGACTGCTATGAACATAGTTGTGCAAATGTCCTTGTTGTATAGTGTGTTATGGTTGGGATTTGAGGTAGTATTATTCCCAATTTTCTGAGATAGAAATAGATTGATTTCCAAAGTGGTTGTACAAGTTTACACTCCCACCAGCAATGGAGGAGTGATCTCCTTTCTCCACATCCTCACAAGCATTTGCTATCACTAGAATTTTTTATATTAACCATTCAGATAAGTGTAAGATGGAATCTCACAGTCATTTTGACTTGCATTTCCCAACTAGGCATTTTGTGCATTTCTTTAAGTGCTTCTCAGTCAATAGATATTCCTCCAATGAGAGTTCTCTGTTTGGCTCTGCATTCCATTTTTAATTTGGATACTTGGCTTGGTGTGGTTAAATTTTTGAGTTCTTTATATGTTTTGGACATTAGCCCTTTGTTGGACGGAGGATTGGCATGGATCTTATCCTAATCTGTAGGCTGTTGTTTTGTTCTGTTGACTGTCTCCTTTGTCTTAAAGAAGCCTTTCACTTTCATGAGGTCTGTTCAGAAAGCTGTCTCCTGACCTAGAATGTCTGGTTTAAAGTTGAGGTTTAAAATCCACTTGGACTTTAGTTTTGTGCATGGTGATAAATGTGGGTCTATTTGCATTTTTCTACATATAAACATACAGTTAGACCAGCACCATTTGTTGAAGATGTATGGATTTGGCTTTTTTTGTCAAAAATCAAATGTCCATAGGTATGTGGTTTATTTCTGTGTCCTCTATTTGATTCTATTGATCACCCAGTCTATTTCCATGCCAGTAACATGTTGGTTTTACTACTGATACAGCTTGAAATCCAGGATGGAGACACCTCCAGAGGATCTTTTATTATACAGGATGGTTTTTAGCTATTTTGTTTTTGTTTGTTTGTTTGTTTGTTTGTTTGTTTTTCCATATGAAGGTGAGAATTGATCTTTCAAGGTCTGTAAAGAGTTGTCTTGGAATTTTGATGGGAATTGCATTGAACCTGTGAATTACTTTTGGTAAGGTGCCCAATTTTCTACGTTAATACCGATACATGAAGATGAGTCATCTTTCAATCTTCTCATAGCTCCCTCAATTTCTCTCTTTAAAGCTTGATTTTTTTTTTCACATAAGTCTTTCACTTGCTTGGTTAGAGTTACACGAAGATATTTTATATTATTTGTGGCTATTGTGAAGGGTATAGTTTCCCTAATTTCCTTCCTAATCCATTTATCATTTATATGCAGAAGGGTTACTTTTTTTTTAGTTGATTTTGTATCCAGCCACTTTACTGAAGGTGCTTATCAGCTACACGAGTTCCTTCGTAGAATTTTTAGGGTCACTTAAGTTTACTATCATGGCATCTGCCAATAATGATAGTTTGATTTCTTCCTTTCCTATTTGTATCCCCTTGATCTCCTTTGGTTGTCTTATTGCTCTAGATAGGACTGCAAGTCCTATATTGAAGAGATATGGAGAGAGTGGACATCCTTGTCTTGTCCCTGATTTCAGTGGAATTGATTGAAGTATCTCTTCACTTAGTTTGATTTTGGCTATAGTCTTGCTGTATATTGCCTTTATAATGTTGAAGTATGTGCATTGTATCCCTGTTCTCTCCAAGACTTTTAACATCAATGGATGTTGGACTTTACCAAATGCATTTCGGCATCTATGGATATGTTCATGTGATTTTTTTTCTTTCAGTTTTCTTATATGACACATTACATTGGTGGATTTCCATAATATGATCCACCCTTGCATGCCTGGAATGAAGCCTATTTGGTCATGGTGAATGATATTTTTTATGTGTTCTTAGATTCAGTTTGTGAGTATTTTACTGAATATTTTGCATCATTGTTCATAAGAGAAATTGGTCTGAAATTCTCTTTCTTTGTAGAGTCTTTCTGTGGCTAAGGTATCAAAGTGACTGTGACCTCATAGAAATAGTTCTTCCTGTTTCTGTGTTGTGGAACAGTTTGGAGAAAATTTGTATTAGGTCTTCTTTGAAGGTCTGGTGGAATTCTGTGCTGAATCCATCAGGCCCTGGGTTTTTCTTGATTGGGAGACTTTTAATAATTGCCTCAATTTCCTTAGGAGATATAGGACTATATTTTTTTACCTGATCTTGATTCAATTTTGGTAGTTGGTATCTATCAGGAAAATTGTTCATTTCATTGATGTTTTCCAATTTTGTGGCATATAGGCTTTTGAAGTATGACCTCATGATTCTTTGGATTTCCTTACTGTCTGTTGTTACATTTCCCTTTTCATGTCTGATTTTCTTTATTTTAATACTCTCCCTTCACCTTTTAGCTAGTTTGGTTAAGGGTTTGTCTATCTTGTTAGTTTTCTCAAAAGATCAGCTCTAGATTTTGTTGATTCTATGTTTCCAATGTATTGATTTCAGCCCTGACTTTGATGATTTCCAGCCATCTACTCCTCTTTGGTGAGCCACCTTCTTTTTGGTAGAGCTTTCAGGTAAGTTGGTAAGTTGCTAGTATGGGATATCTCCAATTTCTTTATAAAAGCACTTAGTGATATGAACGTTCCTCTTAGCATTGCTTTCATTATGTCCTATAAGTTTATGTATGTTTTGCTTTCAGTTTCATTGAATTCTTTTTTATTTTTTCCCTTACTTAGATGTCATTGAGTAGAGAGTTGTTGAGTTTCCATGAGTTTGTAGGCTTTCGATTGTTTCTTTTGCTGTATATTTCAAGCTGTAATCCATAGTGGTCTGATAAAATGTAAGGGATTATTTTAATCTTTTTGTATCTGTTGAGGTTTGCTTTGTGACCAAGTATATGGTCAAGTGTTGAGAAGCTTCCATGAGGTACTGAGAACAAGATAAATTCTTTGTGTTTGTGTGAAAAGTTATGTATATATCTATCAGGTCCATTTGATTCATAACACCTATTAGTTTCATCATTTCTCCATTTAGTTTCTACCACAATAATCTATCTATTGGTGAGACTGGGGTGTTGAAATTTTCCACAATTAATGTGTGAGGTTTGATATGTGATTTAAGCTTTAGTAATGTTTCTTTGAGGAACGTGGGTGTTCCTATATTTGGGGCATAGATGTTTAGAATTGAGAAATCATCTTGGTGTATTTTTCTTTTGATCAGTATGAAGTGTCCTTCCCCATTTCATTTGATTAGTTTTGGTAGAAAGTCTATTTTATTAGTGACTAGGATGGCTACTATAGCTAGTTTCTTGGGTCCATTTGCTTGGAATACGTTTTCCTGCCCTTTCTGCTAAGGTAATGTTTTTCTTATTCCTGAGGATGCTTTTCTTGTATGCAGGAGAGTGATGGGTTCTGTTTTTGCATCTATTCTGTTAGGCTGTGCTTTTTCATTAGGGAGTTGAGGCCACTGAAGTTGAGAGATATTAATGACCAATGGTTATTTGTTCCTATTTTTTTTGATGTTGGTGGTGATAGATTCTCTCTCTCTCTCTCTCTCTCTCTCTCTCTCTCTCTCTCTCTCT
>OU015749.1:68141493-68164865 GCA_907169655.1 Acomys percivali
TCTCTCTCTCTCTCTCTCTCTCTCTCTCTCTCTCTCTCTCTCTCTGTGTGTGTGTGTGTGTGTGTGTGTGTGTGTGATTCATTCCTTTTGTTTTTGTGGAATTGGGGTTATTCTTTTTGTTTGTTTGTTTTCTGTGTAAAGTTACCCTCCTTGGATTGGAGTTTTCCTTCTAATATCTTCTGTAGAGCTGGATTTGTGTTTGAATTTGGTTTTGTCATGTTTTCTCCAACTATGGTGATTGAAAGTTTTTCTGGGTACAGTACTCTGTGTTGGCATCTGCAGTCTCTTCTTGTTTGCATGACATCTGTCGAGGCCCTTCTGTCTTTCATAGTCTCCAGTGAGAAGTCAGGTGTAATTCTGATAGGTTTCCCTTTATATGTAACTTGAACTTTTTCTCTTGCAGCTTCTAATATTCTCTTTGTTCTGTACATTCAGTGCTTTGATTATTATGTGTGGTAGGATTTTTTTCTGGTCCAATCTATTAGGGGTTCTGTAGGCTTCTTGCATATTTATAGGCTTTCCTATTTTTAGGTTAGGGAGGTTTTCTTCCATAATTTTATTGAAAACATTTTCTGGGCCTTGCAGCTGGGAGTCTTCTTCTATCCCTATAATTCTTAGGCTTGGTCTTTTCATAGTGTTCCAGACTTCTTAGATATTCTGTGCCAGGAGTTTTTTGATTTAATATATTTTGACCGCTATATCCATTTCTTCAGTCACATCTTCTAACCCTGATATTCTTTCTTCCATTTCTTGAATTCTATTGGTAATGCTAGTGTCTGTAGGTCCTGTTCTCTTTCCTAGGTTTTACAATTCAAGGATTATCTCTGATTGAATTTTCTTTTTTTGCTTCTATCTCGATTTTTAGGTCTTGAAATCTTTTATTCATTTTCTTCTCCTGTTTCACTGTGGTTTCCTGTCTTTCACTAAGCTTTTTGTGCCAATTCTTTCATCTCTTTCTTTGTGTATTCCCGTTCTAGTTTGAGGGATTTAATTTCTTCCTTTAAGGCCTCAGCTTTGAGGTCCTTCTCTTATGCCTTAGATGCAATAGTATCTACAGGGTTTGTTGTAGTGATAGAATTTCTGATTCCTGGTGATAACAAGTGGTACTGGGGATTGTTACTTCTCACGCTGACCTCTTCCCACTGTGATGCCTCTGGTTGGAGCTTGTGCCTGGTGGTTCTTTGGACACCTGAAGTTTTTGATGGGTTTTCTTAGTGACCTAAGGTCATATCCACTTGCATTTCAGACTGTGATGTCTGCTCGGTGCTGGAATCCAAGATATTGGTATTTTAGCGGGCCAAGGCTCCTGTGGCCCTTGTATTTGGAAGGTGCCTGCCTGTTGGGCCTGTGATGTACACCCAGGCATCAGGTGGCTGTTTGGACCTCTGGGGCTTTCTGTAGGTTTTCTGAGAAACTTGAGATCAAATCCACTTATGTCCAAGACTGTGGTGTCTGCTTGATGCTGGAACCCACAGATGGTAGGGTTTTTGTGGGCCAAGGCTCCTGTGTGCCCTAGGAATTTAGAAGCTGCCTGCCAATGGATGTATGGCATGTGCCTGGATGTCTTGTGGTTGTTTGGACACCCAGAACTTTTGGTGAGTGGGTTTTCTGAGTGACCAGAGGTAGGATAGACTTGTGATCTAGACTATAGTGTCTGTTCAGTGTTAGAAACAATGGACGTTGATATTTTTGCAAGCCAAGGCTCGTTGTGTGCGCTGGGATTTCAGAGGCTGTATATCCATTTGGGGACCTGGGAGTTTTCCATCTTTTTGCCTGGGTAGACAGAGGCTGGACCCAACCATTCTCCACACAATTTGGACCCCTCTTACCTGTGGGTTACTTGTACTGGTGTTTTATAGTTCTCCGGTTGCTCTTATGTTGCTGAATAGTCACTGCTATCCTGCTGATGAAAGAAAGTGTGTGCTAGATGCTGCCATCTTGTATCCTGTCACTTTGTGATTTTAAATCCTCAGATGTGGCTATTGCTAATGTTTGTGTATTGCCACTAATTTTTTTATTTTTCTTATTTTCTTATTTTATGTATATTGTGTTTTATTCTGCATATATTTCTGTGCACTATTTGCAATCCTGATGTCCACAGAATCCAGAAGAAGACATCAGATTTCATGAAACTCTAGTGACAAGTGGCTGTGAGCCACCATGTTGGTGTTGAAAACAAAACCCCGGTGGTTTGGCAGAGGATCCAGTGCTCTTAACCTCTGAGACATCTCTCCAGTCAACTCTCCAGACTGATTTACTTAGGTAGTGTATTAATCTTTATAATGAATAACCTGTCAGAAACATTCAAATATAGTGTTAGGCAATCAACAGATTTTATGTAATAAAAAATGTAATCAATGATACTTGTATATATATATATATATATATATATATATATATATATATATATACATATATGTAACTTAATACATATGTTTGTGTAAGGTCAAGTCTTTATTTTGATGCTCTTAAATATCTAATTTTGGCAAATTACTTTACTTATCAGGTTTTCTGCTTTCTCGTCTGGAAAATAAGCTAAACAGTGTTAGCCTTGAGGAGCTCTTGCTAAAGTGAACTGTTGTACACACTTCACTGTAGTTTCTGTAGCAGCAGTGCCGTCTGTACTTTTAGTGTTTACTTTCCTGACTTCCGTGGTTACTCTAGATTACATACTCACATCTGAAGATTCAGAGCTAGAATCCGTAGTTGAGACGGAGCATGCAGCATTTGTCTTTCTGTGTATTTCATATTCAGTAATACAAAATTAAGTTGAGGAAAATAAAGACTACAACAGCACTGCTGCCTAACACTGGTGTTGCTAAGAGTAATTTTCGGATGTCATTGCACAGATATTTGAATACAACGGAGCCAGAGAGATGAGAGAAGAAAACTGGAAAGGTGCATGAGCAGGGGTTATGAATGGAAAAGGGAAAGAGAAGGCCAGGTTTCTAATTTGAGCATTCAAGGCAGAGGGTTAGGGGGAGATTCAGGGCTTCCATGTCTAAACTGTTCTTCAGTGATTCATGACTCTTTTCACCATGGTCCAGGTAGGTGCTTTAAAGTTCTTTGCTTTTCGCTGCAACTAAGTAGCTTTTGGGGCTGATAATACAGATTTCCAATTATGGTTTAAAACATGATTTCTGTGGAATGAGAGGGAGGCAGAGGACAATCTGATGAATGGGCATGGCTTGTTTCACCAGAAGCATTCTGGATGATGATTCTTATGCTGCAGTCATTATATCTGTAATGTGGTATTTCATTCCTAGGTTTGATGTTTGGGGGGGGGGGTGCTTCGTTTTATTAATCTTCTTTGGAACATTTGTCTTAGTTATTTTTCTTTGCTCTGAGGAGACACCATGACCAAAACAACTTATAATATGAAGAACTAAGTTGGGGTCTGGTTTACAGAGGCTTAGTTCTAGAGGACTAGTTCGCAATTACATGGCAGGGAGAAAGGCAGCATGCAGGGTCAGGAGCAGTAGCTCACATCTTATTGGCAAACTGGAGGCCGAGGGAGATCAGACCTGCCTCTTACAACCTAAAAGCCTACCCTGGTGACGGACTTCCTCCCTCCTAACCCTTCCTAAATAGTGCACTAACTGGGGACTGAGCACTCAAATCTGGGCATATGGAAACCAATCTCATTCCAGCCAGAACAGCATTTCACTGCATTTTCTATTAGTCTAATTATACGAAAATCAAAATCTTACATAGTTGATTTGTAGAGTGTAATTTAAAACATGTTCTTTATTTTAAAGTCTGGCTTCCAGCCCTCCTATTTCCTGTGTGGAGTGGATAATTTAGTCATGTGAGGCTCCCTTCCAGGAACTAAATGACACTGTTTGAGTGCTTACCACAGATGTACATGCTATTGCGTAGAGTTTTTATATGGTTTTATGAAAACTAAGGCTACATCCATATTTCTAATTATGAACAAACAGGAAACTGAGAATTTCAATGCCTACAGATTTACTAGAAATTTCTGTGTGCCTTAAAAAAAAAAGCTGTATTGTCCAGAAGTGTGTGATACATTAGAGTCATAATACTGAATTTGGGGAAAGACAGAAATTCATCAAGGTAGAAGAGATTTTTTTTCTGTCTGTCTTTCTGACTGTCAGAATTCCAAGAATCCAGAGTCACTGTTTGAAAAATAACAACAACAACAACAACAAATAGCCGCAGGGGCCCATTTTTAGCTTTACCCAGGATCAAAATTGTTTATGAGTTGTGTTCGGAATGCACGAAGAACAAAATTAAACCAACCAAAGGTTCTCTTTTGTAAACTGGAAAAAATAAATGGGACATAACATTTGGAATGGAAGTGACACCAATTAAAGCCACAATGTTTCCCTTTTACCAAATTAGAAACACATGTTTTAAATGAGGAGTTATTGAGCAGTGCCATTCCAAATATCCAATTCCTCCTCCATGGATACTCTGTCAAATCAGGTCACTGTGAATTGTATAAAATAGTGTGTTGCTGTAAAAGGAATCTTGGATTTTTCTTGGAAAGCAAATGTGGTTTACTGTTAATTGTTTTTTACCATTTTCATTTTCATTTATTGTACTGCACAATGCCATGAATATCAAAATTTCAAAAACACCAAAAATACTGTGAGGTAATATATACAGTTATGATTAAGCTGTTGCTTTGAAAATTTTGCTAGTCCCAATTCATACATAGTTTGAGATTATTGGTCCTGAAATCTGTTTGGCTCCCATAGCAGAAAGCAAAGCAAAGTGCTGTCAGTTTGAAAACAAAATATTTTTTTATGTTTCCCAAAAGGCTAAAGCTTTAAGCAGTATAATGGATCACCATAGGAAGCTTTACTTAGAGATGCATAAAATAAGTGCATATTTATTAAAATGCCATCTATGGCTTCTCATTCAGCCTGAGTATACATCTGTGTAGGTTACTAAAATAAAAGTCAGTGTCTCTAATGGGCTATGGGCATGCAGGTGAGCATTAGTCAGCATTTTCTCCTCCCTGCTCCATTATTTGAAATAAAGCCAGAAAGCAGTCAACAGAAAGCTGTTGACACAGCTCTAAACTTTACTGCAGCACAGTGGGGAGGGAGGATTGAGATAATCAGAGGGTCATATGCAGGTTAGCCAGTTAGAAAGATTTGGTTTAGATAAACACTGGATTTAGCAGTACTTTTCATGTAAACCAAATATAGCACACTACTTCCGAACTGATCCTGCAACCTTATTAACTTTGTTTTGGCAATTTTGGCAATATCTCTCTGTGCAGATGATGAAGATGAATTTGTATTATAGCCAAGCTTTCCTGCTGCAAACTGATCTCTTCCCTGATAGGATGTTGATTAAGGTTTCTGATATTTAGTTAGGATTCACTTGCAGCGTCTGCAGCTCTTTTTTGAGAGAAGAGTAAGTTAACATGTTGGCAAGGATAAAGAAAGCCCGGGACTGTTGAAGGCATCCTAAATACAAAAGGGAGATGTTGCTAAATCAAGCAGAAGGGAAAACCTTAACTGGAAGATCTCCTACTGAGCAATCTGTCACAAAATGTTTGAAGGCCCAAAGGCAGCATTTTTGAAGGCTCCCTGGCTTTGACATTGGAGTTTCTTTTGAAAAAAATAATAGCTGTAAAGTCTCCTTCTGGTTTTCCTCTCTGGTAGGAACGTTGGAAAGCCAAGCAATCCTGGCAGCTTACAGCTCAGCCATAATCTACTTTTGACACAAGGCTTATTTTCACAAACCCGCCACTGGCTATCATCGTTTTCACAAACCCACCGCGCTGAGCTAACATCATTTTCATAAAGCCAATATAAAAACAGGCATTCTCATGCTTTGTCTTTATACCACACACAGCAGCATTGGGATGTGTATTGTTGTATTGGCTTTATGAAAACTATGATAGCCCGGTGTGCTGGCACATGTCAGTAATCTCTTAACTTTACACAGGAAGCAGAGACTCTCAAAGGTGCTCAATAGATCTATTGTTCTATATAACAACTTGCATGCCAACCAGAGTTATAGCTGAGACTCTGTGTTATATATAAAAATTAAAGATTAAAGGCAGATGTTAGGATATAAAGTACCAGGCAGACATTATGTTATATGGAATTTATTAGATGAGCATGGGGGGAGAAGGAAAGGAAGAAGGAGGGTACCCCAGAGAGATAGGAGAGAGAGGAGAGGTAGAGAGGAGAGGGAAGTATAGAGAGAGAGAGAGAGAGGAGAGAGAGGAGAGGTAGAGAGGAGAGGGAAGTATAGGGAGAGAGAGAGAGAGAGAGAGAGAGAGAGAGAGAGAGAGAGAGAGAGAGAGAGAGAGTCATGGAGGGTGTTTTTTATATGGCCCAGGGCAGGGCCAAGATCTTGTGGCAGGTAAGCAGTGACATAACAGGTAGGCAGGCTAAAGCAGAATCCTAACATTCCTACATTTTTTCTATATTTAAAAATGAGGAATATTGGATTGTTTTATATAAGGCAAGTTGAAGTATATGAATGTAGGTAATAGAGAAAAGATAGAAAAAAAGCAATAGCAACAAAATGCCCAAATTATATCTTGAAAAGGAAGGAAAGTTCTGTCCTGGAAGTTTAAGGTATTGTGCAGGCTATGTCAGCCATGACCTGTAGCAGATGGGGATGAAGGAGTGCTGGGGGAACCCGGAGCACACCATTTCAGCCTTTTGTAAACAGACAGGGGCCAAAGTAGTCATTACTACTTCCTGCTGACAGTAGAGCCATGATAAGGGATTTAAAAGGCTGAAATGTTGGCCAGGTTCTGGAAGAACAGGCTGTTGTATTTGTTGTCCAGGGTCTGAGAACATCTGTAGCTGGGAAGGGCAATGCAGATCCAGCTAGGAGGAACAATGTAGGTCCACCAGGCACAATTTCTGAGGTTGAGTGGGAGCACTTGTGAGTAGCAGTTTTGATGATGTCCTAGATTTAGGCAGTCTGGCAAGATACTGGAACATATATGTGGGCAGAAGACAAAGTTAGTAGGTCAGGGAAAATCAATATTTTTTAGGTGTACATTTAAAACTTTTGGGAGATCAAAGAGAGAAAGGCTTGAGACAATGTTAACAATTTGTGAAAATTTTGGGAGAGCAAAGAAAGAAAAGGTCTGGATAAAGGAGCTTCCTTCCATTTACCCAATTGCTGGCAATAATTAAAACAGTTTTACTTTTGGAAATGTCAAAGTTTGGTTGCAGGGGCATGTAAGCTTTAAGGCGGATGTTCCCAGAGATGCGTCAGGAAGAATGGATGACTGATCATTTCCCATGGGGAGGTGAGGTCAGTAAGCCATCAGGGTGTCCCCCAAAATGCTTAGTGATCCAAAGGACTGGTGTAGACCAGTTAGGAGCTCGTCAGCAGTAACTAGTGACCAACAGCATAGCTCAACAGATCAGCTGGCCAAAGACTAACTCAACAGATGAGTTAGCCACAGGGATGTAGCTACAAGTGCACTAGAATTTTTCAGTGGCTGTCACAGAACAGAGGAGAAAGCTACGTCAGGAAACTCACCCAATGGGCCCGAGCCTAGTTGAGGGTCAGTGAAGAGGACCAGGGTGTCCCCTGCTCCCAGTCAATCAGAGAGGGCCAGCAAACTCTCTAATTAGAGGGAAACATTTATGTGACTAGGAAGGGAGAATTTAGCTGGTGTTGGGTGTAGAAAGGTGGCAATCAGGTAGTTAGGGAAAATGGAATCCCAAGACCAGGGAAAGAAGGAATCCCACCCTTAGAGATAGGTGAGAAACTTAGGCTTTAGATTACAGTACTTATGTGGACTTAATTTGACCGGAGAGATGGATTTCCTGTAGCTTACAAGAATCCTTCTAAATAAATAAAGGGAGATAAATTTAGCATCATCACTGTTTGAAATCTGCCGTGAAATACACATTGTTAGACATGAACACATTGTAGAAAAAGGATAGTAGATGTATATAGCATAGAACAGGCTTGGGTAAAGAACTTTGTGTTTAGAGCGCAAACACTCTGAGATGAAGTTAGGGAAGACAGAAGCCCTTTTGTCTCTGTGGAAGAGTAACAAAAAGAAATTCAAAATCTTAGAACTAGATTTCTATGGTAGTGGAATGATTTACCTTAATTAGATTAATAAATCAGAAATCCATTAATCAGCCTCAATGCTTTGAACAGTCAACACAATAGCCTAGTAACAGGAAGAAATGAAGCATTTGTTTAGACATGTTGACCTTCATGACTTAATATTTATGAACGAACTTAAAACAACACGTTCTTAAAACACCTTCTTTGGTGCTTTATGCAGTAAGTAAAATTGATAGTTAAAAGTTTGGTCTCCTGCATGTGAAGAGGTCTGGGAAGGTACCTGAAGTCTCCCATGATAGAAGCTGGCCATGTGACTATGTAACCCAAGTATGAATTTAACACAGTCCTGTACCCTTACCCTGTTATGGCCAGTCTGTTGAATTTAAAAGACATCCATACTCTGCCAAGTCAAGGAGCTTGAAGGTGGACATGTCCACAGCTCTTGTGCTGGTTGAACCTCCAGTGACTAGGCACAGAGAACAAGCCTGCATGTGAGTAGAGACATCCGTAGGCCAAATTTCTTTTTTTTTTTTCAAGGCATGATCATTTATTTGCTACTCTTAAAGACTTATTTTTGACTGGACTCAGACTTAGAAGTAGAAGCTCTCAGCGAGGACAGCCTTCGTCTCTTGGCAATCTGTTCCTGGCGTTTTTCTTTGGCTTCTTTCATTCTCTTAGCCAAAAGTTTAGCGTATTCTGCAGCCTCCTCCTTGTTTTTCTTAGTACGCTTCAGAGCTATGCGTCGGCGTTTGTGTTGCAGGACACGGGGAGTGGCTGTGGGGCCAGTGTCCCATTCTGGTTGTAGCAGCTGTGAGACCCGTGTCTCTTTCTGGCTGTATCTGAAACAGGTCCCTGGCAGAGCTGGCTCAGGCTGGAGCCCGGCAGGAAGGGTTGTTGCAGACCTCTATCTTTCTCAGGGGTGGTGGCTAAGACGTGGAGTACAGTTTGTTATAACAGAGCCTGTTGGGAAGGCTGGTTTTGGGTTTTAAAGATTTTACCAGTTTTTTTTTTGTTTTGTTTTGTTTTTTTGTTTTTATGTGGCTTAGGACACATACTCAGCCTTTTAATTAAAATGGCAATGAGACCACAGTCTTGTCTATCTTAAGAATATTTGAATAGACAACTGTGTTTATAGTTTATCTCTCAAATTGAAACATTGAAAACACAAGTACAGTCCAAAACACAGTTTTAAAAAAGAGAACAGAACAATTTTTGTATAACCAATAATATTACCTTTAAAATTTTAGGCTAAACATGGTTTAAGGCAATGGTTGAATATCTAATATTTTAAACAAGTGAGTGTTAATACAGTAGAACATTATAGAATAACTTAAAAAACCATATCAAACCCATTAGCCAGGAAGCCTGTAGTTGGATCCAGGTTATTTGGTGACTGGAGAATTAGCATTTACTTACGTGTCTAGGAATTAGCAAAAGTATAAATGAAAACATAGCCAATAAACATTTGTATACCCAATAAACAATCACGCGAATTAATTAATTAATTAATTAATTAATTTATTTATTTATTTATTTATGTCAGGTGTAATAAACAGCAAAGCTGGGCTGATGGGCTGTGCACACCTTCTGAATTGCCGGCATACCTGCAATGGGAAGGGGATAGGGCCAGAGTATGTGGTTGTCTTTAGCAAAGATGGTGGCTAAATACCCAGTCGTCCTTAGAGAAGGTAGTCACGTGATCACCCATAACAAACACGGCAACTAACCACGTGGCTGGCACAGAGAACAGCAGGTAAATTTTAAAGTGGTAGCAAGCTGTGAGCGGTGGGGCAGGGTTCCTGAAAAGGCTGTGCAGTGGCTCTGTCAACCGGGAAGCACAGCTGAGAAGGTGGCTGTGGGCTCCCGCTGACCCCCTCGTGGCCAGATTGGGAGACAGTGGCAGCAGCGGCAGCTGGTCGTGGCTGACAGAAAGACCGTGGCAGGCAGGGTAAGGATCCAGGAAGGGCCCAGCAGGATCAGACCTCTGGGCCAGTCTTGAAATCAAAATACACCAGTAACCCCAGAAGTTTAGGGCCGATGGAGGAGATGGGTGGGGTGAGGGTACCTTACCTAGAAGTCCAGCGTTGCTTGGGGAAGGTCAGCCATGTGGACAGCAGCAGAGAGAGATACCTGATTTTCTGGTCCCGAGAAAGAGCAAAGTAGCAGAATTTTTAGGTGGAGTGGAGTCCCAGCTAGTTGTATAGAGTGCAGAAAGTAGGAGAATAGACGGGCAGGTCCTATGAAATTCGAACCTAGTTTCAGCACCAATGTTATATATAAAAATTAAAGACAGATGATAGAATACAAGGTACCAGGCAACAGATGTTATGTTATACAGAGTTTATTAGATGAGCATGGGGGTGAGGAGGAAAGGGGGGAAGAGGTTATCCCAGAGAGAGAGGAGAGAGAAGAGATGTAGAGGAGAGGGAAGTAGAGAGGGAGAGAGGGAGAGAGAGAGAGAGAGAGAGAGAGAGAGAGAGAGAGAGAGAAAGGAGAAATAGAGAGGAGAGGTAGAGAAGAGGTAGAGAGAGTGCCAAGTGGAGGGTGTCTTTTATATGGCCCAGGGCAGAGCCACGCCCCATGGCAAGTAAGTAGTGACATCATATGCAGGCCGACTAAAGCAGGATCCTAACACTCTGTCTCAAATGCCCCAAAATAACAATAAAATAAGGTAAGACTACACTAAATAAAGTAAAAGTTATTAGTTGTTATAATAGTTGTTATTAATTTGCAGAGATAATATTACATGAGGATCATGAAATGGAGGAAAAATCATAGACATTCTAAATACTAAAGAACAAAAAAAAATTTTTTTGAATTTTTTAAAATAGGGTTCCTAGAGGCCTGAGTCAAGAGTCAAAAAACAATACCGAGTTAAGATTATCTGGCGACACTGGTCATCCTTCAAGTCCTGTTGCTCTTGCAGAGACGTTGTTTTAATCCCCAGCTCCCACACAACATATCATAACCATCTGTAACCCCAGCTCTCTGAAATATGACTTCCTCCTCAGGCCTCTGAGGATACAGTCCCACATGTAGACATAATATTCATACTCATTATAAAAAGAACCTTTAAAAAAATCAACTGGGTATTTATCAAAATCATCACACACAATTTAAAAATTTAAAAAGGTTCTCGAGAGATTGCACATGGGTTAAGAATACTTGCCTTAGAGTTTTAAAAATTGTATTTTTTTTTATAGAAATTGTTGTTGTTTGTTGCTGCAGATCTAATCCAATTGAAGTAACTTGATATATCTAGAATTCACGTTCGCAGTGCTTTATCAGTCATTCATAGCAGATTACTCTTCTATTCACAGCTTTCTATGGAAGCAGGAGAGCCAAGACTTTGAAGTCAATATTGTCTATGTATAAGCACATGGTCTCATAAGACAAGAATGAGTGTTGTACCACGAAAGTTCTCAATAAGGGTCAGGATATGTATGCAAATGAGTTAGGAGTTATTTAGCTGAGGGTCTTCCAAAATTTCTCAGTAAGAAGAAGTCTGTGACTTTAAGGTTATCAGCTATTATGATGAATATAAAACTAGCAATGCTTGTACATGTAGCTTGACTATTTGAGGGAGAGGTATAGTTACCATATAATCACCCACACAGACTACCACTGCTCATGTTACACTCTTCTGATTCTGCACATGTGTCCCAAGTTCAACCAAACTCAACCAGAAAATGTATAAATACAAGCAGATAATTGTACATCAACAAACAAACAAAAAACATGGCTACATAAATGGTGATTTAGGATATGAGGTCATTTGTTTCAGATGTGGCCAGTACTATATTTGTTGGCCCTGAAACCAAGGTGATTGTTTCCTTAACTCAAAGTCTATACACATCTTATAATCCAGCTCTTTAATAGGAAAGTTAGAAAACATCAATATTTAGCATATCAAGCCAGGATATTGCCTCACCAAACAATATCATTGCAAATAGTTATCAAACAGATTGTTATTGCTTAACAAAAGCATACCATCAAACTATCAAAGAGCAAAATAGAACAGAACATTAAGCTGAATCAAACTCCAAAGGATTTTAAGAAAACACCAGTTTTATTTGGCACTTGGAGCTACATAACAAGCTTGACTCCAAAGAAAGCCAGCATCTCTGCTGCTGTTTTCATCTTTAGGAGCGTTCTCTATGTTTGTTTTTCATTGAGAATGTTTTCTATGGAAGACACACTTGCACACTTTGGCCTCTGATGAGAAGGAGGTTGTCCAGTCCTTGGGTAGAATGTCTAAGCTGCCTTTTGCATGATGTTTCACCCGGGTTTGCCAAACCACAAAATGATCAGACAAATTTTGGCTATTTTAGAAAATAGAAGAAAGATTATTTAACGGCACTCCCTGAAAACAAATGTGAGAGGGAAACCTCTCAGGGACACATGCCTTGACACAGCCTATATCACATTTGGGTAAACTGGTAGACTTACCTGACTGAATATCAGGTTCTCTTGCTCATAGATAAAGGACTATGGTGAAGTTAAAAGTGCAGCGGTGACACAAAGTCCTTGTGAATGTTTAACAGCATGATGATTATAATTAAGTAAAGATATGGTGCAGATCCAACCTGGCCCTGTACATGCTGCCTCAGACTCTGTGTATTGATCATCCTGGTTTGGAGGGCCATGTTTTCATGGTGTCCTCCTTCTCCTCTGCTCTTACTTTCATTTTGCCTCCTCCTCTGAAGTGTTCTCTGATCCCTGACAGGAGGGATTTGACTGAGTGTATGTATGACTGAGTGTCCCAAGGTCCTGCACTCTCTTCATAATTTCTGGCTGTGGCTCTTTATATTTGTTCCTAATCTGCTTCAGGAAGAATCTCCGCTGATGATGGCTGAGCAAGCAAGCCACAGAACAATGACATAACAGAATAACAATGAGAAGTAATTTAATTGCTGTTTTCTTAGCAGAAAAGTAATAGTTTGTGCCAACTTGACATAAAACTAGCAAGCATATTAGGTGCGGGTTCTATATTATGGAGTGATCCTGAAGTCAAATCAGATATCAACTGGTCACTCCAACAAAATTTGTGCCACCTTGATGTAGCATATCTTGCCGGCAAGACATCATTGTACAACAAATGTTTTGTGGCTGGGTTAGCGTTTATGTTTCTCTTTTGGTAGTACTCAGGGTACCTTCCTCTACCAAAGACACCAGCCCAAGATGATGAAGAATTTATGTAGGCACCAGTTTGACTTCTTCACATTTAATGATTTGTGTAGATGTATTCAGCAATCGGGGCCTTGTGTGTTTGTGGAGAGGAACCTATAATTTTGGACCCAGCCTGAATTATTTGGAGGTGTCCAGGGTACCCATCAGCTGATAATCTCAGTATTGGAAGTATTTGGTGGTAAGAAATGTCCAACTGGGAATTTGTTTTCCCTCATTCAATTAAATTCCCTTCAGCTATGTATATATTTCAATATGCTTCCACTATATGGCTCGATATTAGCTCTAGTCCCCTCTTCATGTAGTGTCATGCCCGTTTTCTCTCCTTCTCCCTTTTTGATTCTTTGACTCCAGCCCCCCCCTCTTCTATAACTATTTATTCTATTTCCCTTTCCTGGGATTATCTATCTGCCTTTGCCTACCCATCCCCAGTCTCTTACTCTATACCTAGCTTCTGTGGATCTTTAGATTGTCACTTGGCCATCTTGACCTAATAGCTAGTGTCCACATTTAAGCAAGTGCATACCAAATTTATCTTTCTGTATCTGCATTATTTCACTCACAATGACTTTTCTAGCTCCATCTACTTACTTGAAACTTTCATGGTTTCATTTTTTAAAATTTGCTAAGAAGTATTCCATTGTATAAATGTACTACATTTGCTTTATCCATTCATTTGTTGTTGTTTCCAATTTATAGCTATTATACAGAGACTATTAATGAACATGTTGAGCAAGTATTTCTGTTGTACCATGAAGATTCCTTTGGTTATATGCCCAAAAGTGATATAGGAGCATATTGAGGTAGGGCAATTCCCAGCTTCCTGTTCCAAACTAATTTCCATAGTGGCTGTATAAGTTTGAAGACCTATCAACAATAGTGTTCCCCTTATTCCACATCCTTGTCAGTATATGTTTTCTCTCTTTCTGCCTGTCTGTTGTTCTGTCTGTCTTACTGTCATTCTTTCTTTCTTTTGATTCTTAGGTTTGTAAGATAAAATATCAAAACAGTTTTGGCTTGAACTTCACTGATGACTTAGGATGTTGATCATTTCTTTAAGAAAAACTTCACTCATTTGAGTTTCTTCTTTTGAGGATTCTGTTTGTATTTCATATCTATGATTTGAGTGGTTTTCTCGATATTGAGTTAGACTAGTTTTGAGTTCATGTGTTTTAGATGTTAGCTTTTTATCAGATATATTGTTGGTGAATATCTATCACATCCTGTAGCCTGCTGCTTTGTACAAATGATGGTATTCCTTGCCATGTAGAACCTTTTCAACTTCATGAGGTTCCACTTATTAATTGTTGATCTTAGTTTCAGTGCTAACAGATTTCTGTTCAGGAAGTCTTCTCCTGTGCCAATGAGTTAAGGCTATTCCCCACATTTCTTCCATCAGGCATGATAAACCTGGCTTTATATTAAGTTATCTGATCTATTTACACTAGAGTTTTGTGCAATGTGATAAGTATAGGACTATTTCAATTCTTCTACATACAGGCATCCAGTTTAACCAGCACAGTTTATTGAAGACATTGTCTTTATTCCAGGGTGTGTTTTTGGCTTTTTCACAGGTCAAAATTTTTCTAACAATGATATTTTTAAAAATAAATTTACTGGGGGATCCAAGATGGCGCCGAGCAGTGTGGACCATGTTTGGAAGCTCCAGTGAACAAGTCAGGGAATTGTACAGATTTCTGAGCCAGGAACACCAAGGTCCCAACACCACGGCAGCAGGAGTGCTCCACGGTTAAGAGGGACCAGGGTGCGGAAGACCTGTGTGCCCCTGCACACAGGAGGAGCATGGATTTTCTCAGATTGGAGCATCAGCGGCAGAGGCAGCGGCGCCAGTGGTGGCACCGGTGACAGCAGCAGCAGCGGCAGCGGCTGAGGTTTGCAGCTCAGAGCCTTTCGGTGAAGGCGATTGGTGTGGTGGCCAGTGGGAGTAGCTGAGGGAGAGGGGACTCTGGACAGGATTTGGGTCACGGGGTGCCTTGTGACCCAAACTGGACTCGGCGGACAGTTCAGCCCCAGAGTCCTGGGCTCAGCTCAGTGCCGTGGAGACGCTGGCTCAGCACAGTAAGCAATTCTGCCTGAGGCGTCAGACCAGCGCAGCAGCAGCTCCCCTGCTGTGAGTACTCAGGCCCACCCTAGGACCCAGCTCGGCGCAGCCGCAGCTCTCCTGCTGTGGCGCAGGCTGGGCTGAGCGCTCAGGTCCACCCTGGGACCCAGCTCAGCCCAGCCGCAGTTCTCCTGCTGTGACGCAGGCTGGGCAGAGTGCTCAGGTCCACACTAGGATCCAGCTCAGCGCAGCCACAGTTCTCCTGCTGTGACGCGGGCTGGGCGGAGTGCTCAGGTCCACACTAGGATCCAGCTCAGCGCAGCCACAGTTCTCCTGCTGTGACGCAGGCTGGGCAGAGCGCTCAGGTCCACCCTAGGTCCCAGCTCAATGCAGCCGCAGTTCTCCTGCTGTGGCATGGGCTGGGCGGAGCACTCAGGTCCACCCTAGGAACCAGCTCGGCACAGCCGCAGTTCTCCTGCTGTGACACAGACTGGACGGGGCACTCAGGTCCACCCTAGGACCCAGCTCACCTCAATGAGCAGTTCTGTCCAATACACTAACTCAGCTCAGCGGGCAGTTCTGGGGCACTGACACAGATTTAGCCCAGAGGCCCTAGCTAGAATTGCTGGGTAGATTAGGCCCAGAGTCTCTACCTGAGCTGTGCGCACAGGTTCGGCAGCCACAAGGGTCTGACTGGACTATCCACAGAGTATAGACCCGGAGTACCAGGCTGATTTTAGTGTGAGTCCATAGTCCCTGGCTGAGATCGGTGCATAATTCTGCCCCGGAGACTTGGGTGGAGCTCAGCGTGCAGTTTAGGGCCAGAGTCCTTAACTGTGCTTGGCAGACAGATTGGACCCAAAGACTCTAATGGAGATTTTAGCACAGTCCCAGCTCTAAGACTCTAGTTGGACACAGTGTGCAGTTTGAATCCAGAATTTCTGGCTGAGCTTGGCGGACGGTTTGGGCCCTGAGTCAATAACTGACCACAGCACGCACTTTGGGCCAAAAACCCCTAGCTGAACTTGGTGCGCAGTCCCAGCCCAAAATTTCTGGCTGTACCCTGTGTGCATTTTGGGCCCAGAATCCCTTGCTGAGCTTGGCAGACAGTTCAGGCACTGAGAATCTAGCTGAGCTCGGCACATGGTTTGGGTCCAGTGTCCCTGGCTGGACTTGGAGGGAACTCAAAAGGCTGTGGATACCTTGGCCTGAACCAACGCTCATTCAGAGACCAAGAACAATTGCAGGACCCACAGCACAGGGGAGCTGAGGATCACTGGCTGTGAGAGTCCAAAACAACAGGGCTAAGTTCCTGCCGTCCACACCAGTGAAGCATCAGAGCTTCCAGCCTACAGAAATCCTGAGAAAAAAAGTGAGTCTATCATCAGACTCCCTCCATCCAACTCTGGAAGCTACCCAACAAAAACAAAGCCAGCAAGATGTCTAAAGGACAGTGTAAAAGCATACGCAAAAAAAAGAAAAAAAAAAAGAAAAAACAACAACAAAAAAGAACATGGCGTCTCCAGTTTCCAGCTATCCCAAAGAAAACAACCCAGAGAACTTAAATACAATGGAAATACAAGAAAATGACCTCAAATCCTTAATAAGGAGCACATTAATGGAGGAAACAAATAAAATTTGTAATCAAATACAGGAAGACGCAGCCAAACAGGTGACAGACATAAAAGAAGCACATAGAGTGGAACTGGAAAAATTTCAGGAAAATGCAAACAACCAGATGAAAGAAATAAATAAAACGGTTCAAGCTCTGAAGACCTATAAGGAGGCAATGGAAGAAACTCAGGAATATACAAAAAATGAGATGAAAAAATAAAAAAATCAGTTCAAGATCTGAAGACGAAAATGGATTCAATGATAAACACACAGACAGAAGAAAAACGAGAACGTGAGACCTCAGAGAAGAAGGCGAGCAACACAGAGGTGAGCTTTTCTAACAGAATCCAAGAGACGGAAGAATGAATCTCAGGTCTAGAAGATACCATCACAGATCTTGAAGCAACCATTAAAGAAAATGCCAAATCTGGAAAACTCCTGACACAAAACATCCAAGAAATTAAGGACACTATGAAAAGAAGAAATCTGAGGATAATAGGCATTGAAGAAAAAGAAGATATCAGACTTCAAGGCCCAGAAACTATTCTCAACAAAATCATAGAAGAAAATTTCCCTAACCTAAAGAAAGAGATGCCTATAAACATACAAGAGGCCTACAGAACACCAAATAGAATTGACCAGAAAAGGAAAACTGCCCGTCACATAATAATCAAAACACAAAACATACAGAACAAAGAAAAAATATTAAAAGATGCAAGGGAAAAGGGCCAAATAACATTCAATGGCAAACCTGTCAGAATTACACCTGACTTCTCAGCAGAGACCATAAAAGCCAGAAGAGCCTAGACAGAGATCCTGCAAACACAAAGAGACCACAAATGCCAGGCCAGACTACTGTACCCAGCAAAACTATCAATAATCATTGATGGAGAAAACAAAATATTTCATGACAAAAACAAATTCAAACAGTACCTATCCACAAATCCAGCATTACAGAAGGTACTAGAAGGTAAACTCCATCACAAAGGGTCAAGCTACAACCAAAACTACTCAGGAAATAGGTAAATATACAATGGCAAAAACACAGCTACACAAACACTCGATTGGAAACAACATCAAAATTAAGACTCTTAACAGTCACTGGTCGTTAATATCTCTCAACATCAATGGTCTCAATTCTCCAATAAAAAGACACAGACTAACTGAATGGGTGCATAAACAAGATCCAAAATTCTTCTGCATTCAAGAAACACATCTCACCCATAACGAAAGGCACTATTTACTATCTCAGTAAGAGGTTGGAAAAAAATATTACAAGCAAATGCTCACAAGAAGCAAGCAGGCATAGCCATTTTAATATAGAACAAAATAGACTTTCAACCAAATTTAATCAAAAGGGATGCAGAAGGACACTTCATACTCATCAAAGGTAAAGTCAACCAAGATGACATCACAATTCTGAATATCTATGCTCCCAATACAAGGGCACCCACATTTGTAAAAGATCTGCTAAAAAAAACTCAAACCACACATCGATCCCCACACAATAATAGTGGGGGACTTCAACACCCCACTCTCACTGAAGGATAAGTCATTGAAGCAGAAACTTAGCCATGAAATAACATCATTAATCAATGCCATGGGTCAAATGGATTGAACAGATATCTATAGAAACTTTCACACAAAAAAGAAAGAATATGCCTTCTTCTCTGCACCCCATGGAACTTTCTCCAAAATTGATCACATCGTAGGTCACAAAGCAGGCCTCAATAGATACAAGAGGATTGAAATAATACCTTGTATCCTATCAGCTCACCATGCTCTTAGGCTGCAATTCATCAACAACAGAAACGACAAAAAGCCTACACGTACGTGGAAACTAAACAACTCTCTGCTAAATGATACATGGGTCAGGGAAGAAATGAAGAAAGAAATCAAGGAGTTTCTGAAATTCAATGAAAATGAAGGAACAAGGCACCCAAATTTGTGGGATTCATTGAAAGCAGTGTTAAGAGGAAAATTCATAGCACTGAGTGCCTTTATAAAGAAATTGGAAACATTTCACATAAGCAACTTAACAAAACAGCAGGAAGCCCTAGAAAAATAAGAAGCAGAAACATCCAAAAGGAGTAGACATCTGGAAATAATCAAACTCAGGGCTGAAATTAACAAATTAGAAACTAAGAAAACAGTCCAAAGAATCACCAAAAAAAAAAGCTGGTTCTTTGAGAAAATCAACAAGATAGACCGTTAGCCAACCAAACTAAAGGGCAGAGAGATAGTATTGAAATCAACAAAATCAGAAATGAAAAGGGAGACATAACAACAGACACTGAAGAAATAAAAAGAACCATAAGATCCTACTTTGAAGGCATATATGCCAAAAAATTTGAAAATCTAAGAGAAATGGACGATTTTCTTGATCAATTTCACTTGCCAAAGTTGAGTGAAGAACAGATAAACAAGCTAAATAGTCCCATTTCCCCTACAGAAATAGAAGCAATCATTGATAGTCTCCCAACCAAAAGAAGCCAAGGGCCAGATGGTTTGAGTGCAGAATTCTACCAGACCTTCAAAGGCAAGCTAATACCAATACTCTTCAAGTTACTCCAAAACATAGAATTGGATGGAACATTACCAAATTCATTCTATGAGGCCATAGTCATGTTGATACCGAAACCTCACAAAGACTCAACAAAGAAAGAGAATTCAGACCAATTTCTCTTATGAACATCAATGCAAAAATACTAAATAAAATTCTTGCAAAACAAATACAAGAACACATAAAGGATATCATTCATCATGACCAAGTAGGCTTCATTCCAGGCATGCAGGGACAGTTTAATATATGGAAATCCATCAATGTAATCCACCATATAAAAAAACTGAAAAAAAAAAACCACATGATCATCTCTTTAGATGCAGAGAAAGCATTTGATAAAATCCAACACCCATTCATGTTTAGTTTTAGAGAGATCAGGGATACAAGGCACTTTCCTTGACATAATAAAGGCTATAAAAAGAAAGCCAATAGCCAAAATCAAAGTAAATGGAGAAATACTCAAAGAAATTCCTCTAAAATCGGGAACAAGGCAAGGCTGCCCACTCTCTCCATATCTCTTCAATATAGTAATCGAAGTTCTAGCCAGAGCAATAAGAAAACAAAAGGAGATCACGGGTATCCAAATGGGAAAGGAGGAAGTCAAACTATCCCTATTTGCAGATAATATGATAGTGTACATAAGTGACCCTCAAAATTTCACCAGAGAACTCCTACAGCTGATAAACACTTTCAGCTATATGGCTGGATACAAAATTAACTCAAAAAAGTCTGTAGCCTTCCTATACACAAATGACAAGTTTGCAGAGGAAGAAATTAGGAAAGCCATACCCTTCACATTAGCCACAAGCAATATAATATCTAGGAGTTACTCTAACTGAGCAAGTGAAGGACTTGTTTGAAAAAAATTTCAAAACTCTGAAGAAGGAGATTGAAGATGACATGAGAGATGGAAAGATCTTCCTTGCTCATGGATGGCGAGAATGAACATAGTAAAAATGGCCATCCTATCAAAAGCAATCTACAGATTCAATGCAATCCCTATCAAAATACCTACACAATTTTTTAAAGACATTGAAAGTTCAATTCTGAACTTCATATGGAAAAACAAAAAAACCCAGAATAGCAAAAACGATCTTGTACAATAAAAGGTGCTCCAGAGGAATCTCTATACCTGATCTCAAATTGTAATATAAAGCAATAGTAATTAAAACAGTATGGTACTGGCACAGAAACAGGCTGGTTGATCAGTGGAATCGAATTGAAGACCCAGATATAAATCCACACACGTATGATCACTTGATTTTTGACAAAGAAGCCAAATCCATTCAATGGAAAAAGGATAGCATCTTCAACAAATGGTGCTGGTCTAACTGGATGTCTATGTGTTAAAAAATGCAACTGGACCTATATTTGTCACCTTGCAAAAAACTCAAATCCAAGTGGATTAAAGACCTCAACATAAAACCAGAGACACTAAGTCACTTAGAAGAAAAAGTGGGGAAGAGCCTGGAACATATTGGCACAGGAGACAACTTCCTGAACAGAACACCAACAGCCCAGGCCTTAATGTCAACAATTAATAAATGGGACCTCATGAGGCTGAGAAGCTTCTGTAAGGCTGGAGACACTGTCAACAGAACAAAGTGACAGCCTACAGACTGGGAAAAGATCTTCACCAACCCTACATCTGACAAAGGTCTAATATCCAAAATATATAAAGAACCCAAGAAATTAAACACCACCAAACCAAATAACCCGATTGAGAAATGGGGCTTGGAACGAAACAGAGAATTCTCAACAGAAGAATATCAAATGGCTGAGAAACACTTAAAGAAATGCTCAACCTCCTTAGTCATCAGGGAAATGCAAATCAAAACAACTCTGAGATTCCATTTTACACCCATCAGAATGGCTAAGATCAAAAATTCAAGCGACATCACATGCTGTCGAGGATGTGGAGAGAGAGGAACACTCCGTCATTGCTGGTGGGAATGCAAACTAGTACAACCACTTTGGAAATCTATCTGGTGCTATCTCATAAAACTGGGAATAGGGCTTCCTCAAGACTCAGCTATTCCACTCCTTGGAATATATCCAGAAGCTGCGCAAACATACAACAAGAAAATTTGCTCAACCATGTTCATAGCAGCCTTATTCATAATAGGCAGATCACGGAAACAGCCTAAATGTCCCTCAGTAGAAGAATGGATAAAGAAACTGTGGTACATATACACTATGGAATACTACTCAGCTATTAAAAACAAGGAATTCTCGAAATTTGTAGATAAATGGATTGAGCTAGAAAGGATCATAATGAGTGAGTTAACCCAGAAGCAGAAAGATTCAAATGGTATATACTCACTTATATCTGCATACTAGCCCAAGGGGCATGTCCCACAAAAGCCTTCCCTTACCAGGAAACTTGGACAGAGGGGAGGACACCCTATTGGGACTCTAGATGAGAGAACCATGGGAGAATAGCAATGTAGAAGGATCCAGTGGGTCCTAGAAACCTACAAGTAGATCATTATGATAGGCAGATTTGGGCCAAGGGGTCCCGCTCAAACTAAGGCACCAGCCAAGGTCAATACAGGTGGTAAACTTTAAACCCCTACCGAGATCTAGCCAACGGTCAGAACAGTCTCCACACTTGAGTGGAGAGTGGGATATGACTTTCTCACGTACTCTGGTGCCTCACATTTGGCCATGGCCCCTGGAGGGGGAGACCTGGTGGCACTTAGAGGAAGGACAGCAGGTCACCGAGAAGAGAGTTGATACCCTATGAGCATATACAGGGGGAGGTAATCCCCCTCAAGAACAGTCATAAGGGAGGGGAATAAGGGGAAAATAGGAGGGTGGGAAGAATGGGAGGATACAAGGGATGGGATAACCATTGAGATGTAACAAGAATAAATTAATTAAATAAAAAAAGAATAAATATATATAAAAAATTTAAAAAATAAATAAATTTACTTCAATATTTATACCTCAAGATGAACACTTTGTAGA
The DNA here is from genome assembly GCA_907169655.1 of Acomys percivali. Lineage (NCBI taxonomy): Eukaryota > Metazoa > Chordata > Mammalia > Rodentia > Muridae > Acomys > Acomys percivali. The sequence continues at coordinate 68,163,927 of OU015749.1, forward strand.
AGCTATTTATTTCTTTATTTCTTTATTAACTAGCAATCACACTAAAAAATTACTTATTTCATGCTGGGTCTTTTACTGGGAAAAATATTAAATTTAGCATGCAGGCATGATTATGACCAAGCCTGAATTTTTTCTTAATTCTTTCTCTCACAAAAGTTCCCAAACATTTCAAAATTAATGGGAGGTGATCCAGGAAAGCCCACATTCCTGCAGTATTTGCCAGGCCTCATTAAGAATCCAGTTTCTTAATCCAGTGTCAACAAACATTCCCCAGCCTCTACAAGATCCATCCCAGGTGGTTCATATTAGCTATTTTAAATCCCTAAATAGTAAGTCTTGCTAGATTTTTGTTAGTTTATGTTGATAGGATAAATATGTCTAGTTTGTAATAACTCAAGACATTGAAGAAAACACTAATTCTCCAAAGTAGACTTTTGTGAGAAACTATAATTTACTGCATTTCACCTTGTTAAGAGATTAACAGATGTGCATGCCTATGATCTGTCATCTCACCAGAAACCACATCGAAGTCCATGATCTGTGCTCCTGATAACTGTAACAGACAAGGAAGCTACTTTTTCAGTGGTATTGAGGATTCAAGACTCACACTTGAGGAAGAGGGACATAGAAGGCTTCTGTGACAATTCCTATTCTGCCCCCCGCCATACCTCCCTCCACCCAGGTAACCTCATAGACAGAAAACATTGAAGAGAAGCCTTAAAACTTATTATTAGGATACTGAAGCATAGCTCTCCACATTTGAGAACATCTGGCAGGGTACCAGTGGGAAGGACTCAGTTTTTATAAAGGTGCTAGCCACTGGGACTTTGACCACATTTCAGTGAGTATATGAGCAACAAAACTTGGACTTTTATTTCTTCTTCTTCTTCTTCTTCTTCTTCTTCTTCTTCTTCTTCTTCTTCTTCTTCTTCTTCTTCT
>OU015749.1:68164875-68183898 GCA_907169655.1 Acomys percivali
CTTCTTCTTCTTCTTCTTCTTCTTCTTCTTCTTCTTCTTCTTCTTCTCCTTCTCCTTCTCCTTCTCCTTCTCCTTCTCCTTCTCCTCTTCCTCCTACTCCTCCTTCTCCTCTTCCTCCTCCTCCTCCTCCTCCTCTTCCTCCTCCTCCTCCTTCTTCTTCTTCTTGTACAGCATGGGGATTGAGCCACGGAGGAGAGTGGACTTGGGAGGAGTGGGGAGTAAGTATGATTGGTGCACATGATGTGAGATTTCCAAACAATCAATAAAAATATTATGTTGGGAAAAAGAAATACTTGGTATTAGCCAAAGCTCTTTATCAAACATGCTCCTCTGGTTCTGTAGAGGCAACTTCTTGAAATTTTCACTACTACTCAAAAGAAAAAGAATCTCAGGTTAGCTGTAGAAAGGTATGGTACACATGCAATAGTTGAGACATATAACACCCTATGGTTGGTTAACTGTTATTGAATCAAATATCATATTTTATAATATCAGTTACAAGACTCCACAGTCATAAATTATTTTCTGTCTTGTGTGGATGACTTAGAGGGAGGACAGTTGGATTCCAATGTATTTAGGGACTATTACACTGACTATTACAGATTCTTGATCAGTAAGGTTTGTTGTCTAAGTTTACACTCACAAAATTGAAACTTCATTTAGAAGCATATTAATGAAATAAAAATTACTTTTTTATTCACCACCATCCCTATCATCTATGTATGTTTGGTCATATCTTTATGACTTCTAAGCTCCTTGAGTAACTTACGTACACAGATTAGGGTGGTAGTGAATAACAGATGCATTTGTAGTTTTATAAATACTGAGTTTGGCATGGGCAATGTAAGGCTTCTTACAATCATACAAACAAAAAAAAAAGCCCTTTGGATTTGACTTCTCTTTCCAGGGACATACTAGTATTTCTCTCAACCACAATCCTTCACCTTTGTCGACTCCATGGTCTGTATTTCTTAGTGGGAAATACATTTTTGTATTAAAGTTTAAAAATTAAGATGTCTTTAATTAATTTTGATTGCGTTCATTCACTATCCATGGAAGATATTGTTCTTTAGGTTATCTTATTTTAATGATATTTCATAACAAAGAGATATAGTATCTACTTTGATATACCCACTAAAAAATCAGTTTAGAAATTTTTAAAAATCACATTTTTAAAATACAATGTACCTTTGCATGTGCAGGCTGTCATTGTTTGAGCTTATGTATATTTTTGGATTAAATATTATAATAGTCATTGAAGATCACAGGCCCTACCTCAATTATTTTAATAATGCATTCTAGACTTACATAAGTGAAATATCTTGACAAGATGTGTCAAAACTAAAAGCCACTTTAGTCAGCCATCAAATCCCATCTCCTTTATAATTTGCAATCTCAAAAAATTCCTTGTAATGAAGATAGATCCATACAGTCTATTTCAATTCTAAGGATATACATGATTTTCATATCCCTTACAATCACGAGGAACAATCTATATTAAAATCAATTTTGATGCAAAAGATAAATAAATGACTGGCAGAAACCTAAGCTTAAGACTTAGCAGGAAGTAAAAGAAATTTATTCTGAGAAGTCTGCTAATTCAAGGAGCTGTTAAATAAAAAGGTATTTTCATTGTGCATAAATTTATTCCTGATTTTTACTCCACAAAAATATGTTTATCTAACTTATTTCTATCTTATAATCATTAATGGATGACTCTAAGATTTTTTTTGGATGGTTTGCAGTCTGATGAAGTGGAAGAGAAACATAGAAATAGTTTTTGACACAATGATTCCACAAAGCTATGATTAAGCTCCAGTGTCATAGAGCAACATTAACATTTATGACACATGTTTATTCTGATCATAGGCTGTTATGATCATGTTGCATCAGCTCATTCAAACTTGTGAAGGGCAGCAGGGGAAAGAGGGACTCTGGGGTCCTTTCTGTGTGTCTCTTACCCTTATGAAATTCTCAAGAAGATGACACATGTGCTCAATTTCCCATACAACTTTCTGTAAATGGCTTGTATCATGTTTGAAAATTTTTCTGATGCACAAATTAATTACTGTGACCGTGTCTAGAATAAGAATTGACTATATAGTGCCTCTCAAAACTGTACAGATAACAGGGGAACCTAAAATTGGAGCATTTTCCACTGTACATCACTGATAATGTGAATTACGACCATGTCATAAAAAAAATTGCTTTCTTCCTCAGGAAACAAACATTATAGGTAAACTGACGAGGACAGAAAACCTAACATCCAGTGTAATATGTGATACTGGAGAGAATGATCTTTGAGTCTGTGTAGAATCTGGAGCTACTGAGGCTGTCATTGATCTCAGGAAGAGGCTCATCTTCACTGAGCCCATCTCATTTTAGGACAGTGTCAGTGTGCCAGGTTGACTAGAAGTGGGCCTGTGATGAGTGTTATTAATAACCAGCTTAAAGGAAACATAGGCTATTTGGTTCATAATTCCAAATTATAATCCATCATTGAAGTAAAGTCAAGGCAGCAGGAATATGAAGAAACTAGTAACAGTACATTTACAGTCAAGTCCAGGAAGCAACTATTAATTTGTGTGCTTTGCTTATTTGTTATTTCTGGCTATGAATATGCTATGATCAGTTCTTTCAAGGTCCTGCTTCTATGACTTTCCTTGCTATGGCAAACTGCTCCTGGAGCTGTGAATGAAAATAAATCCTTTATCCTTTAAGTTACTTTAATCATGTTTTTTATCACAGCATCAGAAGAAGAAACATGAACAGTATAATTCTATAGTTTATATGCTAAACTTTAGTATACCAAGGATTTATTTATTCTAACTATTGGGAAATGAGTTCTTAATTTTTGATGATAATGCCTTTGTGAGATAATTTTAATAGCACTAAATGCACCAAATCATCTGAAGAATGGAATCAAAGAGATAGAGATATAATGACAATGCCAGAATGAAGTACATATCTCAGTCAATACAACTTCAGTGAAATGGAAAAAGATAGGTAGATGTAGAAAACATGGTGATATAAAACATATGACATTTATTAGCATAATAGCTCACAGACAAAACTGGACCTCAAATCACAATGCACAATACTGGAAGTAAAACTTGAGGGCTTTCAACTATAATTATTATTTGTTGAAAAGCAAAACACATAAAAGGAATAGAAAATGTTTCCTAGAAGTGGCACAAAGATTTTGTCCATTTCTAATAAGTATATATGGAATACATTGAGCAAGACATAACTTTTTGAATTGGATTGATTTGGTTCTTTCTAATGATGAGTATAGAGGCAATTTGTTAGTAATATAGCAACAGTACTAATTATTATATGTTAGAATTGTATGACACAAAAGTACTAAAGACTAAAGTAATAATTCTTTCCTATATTAGATAATCTTAGATCTGACTATTCTCTTTACACAATACAAAATTGTAAGTAAAATGTTATGATTTTATAATAATAATAATAATAATAATAATAATAATAATAATAATAATTGAAGATACACCTTACAGAAATAGGACAATTATGCTAAATGTAAACAGCATAATCCATTGGTTTTGATTACCATAATTTAACACTTAATGTAATTTTTATTTGATTTTCATACTTCACTTTACTGAACATAAAACTCTGACAAATCCACCATCCTTGATGGTCTACTTGTGGGGCTCTTGAACCCTCTGGGTCCTTCCTTCCCTCAACTCTTCCATACAACCCTCAGTACTCCACCCAGAGTAGCATCTATCCCAGTTCCCTGCTGGATAGAGTCTCTCAGAGGACATCTATATTTGGCTTATATCAAGTTATAAATAAGTATATACCATGTATGTCTTTCTGGGTCTGGGTTACCTCACTTAGGATCGTATCTTCTAGTTCCATCCATCAAGGCCAGAGGATCTGGACCCAGGCATCCTGCACAAACTGATGCACCAACCAAGGACATTGCATGTGGAAAACCTAGACCTCCCTGTTCAGATACAGCCAACAGACAACTGATAGGCTGTAGTCAGAAGCTGGGGAAAGGGGGGCCCCACCTCTCAGAAGTCTAGGGGAGGGGAACAGGACAGAAGAGGAAAATATGGTGAGAAGAGCAGGGAGATGCAAGCAAAGGTATAATATTCAGGATGTAATATGTATAAATTATAATAAACAGAATTTTAAACATGGAAAAAAACCTCTGACAAGTTTGTTTCTAAGATCAAGGTGGCCTGCAAACTATGAATTCTAGTCCATCACTTAAAATGTAAAGCTTTTAATTTTTTCCATCCATGGGAATGATAACTTACACAAGATGCCAAATAAGCATTTACTCTATCCAATGAACTGCCTTGTAAGATGTGAGATTTCTGTCTGGGAGCACATCACCAACCTAAAGTTTTTTTGTTAGGAATGCTTAAGAATCAAGCACTTAAAAAGCAGAAATTGCCAAGTTTTAAAATCCAAATTGAAACATAAAATCACAGAAGGAACAAAATCATTGCACTTACCATCTTCTCATTAGTCTGTGTCATCTCTATTCACTTTCCTAGTGATGTTATCTCATCAAATATCCCTAGAGAAATAGTGTGTGAGCACAAAGTTTCTCCAGAAAGCTGTAATGACAAAGACGAAAACTGTGTATTTCGTTCTTTGCATTCTCAGATTCCATTTCTGAGAATCATATATAAAAACAGTTGTTTGTACTAAATATATATTGAATATATCTTAAAATTATATAGACAACATGCTATAACAGTTGTTTATGCAACATTTATATTGTATTGCATATTATTAGTAATTAGATAAGGATGTGAAGTATTTGAAAAATGATTACAGGTTATATACAAACACTGTCATTTCTATATGGGGGCCTGAGTGTCAATATGCATCCATAGAAATAAATAGACCAGAATTTTACATGTCAGCATTAGTGGCCACAACTTCATGTCCTGCAGTAAACTATTTTGGAGTGCAATTTCAGTGTTCCTGAACAGGTGATCAGAAAAGAAAGTTATATAGGATTTCTTTTTAAAATTTTTATTATTATTATTTTTCTTAATTTGTAAAGTGGTGCATAAGAAAGCAGTTTTCCTTTAAGTGCTGGACGCGTTCTTCAGTAGCCATAGTGCAACAGAAACACTCCAGACACTCTACTGACAGTTTCCCTTAATAGTCTATCAAGAAAACATTACCTTCAAAGCCAAATTAATTTCCTAATAGTCATAAAAAAAATCAAGATCAATGTGGCAGGGTATTTTCCTTTAAGGACAATTCTGGTCTGTTCCAGACCGTCTTCCTTGACTTTCAGATTGTCCCCAATCCCTTAGTGCTAAGTCTCATGATCACCCATCCATGTGAATGCAAGTTTTTTGTTTTATTTTATTTCTTCTTTTTTCCCATTTTTATTTTTATTATAATAATTCACCTTAAATCTCAAATGTTATCTTCTCACTCTTATCTTCCAATTCCCAACTTCCCTCCTTCTCCTGCCTTATTTCTCTCCCATAGACCTCTGAAGGGGTCTCTCCTCCCCCACCATTTGATCACAGTCTATCAGGTCTCATCAGGGTAGCCTGCATCCCCTTTCTCTGTGTGCCCCCCCAAGGCCACTCCACCCAGGTGCAGTGAAACATGATCCATAATATCAAGGATTTCCCCTTCTTCTATGGAAAACAGTCATGATACATTAGAGTCTACACTAACCAATCGTTTAACTTACTTGCCTTTTCCAGTGGCTTTATCTCCAAATACAGACATGTTGGATGTATGTTGGAAGTGCCAAGTTGACATACAAAAGTGCAGACACATTTCCACCCATAACAAAAGCCAGATATACGTTAGAATACCTCTACCTTCAACATCATAGGAAAAAAATGACTTCAGGTGAATTCCTTCTATGTTCTTGCCGCAAGCTTCAAAAGTGATGCTTTCAAGTAGGCTATAAAAGAAAGCAATTTTTGTTCTCATCATAAATGACAAGTACAAATGTTGCTACATAAAATGTATTTTTGTTAAATTGAATCACCCTGTGGTTTATATCTGATATCATTGTATTTTATTTTGTTTCCATTATACCATGGTTGAGTGGAATTTGATAAATTCCCTGGAAGATACAATATTTCACAAGTGTGAAATTTCACCTTGTGACATCCTCAGCATAACTTAACGAGGAAAGGGCATAGCATTGCTCACTAGAAATGGTAGTTTGTTTATTCCATGAAAGCTACAAATACAAACATTTAAGAGCTTTCCTACTAGATCCCAAAATAAGTACCTGTTAGTAAGAATCACTGAAATGTATAGCTATATTTGAAGATGTATTTTATTTAGTTTGCTTTTTAGAAAATGATCATTCCATGCCAGTTATGGAAGAAACATCTCATTGAATGGCCTTACCCTAATAAATTCCTCATAAAGTCACTATTTAAATAAAAAATCATATCTAAATCATATCAGCCTAATAGGTATTGCAATAATGATAATTATTACGTATTCATTCATACAGAAAAAATTAAGCAATCTGGAATTATTTTACAACTTATATTGAAGTAAATTCAGATATTTCATTCTGAAATTTATGGTTCATACCTTTATAATAGTTGTACAGTTCATGCTGACCTCAAGTTCCCATAGCACTGTTTCAGCAATCACCGGTTGATGACATGTTCGTCATTTGCCAGCATAACTTCTCTGCTTAAACGCTGCCTAGAAAAGTTTAATGGGAAGAAGTAATAAGCTATCTGAGTCTACTGTACACTCACTTGTATATGATGTGTCTGAGTTGCAGCTGGCATCTCTGCACATCTGTGGAAATCTGAATTCCAACTCCCACAAAATAAGGATGATTGAAAAAGGATGATTGGATTTTAGGACTATATTTTGATCTGTGTTAGCAAAGGACAGTGTGTTCTTTATGCTTTTTTGTCATGACATTAATTGATTAAATCCAAGACTCTTTGGCCATCTTTTATTACAAATAAAAAAATTAAAATTAAAATTATTTCACAAGAAACAATAAAATATTAGTATAGTTTTAGTATTCAGAAAGGTAAAAACTGTGTTTGGTTCTCCCTACATCTAAATATGCAATAGATAAAACTATAGTACATTTTTCATTTCTATTTTGGAAGACTCATCCTTATAAAGAATGTTTCTTCTGAAAAGAAGATGGGGGGCACACTCTGTTTAAAAATAACACACACACACACTGATACTTAAAAATTAAGTATTAAAATTAGGGTGAAATGTCTACCAGATACATGGCAACCTATGCAAGATGTGAAATCTACTCCCATTTCTCCACCAAAGAACTTGAAATAGGCATTCAGAGTATGCCTTTATGGCAAGATGCCTTAAAGAAGTGCATGTCTCAGAGAGGTAGGACAACCCTCCTTCAGAGGTCCAAGCGAGGGGAGTAGGGCAGAAGATAAGGGGTGCTGGGAATGGAAAGATAAGAGAGAGGGGATAACAATCAGGATGTTATATGAATTCAACTTCTGAAATGTATTAATGCTCATCACCATAATTTGAGACTAGCCATGCTACAACAAATTCATTAAGTGTTCTGTCTATATGCTATATAGCATAAATTAGGTTGTGAAGAAAACTTTTATATATACTTCCTGTTCCTGAATACTGGTAGCTGGTCAAGGTATTTGGTAAACACTCAAACAATTCAATGCCTAGATTATTTGGATATGCATGCTAAACTTACATAGATTTATATAGGTACCTATTTATGTTATAGCATTAATAGACAAGATAATAGAATATATTCTCACTATTAACAAACTAGGTGAATTGCTTGAGAACATGATCAATAAGAATATTTATGATCAAAGTAAAGTTTGACTCATGAGATTTTGGTTCTGTTTGTTTGTTCTTGGGAACAAAACCCAGAGACTCATGTTTCTTAAGCAAGGTATGTAACACGATTGTTCTGGCATCTTTTCTCCTGGGTCTTGGTGTGAATTATAAGTAGCATAAAGAGCTCCAAGTTGCATCATAACTCTCTCATGAGTTATGGGGAAACCAAAATTATGTACTAACCTATTATATGAGTGAACTCTTTTTGAGAACTTGCAAAGCATGAGGAAATGTGATCATAAATAAAGTAAAATTATTCAAAGGTACACTAACCCAATATTCCCACTGAAATAACACTACTTACACATGCAATAAAACAATGGTGGTAACATTTCTTAGTATTTTCTCCACCTTTTTGGGTGGAATATAGTCTCATTTTGTTTGTGTAACAGGACAGTTGAACACTTAGGAAATAAAGAGTTATTTTTCATGATGTAAGTTTTCTAAGTACTTCACTTCATTATCGATACTAAAAATTTTTGTTAGAAATGTATGATTACATGAAAATAACCCATATGCATCTTTGGATATTATGAGGTTTCCTACCATTTATTTCCCCAGATAGAAATACACAAAGGGGTAAGAGTGAACTCATTAGATCGTCAACCCAGTAATATATGATACATGGAAAAAGGTATGCAGCCAGTTATATATGATATATGGACATCCACACAGCTGCTAAGAAGGTTTCAGAGATTGAGAAGGCAATATTGTAAGGAGAACAAAAGTCCATGTGCTGGAAGCACTGGGGAAACCAGGAATGTTAAACCCACAGGATTGTATTTTCAAAGGAAAAGCCAAACAACTGGTTTTCCACCTAGAAGGTGGGGAATGAAGGTAGCTAATAGCCTAGGTGACCCTTGCCCTATCCATAGGACCAGGCCAGACCAAGCTCTTACAAGCAAGACAAGAGGTAACCAATAGTCTAGATAATGTTTGTGCTATCTGTATGGCCAAGCTCCCATAATTAGGTCTAGAGGTAGATAATAGCCCAGATGAACTCTACTATTTCTTTGGCCAAAACCACATAAAATCCTGCCTTAGGTTCTTAACACAATACATAGAGCCTAGCTCTAGAATCCATCTTCATGGAAGTAGTGACATGTACTTTCAGAAGAGTTTTTGATGGAATTATTTGATTTTTTTTTGTGCTCAGAGGATTATGTTATACCATGAAACTTTTATTAAATTGTACTGTACTTAAATATAACTAAAATAAATGTTATGCTTTAATGATGTGTTATTCCAAAACTAACTACATAACTGGTTGTCTCTGTTTTTGTTAAACTAGAATATTCTGAGAGTCCCTGTAAAGTCATTTTCCAATATCAATGGACCTCATCACTTCCATTTCAAAAATTTCTGCATGATTAACACTCCTTGCCTCCAATGTCATCATCTAGCTCTTATAACTTGTCTGAATATATTGCATTAATATTATGATTGGTCTCTGTGATCTATCCAGCAGTCTGTTGCCAGTTTAATCATCTTAATATTATTTTCTGTAACAGAATGCCTCCAAAGACCTTCTACCCTAACCAAAATAATTTATAGCCAAATATTGACTATTACCATATATTTTGTTTAACTATATATCACCAGTTATATTATGTTACACTTCTGAAATGCCATTTTTTATTCTTGTCTATTATCTAGCTGCATTCTTCTTAGCTTTTGGTCCAATTCTTGCAGAAGGCTTCTTTATATATTGTCTTGGTTATGGTTTTTGTTGGTGAGTTAAAACACCATGACCAACAGCAAGTTGAGAAGGAAAAGTTTACTTGGCTTACCCTTGTTCATTGTAGCCCATCATTGAAGGAAATTAGGATAGGAACTCAATCGGGGTCAGAATCTGGAGATACAAGATAATATTCAGATAGTAGATAGGCACTGTTTACAGGTATGTCCCCCATGGAACTACTTGCTCAATTTGATTTCGTATAGAACCCAATACCTCTTGTCCAGGGGTGGGCCCATCCATAATCATGGCCCCTTCCAATCAATCATTAATTAAGAAAAGCCCCTGCAGCCAGATTTGTGAAGACATTTTCCCAATTGAAAATTTCTCCCTTTAGATAACCCTAACTTGTGTCAAGTTGACATAAAACTATCCAACATAAACAAATCCCTTTTAAACCTAGCACAAGAGCACAGAACTATTAAGCCATAACTCTTTGGGTTTTTTTCCATTTTTTAAATTTAATTGATTTATTCAGATTACATCTCAAGTGTTATCCCCTCATGTATATCCTCCCATTCCTCCCTCCCTACCACTTTCACCCTATTCCCCTCCCCTAGGTCTGTGACAGAAGATGACCTCTTCCCCCATCATATGGTCACAGCCTATCAAGTCTCATCCTGGTGGCCTGCTTATCCTTTCTCTGAGTGCCATCAAGCCTCTCCTTCAAAGGGGAAGTGGTCAAATATGGGGCACCAGAGTTCATGTCAGAGTCAGTCCCCACTCTCCACACAGCTATGGAGATTGTCCTGTCCATTGGCTAGATCTGAATAGGGGTTCAATGCTTACTGCATGTATTGTCCTTGGTTGGTGGAGTGGTTTGAGCAGATCCCCCTGGGTCCAAATCTACTCATCATGATGTTCTTCTTGTACCTTCTGGTTCCTTCTACTTCCCCATTCTCCCATACTTCTCTCATGTAGAGTCCCAATAGGAAGTCCCTATATCTATCCCAACCACCTGGTAAATGAAGATTTTCATTGGACATCCCTTTTGGGCTGGGGTCCAATTATAAGTGAGTTTATAGCATGTGAGTGTTTCTCAGTCTGGGTTAACTCACTTAGTATGATCATTTCTAGTTCCATCCATTTGCCCTCAAATTTCAGGATTTCCTAGTTTTTAATAGATGAGTAGAGTTTCATAGTGTAAATGTACCAAAATTTCTTTATCCATTCTTCAACTGAAGAACATTTAGGTTGTTTCCAGGTTCTGACTATTATGAAAAAGTCTGCTATGAAAATGGTTGAGCATATGTCCTTGTTGTGTGGTGGAGCATGTTTTAGGTATAATGCAAAGGAGTGGAATAGCTGGGTATTGAGGTAGCCCTACTCCCAGTTTTCATTTTTTAAATTTAATTTAATTAAGTTTTTCAGATTACATCTCAACTGTTATTCCATACCTTGTATCTTCCTGTTCCTCTCTCCCTCATGCTTTCACCCTATTCCCCTCCCCTATGTCTGTGACTGAGGGGGACCTCCTCCCTCACTATATTGTCAAAGACTATCAAGACTCATCTTGGTAGCCTGCTTATTCTTTCTCTGAGTGCCACCAGGCCTCGCCACCACAGGGAAGTGGTCAAATATGGGGCACCAGAGTTCATTTCCAAGACAGTCCTCACTCTCCAATCAACTCTCCATTGGCTATATCTAAGAATGGCTTCGTTGTTTACTGCAAGTATTGTCCTTGTTTCATGCAGTAGTTTCAGCTGAATCCCTGGACCCAGATCCACCCCTCATGATATTCTTGTTGTAGGTTTCTAGGGCCCTCTGGATCCTTCTATTTCCCCATTCTCCCTTACTTCTTTCACCTAGAGTCCCAGAGGGATTTCCTCAAGACTATCCCAATCTCCTGGTAAGTGAAGACTTTCATGGTACATGCCAATTCGGCTGGTGACCAATTATAATTGAGTATATACCATGTGAGTCTTTCTGCTTCTGGGTTAACTCACTCAGTATGAACATTTCTAGTTTCCTCCATTTCGCCACAAATTTTGGGATTTTTTTTTTTGGGTTTTTGTTGTTGTTATTTAGAGCTGAGTACTATTCCATAGTGTAAATATACCAGAGTTTCTTTTATACATCTTTTATACATTCTTCAACTGATGGGCATTTGGGTTGACTTTAGGTTCTAGATATTATGAATAAGGCTGCTATGAACATGGCTGAGCATATGCCCTTGTTGTGTGGTGGAGCATCTTCTGGGTATATTCCAAAGAGTGGAATAGCTGAGTCTTGGGGAAGCCCTATTCCCAGCCTTCTGAGATAGTGCCAGATAGATTTCCAAAGTGGTTGTACCACCACTTTGTTGTACCAGTTTGCATTCCCACCAACAATGAAGGAGTGTTCTCCTTTCTCCACATCCTCGCCAGCATGTGCAGTCACTGAGTTTTTTATTTAAGCCATTATGATGGGTATAAGATGAGTCATCTCAGAGTCATTTTGATTTGCATTTCTCTGATGACTAAAGATGTTGAGCATTTCTTTAAGTGTTTCTCAGCCATTCAATATTCCTCTGTTGAACATTCTCTGTTTAGTTCTGAGCCCTGTTTCTCAATTGGGTTATTTGGGTTGGTGGTGTTCAATTTCTTGAGTTCTTTGTATATTTTGGATATTAGCCCTCTGTCAGAAGTAGGGTGAGTGAAGATCTTTTGCCAGTCTGTGGGCTGTCAATTTGTTCTATTGACAGTGTCTTCTGCCTTACAGAAGCATCTCAGCCTCATGAAGTCCCAATTATTGATTGTTGGTGCTAAGGCCTGGCCTGTTGCTGATTTTTTCAAGAAGTTGTCTCCTGTGCCAATATGTTCCAGGCTCTTCCTCACTTTTTCTTCTAATCAATTTACTGTCAATGGTTTTATGTTGAGGTCTTTAATCAATCTAGACTTGAGTTTTGTGCATGGTGATCAATATGGATCTAATTGCATTTTTGTACATGTAGTTATCCAGTTAGACCAGCACCATTTGTTGAAGATGCTTTTCTTTTTCCATTGAATAAATTTAGTTTCTTTGTCAAAAACCCAGTGCACATGTGTGTGGGGATGCATTTGATTCAATTCCATTGTTCAACCTGCCTATTGATGTGCCAGTACCATGCTGTTTTCATTACTGTTGCTCTATAGTACAGCTTGAAATCCTGTGTGGCAATTCCTCTGGAGGATCTTTTATTGTACAGGATTGTTTTAGCTATCTGGGTTTTTTGTTTGTTTATTTGTTTTTTTATATGAAGTTAAGAATTGATGTTTCAATTTCTTTAAAAAGGGATTGCACTGAATCTGTAAATTGCTTTTTTTAAGACAGCCATTTTTACTATGTTAATTCTCCCAATCCATGAACAAGAGAGATCTATCCATCTTCCAATGTCAACTTGAATCTCTATTTTCAAGATTTGAAGTTTATTTTCAAACAAATCCTTTATGTGCTTGGTTAGAGTTACTCCTAGGTACTTTATATTGCTTGAAGCTATTGTGAAGGGTGTAGTTTCCCTAATTTCTTCCCCTATATGACTGTCCTTTCTATATAGGAAAACTACTGACTTTTTTAAAGTTAATTTTGTATCCAGGCAATTTGCTGAAGGTGTTTATCAGCTGCAGGTGTTCATTGATGGAATTTTGGGGTTCACTTATGTACACTACCATAATATCTGCAAATAAGGATAATTTGACTTCCTCCTTTCCCATTTGGATCCCCTTGATCGCCTTTTGTTGTCTTATTGCTCTGGCTAGAACTTCAAGAACTATATTGAAGAGATATAGAGAAAGTGGGCAGCCTTGTCCGGTCCCCGATTTTAGAGGAATTTCCTTGAGTATCTCCCCATTTAATTTGATGTTGGCTATTGGCTTGCTGTATATAGCCTTTATTAAGTTGAAGCATGTGCCTTGTATTGCTGATCTCTTGGAAACTTTAAACAGGAATGGGTGTTGGATTTTGTCAAATGCTTTTTCTGCATCTAAAGAGATGATCTTGTGTTTTTTTCTTTCAGTTTGTTTATATGGTGGATTACATTGATGGATTTCTGTACATTAATCCATCCCTGCATGCCTGGAATTAAGCCTACCTGGTCAGAGTGAATGATATCTTTGCTATGTTCTTATATTGATTTTGTGAGTATTTTATTTATTATTTTTGTGTCAATGTTCATAAAAGAATTTTTAATTTTATTTTATTAATTTATTCATTTTGCATCTCAATTGTTAGCCCATCCTTTGTATTCTACCATTTTCCCTCCCTCCCGCTTCCCCCCTACTCCCCTCCACTATGTCTGTGACTAAGGAGGACCTCCTCCCCCTATATATGCTCTTACGGTATTGAGTCTCTTCTTGGTAACCTGCTATCCTTCCTCTGAGTGCCACCAGGTATCCCCATCCAGGGGACGTGGTCAGAAATGGGGCACCAGAGTTCATATGAAAGTCAGCTCTCACTCTCCACTCAAGGGTGGAGAATGCCCTGTCCATCAGCTAGGTCTGGGTAGGAGTTTGAAGTTTACTGCCTGTATTTTCCTTGTCTGGTGCCACAGTTTGAGCAGGACTCCAGGCCCAGATCCACCCATCATAATGTTCTTCTTGTAGGTTCCCAGGACCCTCTGGATCCTTCTATTTCCTCATTCTCCCATACTTTTATCACCTAAAGACACAATAGGATATCCTCCCCTCTGACCAACTTTCCTGATAAGTAGAGTTTTTCATGAGACAGACCCCTTGGACTAGTGTTTCAATATAAGTGAGTATATACTGTTTGTCTCTTTTTGCTTCTGGGGGAAATCACTCATTATAATTTCTAGTTCAATTCATTTGTCCACAAATTTCAGGAATTCCTTGTTTTTAATAGCTGATTAGTATTCTGTAGTGTAAATGTACCACAGTCTCTTTATCCATTCTTCTACTGAGGGACACTTTGACTGTTTCCAGGTTCTGGCTATTATGAATAAGGGAGCTATGAACATGGTTGAGCATACGTCCCTGTTGTGTGGTAGAGAATCTTCTGGGTATATTCCAAGGAGTGGAATAGCTGGGTCTTGAGGAAGCCCTATTCCCATTTTTCTGAGAAAACATCAGATAGCTTTCCAAAGTGGTTGTATTAGTTTGCATTCCCATCATCAGTGAAGTAGTCTTCCTCTCTCTCCACATCCTTACCAACATGTGGTGTCACTTGAGTTTTTGATCTTAGCCATTCTGATGGGTGTAAGATGGAATCTCAGTGTCGTTTTGATTTGCATTTCTCTGATGACTAAAGAGGATGAACATTTCTTTAAGTGTTTCTCAGCCATTTGATATTCCTCTACTGAGAATCGCCTGTTTAGTTCTCAGCCCCATTTCTCAATTGGGTTATTTGGTTTGGTGGTATTTAATTTCTTGAGTTCTTTATATATTTTGGATATTAGACCTTTGTCAGATGAAGAGTTGGTGAAGATCTTTTCCCAATCTGTAGGCTGTTGCTTTGTTCTGTTCATAGTGTCTCCTGCCTTACAGAAGCTTCTCAGCCTAATGAGGTCTAATTTGTTTATTGTTGACATTAAGGCCTGGGCTGTTGGTGTTCTGTTCAGGAAGTTGTCTCCTGTGCCTATGTGTTCCAGGCTCTTCTCCACTTTTTCTTCTAACCGATTTAATGTCTCTGGTTTTAAGTTGAAGTCTTTAATCCACTTGGACTTTAGTTTTGTTCATGGTGACAAATAGAGGTCTAATCGCATTTTTCTACTTGTAGACATCCAGGTAGACCAGCACCATTTTTGAAGATGCTGTCGTTTTTCCATTGAATAGATTTGGCTTCTTCATCAAAAATCAAGTGACCAAATGTGTGTGGATTCATCTCTAGGTCTTCAATTCGATTCCATTTAACCACCAGTCTATTGCTGTGCCAGTAGCATGCTGTTTTAATTCTGTTGTTCTATAGTACAGCTTGAGATAAGATATGGAGATTCCTCTGGAGGATCTTTTATTGTATAGGGTTGTTTTTGCTATTCTGGGCTTTTTAATTTGTCCATATGAAGTTGAGAATTGATCTTTCAATATCTTCAAAATATTTTGTAGGTATTTTGATAGAGATTGCATTGAATCTGTTAATTGCTTTTGGTAGGATGACCATTTTTACTATGTTAATTCTCCCAATCCACCAACAGGGTAGACCCTCCATCTTCTGATGTCATCTTTAATCTCTTTCTTCAGAGATTTAAAGTTTTTTTTCAAATAAGTCCTTCACTTGCTTGGTTAGAGTTACTCCTAGATATTTTATATTGCTTGTGGCTATCGTGAAGGGAGTAGTTTTCCTAATTTCTTCATCTGCTTGTTTGTCATTTGTATATAGGAAAGGTACGGACTTTTTTAAGTTAATTTTGTATCCTGCCAATTTGTTGAAGGTGTTTATCAGCTGTAGTAGTTCTCTGGTGGAATTTTGAGGGTCACTTATATGCACTATCATATCATTTGCAAATAGGGATAATTTGACTTCTTCATTTCCCATTTGGATCCCCTTGATCTCCCTTTGATGTCTTATTGCTCTGGCTAGAACTTCAAGAACTATATTGAAGAGATATGAGAAAAGTGGGCAGCCTTGTCTGGTCCCCAATTTTAGAGGGATTTCCTTGAGTATCTCTCCATTTAATTTAATGTTGGCTATTGGCTTGCTGTATATAGCCTTCATTATGTTTAGATAAGTGCCTTTTATTCCCAATCTCTCCAGACCTTTAAGCATGAATGGGTGTTGTATTTTATCAAATCCTTTTTCTGCATGTAAGGAGATGATCATGTGGTTTTTCTTTCAGTTTGTTTATATGGTGGATTACATTGATGGATTTCTGTATGTTAAACCATCCCTGCATGTCTGGAATGAAGCCTAATTGGTCATGGTGAATGATGTCTTTGATATGTTCTTGGATTCGTTTTGCAAGTGTTTTATTGAGTATTTTTGCATCAATGTTCATAAGAGAAATTGGTCTGAAATTCTCTTTTTTGTTGGGTCTTTGTGGGGTTTAAGTCAATTTGACTATGACCTCATAGAAGGAATTTGGTAATGTTCAGTCCATTCCTATCTTTTGGAATAGCTTGAATAGTATCGGTCTTAGCTCCTCTTTGAAGGACTGGTAGAATTCTGCTCTGAAGCCATCTGTGCCTGAGCTCTTTTTGCTTGTGAGACTATCAATGATTGCTTCTATTTCTATAGGTGATATAGGGCTATTTAATTTGTTTATCTGATCTTGATTCAATTTTGGCAAATGGAGTCTGAAATTCTCCTTTTTTGTTGGGTCTTTAAGGGGTTTAGGTATCAACGTGACTATGGCCTCATAGAAAGAATTTATTAATGTTCCATCCACTTCTATCTTTTGGAGCATCTTGAAGAGTATTGGTATTAACTCCCCTTTGAAGGTCTGTAGAATTCTGTGCTGAAACCTTCTGGCCCTCGGGTTTTTTTTGGTTGGGAGAATATCAATGATTGCTTCTATTTCTATAGGTGAAATAGGGCTGTTTAATTTGCTTATCTGATCTTGATTGCATTTTGGTAAATGGAATCGAACAAGAAAATTGTCCATTTCCCTTAGATTTTTAAATTTTGTGGCATAAATGCCTTTAAAGTAGGTGCTTATGATTCTTTGTATTTCTTCAGTGTCTGTTGTTATGTCTCCCTTTTCGTTTCTGATTTTGTTGATTTGGATATCATTTCTCTGTCTTTTAGTTAGATTGGCTAACAGTTTGTCTATCTTGTTAATATTCTCAAAAAACCAACTCTTGGTTTTTTGATTCTTTGGATTGTTCTCTTTGTTTCTAATTTATTGATTTCAGCCCTGAGTTAGATTATTTCTAGATGTCTACTCTACCTGGGTGTTTCTGCTTCTTTTTTTTTCCCTAGAGATTCCAGATGTATTGTTAATTTCTTTATGTGAGATGTTTCCATTTTCTTTTTAAAGGCACTTAGTGCTATGAATTTTCCTCTTAGCACTGCTTTCAATGTGTCCCACAAATTTGATATGTTGTTCCATCATTTTCATTGAATTTCAGGAAGTCTTTTATTTCTTCCTTTATTTCTCCCATGACCCAGGTGTCATTAAATAGAAAGTTGTTTAGTTTCCACCTGTGAGTAGACTTTTTGTTATTTCTGTTGTTGTTGAAGTCCAGTCTTAGACCATAGTTATCTGATAGGATATAAGGTATTATTTCAATCTTCTTATATCTGTTGAGGCTTGTTTTGTGACCAACTATGTGATCAATTTTAGAGACCGTTCCATGGGGTGCTGAGAAAAAGGTATAATCCTTTGAGTTTTGTTGAAAAGTTCTGTACAGTTTCAGGCCTCAGGCTAGATACAAGGAGACAGCAATTATTACGCCGCTGTAAGCCAGGAGGCTCAGAGATTCCTCTAGGTCAGCAATGAGACACTGCAAGCATGACCCACATCTTCCGATAGCATGGGAGATCCTGCCGGGCCTGCAGGAGTTGACCCAGGTAGGTTATGTCTGTTGGAGAGTGCAGGATCAGTGCCCGGTGGCCAGGCAGCCAGAGACAATACTGATTCAAACTGCTGGTGGGAATCCATGGTGTCTGCTCTTTCTGCCACTATAATCTGGAACGCAACAGTGATCACTCTAGGTCAACAATTAGACACTGTAAGCACAACCCATGTATCCTGACAACGTGGGAGATCCTGCCGGGCCTATGGGTTTGACCCAGGTAGGTTCTGTCTGTTGGATCAGTGCCCGGTGGCCAGGCAGCCGGAGACAATATGGATTCAGACCACTGGCGGGAATCCAAGGTGTCTGCTCTTTCCTCCACTGTAAGCCAGGATGCTCAGAGATCGCTCTTGGTCAGCAATTAGACACTACAAGCATGACCCATGTCTCCCTAAAGAGTGGGAGATCCTGCTAGGCCTATGGGAGCAGTACAAGCTGGTTTCTAACTGCGCCTGTTTTGAGGCTTAGTCTGTTGCATCTGGCTTTAGATTGGGCCCAGGACGGTCCACTAGCTGCAAGCCCACTCTAGTTGTTTTTGGTGGGCCCCGCCACCTGTGTTTCTACTCTGCCTGGACTGGCCAACCTCTGCAGTTTGCCGTGGTGTGGGTGGAGGGATTGAAGGGCAGTTTCACTCTATTCCCTGAGACTTCTCAGGCTGGGGGCTCTGGAAAACCACCTCCCCAACAGCGAGTTTGTGTTTTATATGCCGACTGAAGCTCGCATGTGGATTCTGTTCCAGAGTTTGGGGAGTGGGTTTAGCACCTCTGGGCTATTGCTTGTCCCAGGCTTAAGCCCTCAGGTGGTCTGCAAAGTGTGGGGCCCCACTCACCTACAGTTCTTAAGATCCAGCAGTCTCTGGCTCCAATCACATGCCTGGTCTCCGCGGAGTAGATCAGATACAGTGCATACTGGTGGACACCATCTTGGAATCTCATAAAAGAATTTGATCTGAAATTCTCTCTCTCTCTCTCTCTCTCTCTCTCTCTCTCTCTCTCTCTCTCT
>OU015749.1:68183908-68228803 GCA_907169655.1 Acomys percivali
TCTCTCTCTCTCTCTCTCTCTCTCTCTCTCTCTCTCTCTCTCTCTCTTTTGGTTGGGTCTTTTTGAGGTTTAGGTATCAATGTGACTGTGGCCTTATAGAATGAATTTGGTAATGTTCCATCCATTTCTATCTTTTGGAGTAGCTTGAAGAATATTAGTATTAGCTCTTGTTTAAAGGTCTGGTATAATACAGTGCTGAAATCATCTGGCCCTGGGCTTTTTTTGGTTGGGAGACTATCAATGATTGCTTCTATTTCTACAGGATAACTACAGGTATTTAATTTGTTTATCTGATCTTGATTCAATTTTGGCAAGTAGAATCAATCAAGAAAATTGTCCATTTCCCTTAGGTTTTCAAATTTTGTGGCATATATGCCTTGGAAATAGGACATTATGAGTCTTTGTATTTCTTCAGTGTCTGTTGTTATGTCTCCCTTTTTATATATGATTTTGTTGATTTGGATAGTGTCCATTGCCTTTTCATTAGTTTGTCTAACGGTTTGTTTAGTTTGTTGATTTTCTCAAAGAACCACTCTTGGTTTTGTTGATTCTTTTAATTGTTCTCTTTGTTTCTAATTTATTGATTTCATCCCTGAGTTTGATTATTTCCAAATGTCTATTCCTCTTGCTTGTTTCTGCTTCTTTTTTTCCTAGGGTTTCCAGATATATTGTTAAGTTGCTTATGTGGGATGTTTCCAGTTTTTTTAAAGGCACTTAGTACTATGAATTTTCCTCTTAGCACTGCTTTCAATGTGTCCCACAAATTTTGGTATGCTGTTCCTTTATTTTCATTGAATTTCAGGCAGTCTTTAATTTCACTCTTTATTTCTTCCCTGACCCAGATGTCATTAAGTAGAGAGTTGTTTAATTTCCATGTTTGTGTACGATTTTTGTTATTTTTGTTGTTGTTGAAGTCCAGCCTTAGACCATGTGTTGTTTGCTTTCTTCTCTAAGCTTTCTCTCTCTCCCATTTTTCTTCTATCTGTGTCTTTATCATTGTTTCCTTTTTCATCTTCAGATCTTGAACTCTTTTATTGATTTCCTTCAACTGATTGAGTTTTCCTGGATTCCTTCCAATGTTTCTCTATAGGCCTCTTTTGTCTTCTACTTGTTTGGCTTCATCTTCCTGTATTTATTTATGGATTTTATTTGTTTCCACCACTATCATCTTCATTACTAGGGATTTGAGGTCATTTTCTTTTATTTCAATTGTGCTTTAATTCTCTGGGTTGCTTTCTTTGCGATAGCTGAGATCTGGTTGCCATATTGTTTAGGTTTTTGTTGTTCATGTTTCTATGCTGGCGTTTAGTCATCTTGCTGTGTCGGATGTTGGGATGTATCGTCTGGATTCTTTCACTGGTCATTTAAAGCAGTTTGTTGTTAAGTCATTATAGTTAGAGGGACCTTGCCTGTTGGGATCAGGGAACTCTTCCCTGGAATAGGTAGGTGACCCGGTTTCAGCTCCAGGAGACTTTGCTCCACACCCTGAGCTCCCCAGAGGTAGGTGTGGTGCTCTGCAGCCCCAGGATTAGTTCAAGATCGTGTCTGTAAAGCTGGTTGTTCTGTCTTTGGCTGGGATTTGAATACCTTGCTCTTAGGCCTTAGGGCTTTGGGTCCTAGGCTCAGATCACCAAAGAGTGCCTTAACTCTGGCTGGCTTCTAGCAGTTGTTTAGGTTACTGCATGATACCTCTAGGTAATGGGGCCAAGGTTCTTCCCACCAGGGAGAAAGCAGATACTCCCTTTTGATTGTTATTTCTTGGCTAGATTTTGCCCTATCCCCTCAGGCCTTCTCAGCCTCTCCTGAGAGTGTGGCAGACCCTGCTGGGCTATGGAGCCTGGCTATGCTGGGAAAGTTCTGCCCAATTGTGCAGGAAGTCCACTGGGGCTGTTTGCTAGGTTTCTGCACTGTACTGTTCACATGTGCCACTGTAGAGGCTCAGTCCAGCTGGGTTGGTGCAGCTGTTTAGTTTTCTGCCCTATCCCCTCAGTTCTGCCCAGCCTCTCCCATGAGCATAGGAGTCCCTACAGGGCTGCAGAGACTGGCTATTCTTGGTCAGTTCTCCCCAGTTGTGCAGGACCAGTCTGCTGGTGCAGATCATTAGGTTTCTGCAGTTAGACCTAACAGCTGTGGCTGGATAACATGTCTACAGCTGCCTGTGCCCCCGTGTTGCATCTGGGGCTTTCTGTGGACTGACGCAGGGTAGGTGTGTGGGGTCTGAGGACAGATCCACCTGTTTTCCTGTGATTTACCCAGGCCAGGAGTTCTGCTGCTTCACTTGCCAGAGTTCAGTCCCATATACCAAGTTGCTGCTGTAGAGCACAGCTGCAGTCACAGGTGAGTTCGGGTCCAGATTCTTGGTACTGGGCTCTCATCTGCTGTAGGCTTTTGGATGACCTGAGGCCAGACCTGCCTGGCAGACGACTCTCACATAGTGTTCTCCAGGTAATGTGCTCTGGAGATCCCTGTCAGGTCCTTAGTCACCTTCCTGTGGATCACATACAGTGCCTTTTCAGTGATGCCATCTTGGAATTCCTCCCTTGTCCTTTGTTTTCTTTTCTTTTCTTTCTTTCTTTCTTTCTTTCTTTCTTTTTGTTTGTTTTGTTTTTGTTTTTTGAGACAATGTTTCTCTGTGTAGCCTTGACTCTTCTGGACTCAATTTGGAGACCAGACTGGTCTCGAACTCACAGATATCCACCTGGTTCTACCTTCTGAGTTCTGGGGCCACCACCACCTATCAACATTTATTTCTTGTTAATACCCATGATCACACATTAATAACACCACAATATAAAATAGTTTACAAATTTAAAAATTCTCAAATTATTTACAAATTCAAACACTTTATAATTCAATTTATTTAAAAATCCAAAGTCTTTTTAAAACAAAGTTTCTTTAAAAATTCCTCAACTATAGGATCTTGGAAAAAGTACTCTATAATCTGTAAGCTGAGAAGAAAGTCTTCAGAAAAGTTCCAGTTGTCAAATTTAGGATTGATATGTATAGCCTTCAGAACTGTGAATAATGCATTTTTTTTATTATATCCACCTTGACAATTGTATTTGTTATAGAAAACCTAATGACCAATGAACAAATACACCTTGCAAAATTACTTATACTGTTATTTAGTTCTTTTTGGTTTTTTATGACAAGGTTTCTCTGGGTAGCTTTGGCTGTCTTAGACTCACTTTGTAGACCAGGCTGGCCTCGAACTCACAGCGATCCACCTGCCTCTGCCTCCCAAAATTTCTAGTTAATGTCAATGTTTTGCCATCACCCCAAATTGAACCAAACATTGAGAAGAAATATGTAGTATCTATTTGAAATTCATGCATTATAATATTAATGTGATATGTAAACTATGCAGAAAAGATAAACCTTACATCTATTTACAGACATAAAATTAAATGTCTACTGAAATAGGGTTATATTCTCTGAATATATGTTGTTAAATTTTATTTATTCATATACTAACTTAATTTCTTTTTGGAAGCAATAACCAAGATACAACATTTAACTTTTTTTTTTTTTAATTTAACTTGCCACACATTTTAAACTGGGTAAATAACCTCTTTACTGAGATTTTTCTAAAGTAAACTGGAACAAAAAGAAATTACTTCATTTGTCATCCACTTTCTCTTTATAATAGTTACTTTCCTAGTCATTTTAAAGATTAGAAATGGCATACATGGTTTTCTTCCAAAGTTTCCAATACTGCTCCAAATATTTGTGAAAATACTCAAAACATCAAGACTGACTGGAGTGGCTATTTCTGTTGTAGATTCTTCCTCTGTGTAAGCAAAGGATGAGCTGGAGCCAGCAACATATAGAAACTATAAAAACCTAAAGTACATTGAAATATTTATGCTATTTCTACAATGCTTATTCTTTTTAAGACTGTAAATTTTATGCAATATAATGATTATATACATAAAATTTAAATAATACTCTTAACACAGGTCTTGCTCTTGAGTACAAAATATAGTTAATGTGATTTTTAATCACCATATTGATTTGTCTGTGTCCCTACACTTTTCTCTAAATATATACAATGAAATACCTAAGGAATCCTAAGTGTAATAAGAAATATTTATTGGGAAATTATCAAAGATGAAATGTGTATGTCAATAATCCAGGCTCATTGTTTTATTGTATATCTGAGGTAATTGATGTCTAGTGGGTGTCTGATACCATCATAGCATCTTTTAGACACCTGTATATTTCTTAACATTATTTTCTGAAGTCATGTGACTTGAATAAGTTGTAGTTCTCTGTGGAAGACACCATGATGATGTCCACTTTCACAGGCATTCTTGCAACTTTACTGCATAGGTACTAATCAGATTTGGCTTTCTATTATGTTTTTTTAACCTACATGTAGTGAATGGAACCCTGTAAAACAGAGATAGTGATTTACCAGTCATGGATGAGAACACACAACACACATACATGTTGCTTTTGGCTTGGGTTATTGTTCTATTTTGATTTTTATGTTCTTGTTTCAGTCTTCCCAAGTTTCATAGCATATAGTGACGAATAACATATCATGGAATTCTGGATGAAGGCCTAATAGACACGCGATTTCAGAAAAGAAAGATTTTTCCAAGTACAGGTAATTTGCTAAAGTAAATTAATGCCAAAGGTTTTGGTAGAAGTAAAAACTTCATATGCCAGTCCTAGAAGTAAAAGGTGAGGGTACATAAAGGAGAAAGTGGCAATGAGGGACATTGTTTTCTAGACTATTAAAATATAAATATTTTCCTTTTATGACTAATCAGGAAAACTGGCCGTGAAAATAAACACATAGCTGTAGAAAGGAGGCAATGGTCCTCATGGAGCACATCTTTGGGATGACCTTGTCACTAATGCAGCTGACTTTGAGTCACTCAGGTTCCTATATATAAATCCAATGAGCTCATTAGTTTACTGTACTGAGATAGATCCATTCTCTGGCATGAAGAGACATTTGCTTACCATCTCCCCAGAAAAAGCCACCCACAGTTCCATATATGCAGCTTTAATAAATAATTCTGCATTTGAAAGCAATGTGCAAGTAGCTCTGTGAAATGTTGGCATAGAGACCTTTGGGTAAGTAAGAAGGAATGATATACTTGGACCATATGGTAGATCAAGCTTAAGCCTTGAGAGGAACTTTCATACTGGTTTCCACAATGGCTGAACCACAAGAAGCATATAGATGCTCCCTTTGCTCCACAGCCTCTACGTTTGCTATTATTCATTTTATTAATTATTACCCTCTTAATCAGAGTGAGATAAAACTCTCATCACAGTTTTTAATTACACTTACCTGATAACTAATGATAATGAATATTTTGAACAATTACTTTTAAAAGGATTCATTTTTTAGTGAATGTGAGATTAAGACTCTTGAGTGGTATATCAATTTATCATCTATTTTGTTCCAGCTCAGGGTACTGAACCTAGGACTTTGAGAATGCTGGCAATCACAATGACACTTAGCTATGGAGACCCAACATCTTTGTTCTGTGCGGCGGGGTAAAATTTATTACTGAGTTACATAATCTAACTTCGAACTCATTTTTTTAGGATAGAAGTCCATTGTGAGCATCATATTCCATGCTGAGATGTAGGAATAAAAGCTAATCTAACAACAGGCATGTGACAAATATGAGCAGACCCTGAGATAGATGGTGCCATGAGTGCAGCGTAAGAATACAGTTCTCAATCAATCAGTGAAGACTCCTTGAGCTACATAAATTCTGAATTAATTTCTAAATAAATAATAGCTGCTTATCTTTTAAAAAGTGAAAAGTAATTGGGGATAAAATATAGAGCCAAAAGGAAGCATGAGCAGCATATATGCAGAATAAATTGACCCTGAATAGGTTTGGGTTAGGACTTCTGTATATATGTTAGGGGTTTTAGCCTGATATTTTTATGTAACTATCAACAGTAGGAACTGGGGACTCTTTTCCCTGCCACAGACAGAGCTCTGCCTAAAAATGGGTAAACTTGGATGCAGGCAGAGTCAATGCCCAAACTTTGCCAACACAGGGTAAGAAAGTCCTCAGAAGTTCCTGCTTCACAAATATGTCTGTCAGATATACTGGGCCAGGAGGCTAACAATAATGCTCCAGTTTTATAAAGAGTTTTGTGTCACTGTTCAGGCAGCAAACTGTCTCTGTTATCTTGTCATTTGGGAAGCTGCTAATCTGTACTTCCTGTATACTCAGGTAATTAGTTTTATTCCTTCTCAAGTCGCTGATCAAATTGAAGACAGGACAGTTTAGTTAAGCTTAGTTGTTTAGGGGTTAAGATGTTTTTAGGTCTAGATAGATGTTTCAAGTTGATAATGATAGATATTATTTACATTCAGAATTTTAGATGCACCAGTATAGGAAAGATGTTTTCTTCAAGGCTGCCAAATACAAAAAGCCAAAACACTATGAATATAATGATTATATAATTCTTCAATGTTTTGTGGTTCTTTTTGCCATTGGTAGTTGTAAACATGCGTGAAAATATAAATGTATATGAAAGAAAGAAAGAAAGAAACAAACAAACAAAGAAAAGAAAATGACTCCATAAGTGTGAGCTGTTGTCCAGCCTATAGCACATTTTCTTAATTATTGATTCATGGGGGTGAGTCCAGCATACTGGGGGGGTACCAAACCTCAGCTGGTGGTCCTGAGTTCTATAAGAAAGCAGATGATCAAGCCATGTGGAGTGTATGTATGTGTGTGTGTGGGTGTGTGTGTGGGTGTATGTGTGGGTGTATATTGTATATATGTGTATACAGGTACAGACATGTATGTCTTAATGTGCATATAAAATGTGTAAATGCATGTGAAAGCCAGAGGATACCTTTAAATATCCTTCTTTATATCTTTTTTTTTCTGACATGGGTTCCTCAGTGGCCAGGAACTAGCTGAGTAGGATAGACTGACTGGCAACAAATGCCAGGCTTCCACCCATCTCATCATCCCCAAGGTTGCCATACAAGGCTTTTAACATAGATTCTGACAACTAAACTGAGGTTCTCGTTGGGAAGGAGAGAGGAATGGGAGGATGCAGTGATGGGATAACAATTAAGAGGTAATCTGAATAAATTAATTTTTAAAAACCTTAACTTTGAACCCAAGTCCATGATGTCTTAAATATACATAATTACTACTGTGAAATAAGGATGTACGTGATTTAACAATTACAAAGTGATCACTTGAACATTTATAAAATGATTTAGATGAACAATTTTAAGTAAAATATTTTTATTGAGAATCCTTTTATTTACGTAAAATACCCTGTTGCTCTCATTTCTTGTTGATGTGCTTTTTCTCTTTAAGAATATAAATATCCTTTATGTCAATTAGTTAACTGATTTTTATATCTGCAATTCAATATTCAAAGATCATTAATAAATCTAATGTCAGATCTATTATGAAATGGTTTAGATCTGGCAGTCTCCCAGTTCATTATAAAGTATGCTGAATATAACAAATAGCTCAAAATTCACTGCCAAATAGATAAATGTATTATAATCCAGAATATTCTTCTGCCTTTTGTTTAAAAAGAGTGCTTTTTTGTTCTCAACTTTCCTATGTGTAGATGATTTTTCTTCAGAATATAAGAAGGAACAATAAAAATAATTCATACTGAATAAAATATATTAGCTGGGGAAATGGAAGCTATCTCAAGGATGCAGCCTCTGGAGAGCAGATGCCTTGTCATGGTACTGCAAAGGCTTTGGGAGCCAAAATGTTACAATGTATCTGCAAGGTTGTGGGAGGTTAATTTGCAGGAGTGGGATCCCTGCCCTGATGTGCAATGATTCAGTAACTTTCCTTTGCCTGGAGGTACATCCTGAGATGCTTGCCTTGGAGCCAAAGAATATGACATCAGCACACACTGCCTCCTCCATATTCCTACCTTATTACTTGGGAGAAAAATGGACATTTTTCCTTGCAAGGGAAAATAATTACTTTGAGTTGAAATTGAAAAAATGGTGAGCAGGGCGTGGTGGCGCATGCCTATAATCCCAGCACTCAGGAGACAGAGGCAGGTGGATCGCTGTGAGTTCAAGGCCAGCCTGGTCTACAAGGCGGGTCCAGGACAGCCAAGGCTACACAGAGAAACCCTGTCTCGAAAAACCAAAAAAAAAAAAAAAAAAAAAAAAAAAAAAAAAAAAAAAAAAAAAAAAGAAAGAAAAGAAAAGAAAAGAAAAGAAAAGAAAAAGAAAAAATGGTAATGTAATGACAATCAAGAAACGATGAAATCTATTATCTATTTTTATTCCTAAATGAAAGAGCATATGATTCAAGTCATTGTCTCCAGTTGAAGTATATTAGATTCAGTGTAGAAATATAAACTACTGATATTAGCACATGTGCTTTTTTTTTTTTTTTTCCGGTGAGAAATTTACTAGATCTGTCTGGTCGGTACGCATGTCTGTGAGGGACTCTCTTGATTGGCAATTGAGGTGGGATGACACAGAATGTAGGTGGAACCACTGAAAAAGGCTGTTCCTTGAACTTTGTGAGAGTAGGAAAATCTCCAAGAAAGTTCGCAGGCAAGATGGATACCTCTCTGACTTCCCTGCAGTAGTGATTGGAATTCAGAACTAGAACCTGAAATAAATTCTTCCTCATAAAATTGTGTTTGCTTGTGGTTTTATCACAGCAGCAAAAATGAAATGAATGTAGCATATCTTTCCACACACTGTGAAGTCTTTAATCACTGTTTGTTTGAATTGATTTTTTTATTGTGCCCACTATCTTAAACATTTTACATATGAAAGTAGCACAGTTCAATACGCTTAGTGGTACAGGGCTTCTTGCCTCAGCTCTCAATAGCTGGGGTATCAGGATCAGGAGGTAAGGTCAGCCTAGGCCACCAAGAGAGACCCTATGTTGCTAAAAAAGAGTGCTTATTTTAATCAAAATAGTCTCTCCAGGACCCCCATCCACGTAGTCTACCATGGCTTTGTGGTTTTGATTGAGTGAGAGCATGAATGGATAAATAATAAGCTCAAGAGTGCACAGCATGAATCAGATACATATTTTTTGCTAAGAATGAAAGCTATTTTTTCTTTTTTCCTCTTTTATATATTACATCCTGACCACATTTTATTCTCCGTCCATGAGTTTCTACAAGTTCCTTTTCCCCCACCTCCACTTTTCCCCAGGCTCACCCCTCAGTTTCCCTTTAAAAAAAAAAAAACAAGCAAGAACAATAAGACTTTGCACACACCCTCATATCAAGGCTAGACAAGGCAACCCAGTGTGAGGGAAAGGCTCCCAAATGCAGGCAAAAGAGTGAGTCCCCATTCCTACTGTTGGTAGCCCCATAAAAACACAAAGCTACAAATCTGGTAGCGCAGACCCATACAGGGCCACTTCAGTCTCAAATCAGATACTTCTTATCAGGTTCTTAAAGAAAATAGAAGAAAGAAGGATGAGATAATTCTCTTAATGGTTAAGATTTGGGGTGAAGGTCAAAATCTGATTCAGAGATACAATAAAGGTCCATCTATCAAGGGGGAATGGTTGCTTTTCTGAGCTGATGCTCACTGGCTGAAGTAGTCATGATATAAATGTAATATAATGGAATCTGGGGAAGAACTACTCTAGCTAAACAAAATGTATACTTTTAGAAAGACTGAAGGATTTACTTAGGGGAGCTGAAGATTTTGCCAAGATATAAGACTTTCAAGAAAATGCTTGCTTCTTAGTACATTTCTCATCTGTGACCATTCATTCCTGGTGTCTCCTCCTCACTTTGTAAAATAAAAGCAAGCTATTTGAAACAATGCACCATATTCAACAATATTAGTAAACGATTTTCTTCTATCCTGTTCACTTTTCTGACTTTATATTTTATACCTCTACTTTCCACTGAAGGCTCTTGCTGCCTAGAGTGAGTCAAGTATGGTCCTACAATGCCCAGTCTTCAATTCTATGACTCTATGACATGACTCATCTTTCCCAAATATCCAGAAACTATTTTAGAATTATACTTAGAAATTACCTTTTCTCTGCTGTTTGAAAGTCTGTGCAAAGTTTCTTTCATTTCTAATTTATTTATAATGTTATCACCTTATAATATGCATCAGCTTATACTGTTTTATGAGTTATTTTAACTTTTTCCAATCTCTCTCTCTCTCTCTCTCTCTCTCTCTCTCTCTCTCTCTCTCTCTCTCTCTCTCCCTTTCATGTTTATGTGTGCTTGCCTGCATGCACATATACCATGGCACACCTATGGAGACCCAAACAACACCATGCCAGTCCTCACCGTCCACCTTGTCACAAAATCTCTCCTGTGTTTGGTTGTTTCATATATTAGACCAGGTGGCTAAGCTTTGGGGACTTTTCTTGTCTCCACGTCCTTTCTCACTAGAGGAACACTGGCATTACAAAACCATGCTACTGTGTCCTTCTGAATTTACATAGTCTTTGATGTTCAAACAGTTTTTCATGTTTATGAATCAAGGGCTTTTACCCATTAGACCGTCTCCCTTATCTTATAAGTGTTCAATTTGTGATATGATAAGGACATAAATTTCATGTGTCCAACCTATGCGATGTTAAGAGGGTGGATTTTATGTTAAGAGTTCATACCATTAATTAATAATTAAATAATTCCTCTTAAAATTGAAGAATCATGTGTGACTAATGTCTACCATTTTGGACACTTTGAATTTAGACAAGTTATTTTAGATTTGCTTGTTCTGTAATTTAGTCATGTATATGAGACATAAAAATATTTATTTTCAATGTTAATATATGTATGAGCTATAATAAGAATGTTAAATGGCCCTACTTTACATGACATGCCAAGAACACTCATACAAATGCTGCTGATATTCCTGATTCTTTTGATCCTGAAAATTTTATTCAGTTTTAGGAGGCCCTTTCCTGAGGTTTTAAAAAATGTAGAATGGCAACTTCTGTAAGTTCACAAATACCATACTTTCTAAAATTACTCATTTTTCCAATTGGTTCAGCTAATGGTTCGACCCAAGCATCTAGAAAAAATATAACACATTTCAAACATATATTTTACAATTGAAAAGAGTGCTTCAATAAGAAAGAATTAAGTTCATTATTGGAATATTGATTTGAGTGATATTTGCCTACTACAAACAGTTCAGAGGCAAATCTCAGTGTGCTGACAATTCATGACCCCATGGCCACCCAGGGTCCTTGGTCTACTATATGCCTACAGTAGAAGACTATGTCCAATCGCCGTTCTTGCTGTATTTATTAGGAAAGAACTCATGTGCCTTATGAAGTGACTCATGTCACCTAGAGATGCAAATGTCCTCACAGGAAGTTTACATCCTCATCTCTTTCCTCCTCAAGGATTCTTGAAGATTCAAATTAGTCCACCATTTATATCAAATAGCCTTCTGTGTGCATATGTGTGTATATAAGAAGTGTATACAGTCATATTGCACATAAATTTATATATATATATATATATATATATGTCTCCACATTTCTTACATTTCACATCTTACAGATTTTGATGGGGTGTGATGATGTGATGAATAAATGACTTGCTATTACATTCATCATTAAAATGACAATAAGCAGATAAATTTGACATAAATGTGAGAAGATTTTGTCCTAAATATATTACTAAGTGTGGGATCCTGAATCCATTCTTCATTTCTACTTTTCCATTCAATACACAGAAACACAATATTGCTGTCACTTTTAATTTTTAAAATATGAAGTATTGACCATTGGCTAGATATGGGTAGGGGTTTAAAGTTTACCGCCTGTATTGTCCTTGGCTGGTGCCTTAGTTTGAGTGGGACCCCTAGGCCCAAATCTGCCTAACATAATGTTCTACTTGTAGGTGTCTTGGACCCTCTGGATCCTTCTACATTGTTATTCTCCCACGGTTCTCTCATCTAGAGTCCCAATAGGATGTCCTCCCCTCTGTCCCAGTTTCCTGGTAAGTGAAGGCTTTCGTGGGACATGCCACTTGGGCTAGTATGCAGATAGGTAATGCCCCTCAGGAACAGTCATAGGGGAGGGGAATAAGGGGAAACTGGGAGGGAGGGAAGAATGGGAGGATACAAGGGATGGGATAACTATTGAGATGTAATAAGAATAAATTAAATATTAAAAATATGAAGTATTTTTGTTGATAACCTAAACACTAGTCAGATATTTAAGCATAAATGCTCTCTCTCTCTCCCTCTCTCTCTCTCCCTCTCTCTCTCTCCCTCTCTCTCTCTCTCATTCCCTCCCTCTCTCCTTCCCTCCCTCCTACCCTCCCTCCCTCCCTCCCTCCCTCTGCCTCACCACAATCATTTTATATTATGTTTTACAATAGTCTCCTTTCCACAGTATGTGTTTAATATAAGTTTGTTTGATGGGTTGAAGAAGTAACCCAAACTCATGATCACAGCTGATAAGAACAAATATATAATTAGATTTAACCTTTCAATTTTTAATGCATGATGCCCAAATTAGAAGGACCTTAAAAATCACCAGGAATCTGAAGTCATATGCAAAAGCAAAGAGCCTTTATTCTGCATAGCTCCAGTGAACTGGGGTCCTCAGCTATGCAAAACAAGATGAAAAAACCCCAAGTTGAGGATGCAGAGTTTTGTTTTGCTTTTGTTTTTGTTTTTATATGTAGGCAATCAAGGGAATTCAGGGTGGGTTAGGTAATCTTTATTTCTTTTGGCACAGATCAGGAGCAAGCATACAAGTACATCTGGGATTGCTTAGGGCTCCCCAGGGTTAGGGGCTCTTTGAACTGGTTCAAACTGGTCCAAACTGGTAGGTGTTCTTGAGGCTACCTGACCGGGTCAGGACTTATGGGCTCTTCAAACTAGTAGCTAAGCAACCTCATCTTCCTTGGGCCAAGCATCCTGGCTGTGCCTGATTGGCTGTCCATTTTCTGTGGTATTTCCAGCACATTTCTGAAGAACAGAGCCTCCGGCCTGCTCTAACAAGAAACTGAAGCCTGTCATGGAGTCAACTAGACTTATTTAACCCGGCCTCTTTAAAATTTGAAACTTTACTTAACCAACTTGTACTGTAGCCATCATTTGATTTCACTTTTGGGGTTGTCATTAGGATCATGTACAAGGAAAACAAAGTTATCTTAGGTGCAAAGAAAAAATGGAAAATGAAAGAATAGTTCTGTGAGCTATTTCTGTTTTTTCACTTTGTATTATGTTGGCTCATGGGAAATCTGTTTTTGTTATTAAAAAAAAAACACACACACATTGTCTCTGCCTGTTTACAATGAGATATATTTCCTAGAATATCATACCCCCCTTTCTTTGGCAATTCACTGTTCCTCTGTGGAATTCATGCTTTCTCTAACCTCTGAAGTCTATCTGGGCCAGCTTGAGGATCCAGGATGCATCCTGGACCAGTTTTAGTCACTTCCTAAGCAAAGTAAAAGGCTCCCTAATTGAATTAAAGACTAAACTATACTTTTAACAAACTAAATGGCTTAATGCAATTTCACATGGTAAAGCAGAGACTGTTTACCGGCTCATCTACCATCACTTCCTATCATTAGAGCTCTGCATAGCTAGGGCACATTTACCCTTCTTCCTTATATGCAAATATAGTTATATGAATGTATTCCAACGTATGGATATAAGTAGAATTCTTGTGTCTCAGTTATAGGACAGATAGCTTCAAACAACCTGCCCTGGGTGGTAGTTCATGCTTGCTTCCATTTTGGCTGACTGAGATGCAAGTAACTAGAGCATAAACAGGACAAAGTTGACATAGTCATGTGGCTGGAACATGGATTTCTTCTGTGATGGTTGAATATCCTCTGTGGTGAGGGTATTTTGCTTTGGCCATTTTATTGATGAGAAATAAACAGCTATTTTATTAAACCGTTAAAATTCTGAATTTTTTTCAATAGAATTGTTTTCAACTGTCTGCAGAAGATGACATCAGGCTATATTATCTTTGGTGTGAATATTGGTGAGACAAAGGTAACTGTGAAGGAGAAAAACCTGCTCAGAAAACCCAGGTGCCTTGTTGCTTCTTAGTCTAAAGAATGCAGATGTTCCAGCATAAATAGTAGAATCAGAAGACTGAGCCAATTAGCACCCACAAAGTGAAAACAGGAAGCAAAAGGATGCACCTGCCACTGAAAAGCTGGAGGAACACTCACTGCAGCTGTCATCATACTGTTTCTCCAAGGCAAAGTGATGATATTCTGTACAAGCAATGTATAGTACTTAGAGAACGACAATTAGAATCACGAGTCCTTTAGTAAGTGAATGGGGCCTGATGGTGTTTACTAGAGCATAAGTTGCTGGGGGTAGCAATAGAAAAGGAAGTCCTAAAAAGCACTTTAGAATTTCCACTCTGCAAATGTTAATACCAAACTAAGCCCATGGAGCTGGGTAAAGCATAGGAGAAGTGAGGAAGAAAAGTCTAATAGCTTGCATTTGTGGGGGTTCTTCCTTTAGGTTGCCCCATTATCTGTTTCCATAGTAACTACAGTTTTACAAATGGCCCCCATTTACTGTCAAAATGCTTAATGAAATAATTTACTACATATACAGACAGTGCACGGCTCACCAGAGTGTTTCATACTAACTCAGTAATTACATAAGTACACCCTAACAACACTAATATTCAGAGGCAATTTACTTAGCATTTGGTGCTAGAAGAAAAAAAAAACAGTTAAGAGACATATTGCAGGAGTTCCACTCTTGCGCATCAGCATCCAAAGCTCTTCCACATAACAACTGACATACTCCAAGGTCATCCTATAGAATTCATCTGCTGCTTTAAAAATTTTTCTCCAAGTTTACATTGTAGACACAGAAATGTGGTGATAGCAAAAGCCATCCCTTGTGCAGCTTAATTTATGACTTCTCTATGAACTAATCTCAAGTACATTAAATTTTGCTGTATGAAAATTGTTTATAATAGCTAACATGAAACACTTGCTCCTTTTATAATTGTCGTGCATCCCAGTCTCAGCAGTGCATTTTATTAGCCATGCCTCGCTCATTTCATGGCATACTTTATTAAAACACAATAGCTACTTTTTGTTACTACTATGATAGGTTTAATCATTTTGGTCTACAAACTTGCCCTTAAGAAAACTTTGTGGGAACGTTTCTAACTAGCCACACAATGTGCATGGACAATTTTGAATAAGCCTTTACTGAACATAATTAATTTAAATCCACCAAATGTAAATGGATTTAGTCAGATATGTATAAATCTGTCCATATGATAGAGACAGCAGGTGGAAGTATTGCACCTTAGGCTTGCAAAAGTGATCAATTCCACAGAAACACAAGTTAGAGACTTACATAATCAGGTGTCAAGCTGTGTAATTAAGTGGCTGGTTTTATTGCCACACGTGATAGCTCAGGCTGCAGTTGATGGTGATATACGAGGGGCGAACTCATAATCATACAGCTGGAAGCATGGAGGGATATTCTTAAGGAGAACATCCAGACCGACAAATTAAAAGCAGTCTGATGGAAGCGGGCTATTGTCTCTGAAATATTTTCTGAGATAGTGTCATAAATTCTGATACAGTCTTCAAAGCAGGAGGGAGCCCGGAAGTAAGAAGAGGGACAATGTGGAAAAGGAGGAAGGATTTCAAAGATCAGGGTGGCTTCCTCCTGTTGTAGTTTGAAGGTCTTAATACATGACTTAAATCACAATGATCTGCATTCATTTCCCTTAAATGGTCATTCCCTGCTAAGTTTCTCCCAGGAAGGAAAGGCAACATCCATTACACAAAGTGATGACACCAACAGACAAAGCTGCTGAACGTTGCTGAATAATCTAGTGAGCAACATCCTGTTGTCTCAGATATGGGACATAAAATAAATAATAAAATATTATACAAAATATG
This sequence comes from Acomys percivali, assembly GCA_907169655.1. NCBI lineage: Eukaryota > Metazoa > Chordata > Mammalia > Rodentia > Muridae > Acomys > Acomys percivali. The sequence goes on from OU015749.1 coordinate 68,199,764, forward strand.
GACTTATTGTAGAGATTTCAGCAAAGAGCAGGTCATGCTATCTAAAGACTAGCAAGGAAACGCCTGAAAATCTCCAGATGCCAAAGCATTGACTACAGTCATTAAAGCGGGGTATGATAGCACAAGTCTATAATCGCAGCACTTGAGAGGCATGAAGAGAAAAGGTCATCTTTGGCTATGTAATGAATTTGAAAGTAGTCTGGGTTACATGAGACCCTGTCTTAAGAAAAATATAAAAGCACAAGTGCAGCCCTTGAAGAAGACATGCTGTGTGACGGTAGGAGTGTTAACCAGAACAAAACTACTGATTACAAATTCTCTCAGAATGACTCCATTGCATTGATGAGCTCTCCATCTGAGCATGTTGACACTATCTTTCTGGCCCAAATTATGCTTCAGGTTAATTAGATGACAACATCTAGAACCTTTTTAGGTTTTGTGTTCTTAAGTAGGAGGCAGGTACACCAATCTAGACGTATTCAGCCATGAAAGGAAAATTTGTAAACTCAGAGGACTAAACATATGAAGAACTGAACTGGCTCTCAAATATCATGAGATGAGTCTTTTCTGCTTTGCTATATTATACATTGACTGTATACATCTTTAGATACCTAGAGACCAAAGTATGTTTAAGTTTTCTTTGATTGGTATCTAAAATAGCAATCAGTTTATATCTTAAATAGGAAATCCATAGCATTATTTAAAAAAAAAACATACTGTGGTTTTAGTGGAAAAAGTATTGTGTCTTGTGGTACAAATGCAAGTTGGAGATACTTAATGATAAAAGTAACAAATTCATTCCTTCAGTAAGGTAAGTCTATGGAAGACTTTCAATGGTATGATTAAAGTCAAGCTTAATGAAGATAATCAGCAGTGTGTATTAGTTTGAATAAAACATGTTAGATAAGTAGTTTTAGCCTGAATCAGTGGGTCAGGTAGTAAGCGTTAGGGGATTATGTGTGTGTGTGTGTGTGCGTGTGTGTGTGTGTGTGTGTGTGTGTGTGTGTGTGTGTTTTACAGGCAAACATAAAATGATAAGAAACAACAGTGACGTTTTAGCTTGTAAAGACTTAAAATTGTGCAACACATACTTTCTCAACAGTACCAACTCAGACTCAAACAGGGCAGTGATGGCTATTTCAATTGCGGGGACTTCAACTACATCTAAGGAAGGGTGTTGGATCTTTCTTGGAATTGATTATTAGATGCCTGAGACGCAGTAAATTTATAACACATATTAAATCTGATTAATTTGACAAATGAGTCAACATGGCTAAAAAAGAAAAAAAAGGGGGGAGGGAGCCCAAAGGAGGATTTTATTTAAGCAGAAGAGAGACTAATGTGCTTGTGGGATTTACTGAAGGTTGGCTTGTGGTGCCTAAACAGTATGAGAATACTAATTCTAGATATGAAGGCTCACTGAACAAAGAAAATTATGGCAATTACAAAAATGAATAGGAATAGTAAAAAGAGAAAAAAGGTACAAAGAGCAAAAGTAAATCAGTAGAGAAGGCTTGCATTCAATCCTTAAATAAATTGTAAGAAGTAAGAAATAGTGAATGAACACAGAACACAGTGGTTGCAGAGATGGCTCACCAAAGAAGAGCACTGGCTGCTCTTCCAGAGGACCCAAGCTTGGTTACTACCACCCACATGGGAAAGTACACACTCCTCTGCAAATGCAGCTTCAGGGAAGCTGGTGTAGTCTTGTATCCTGAGACACTTGCATACCTGTGACTGACATAGACAAACATCCACATTAATAAAAATAAAATGAAAATGTAAAAATCCCCCAGAAAACAAACAATAAAAGGGTTTCCACATGACAGATGGTGTCAGGAAGGCCAAGTTGCCAGAAAGATTAAAAATGGAGAATATTTAATAAAGTCATTTTGGTAAATCACTTATCAGGGGAGAAAATCAAGATACTTATGGTTAAAACTACTCTAGATATATGTTTTAAGTTGATAATGATGAGATATGATAGATAGTGATTTACATTAAGACTTTTATACTCACTAAGATAGGAAAGATGTTTTCTTCAAGCCTGTCCAATACAAATAGCCAAAATACTATGAATGTAACATATATACATATATATATATTTATATATATATATACATATATATATATATATTTCACTAAATTGAAAAAAAAAGAAAATACAGAGTCTTTTTAGGAATATTGAGATAATGATTTTTTTCTTTTAGTTAAAATGTTTGTGAAGATCTAAACATACCTGTGAGAAGAAAGGGGAAAGTTTTTTTAAAGAATTTAAAGAAATGGAAGGAAACAGGAGAAATTGATGAAGCCAGGTGCCCCAGAGGCCAGGGATAAGGGGTGGGGCTTGAGGTTAAATAGAGGTACTGGATTAAGTTAGAAGAGAAATCACGCTTTTCGTGATATGTATGAAATAAATTAAAACTATCCACTTAGAGATTTTATAACCAAAGGCATAAAAGGTGAGGTCTCGGCACATGCCTCAGACACCAATCAGACTTACAACTGAAATATAAGAAGACTGGGGCTGACACTGATGGACTTACAGAAATGGAAGTGGACAGACTTTGAGCTCCTTTGGCATAGTATTCTGATTACCACAAAGAAAGCTGGGGTAGTTCTATCAATAATTTTCTCTTTTGTTTGCAAATCCTTGTCACACAGAGACTTGACAATAGGGATACTCTCTAAATTCCAGTTTGTTCTTTCTGTCCTTGAAATACACCATCTCTTTTCTCAGCAAAGTTCCCATCCCTGTTAGTCTCCACCTAGGTCTCCAATGCTGAGACCTACGTGCAAGAGTGGAGCCATTGCTTAGGCATCTTATCCTTTAGGCAGAAAGTTTCTGCATAACAAAACAATGTTTTCTTTATCTTACTGCTTCTTCAAATAACTCAGCAATAATAATTGCTAAAGTGTGCTGAACATCTACTGTGTTCCAAGAATTGTTCAAAATATGTGACCTCAATATCCTATGAACCTGTTGTTCTGACTTCTGTCATTTACAAGTTGACAGACTGAAGCACAGATTGTTTGCCTAAGACCCTGTAGAAATGAGTGGTAAAGCCAGGGTATACCCTTGGAACATAGGACTTTTGAGCTAACATTATAAGCCATTCTCTCCTTCCCTTACCCTCAGTTTCTTGAAAAATAAAAGAATCTTCTCTCATTGCTACAATTGATTTTATACAAAATGTCTCAGTCACTGTTTTTTCAATGCATGCTGCTTGAAGGTGACTCTAACTAAAACATCAGAGGACCTGAATTCAGTTTTCAACACCCACACTAAGCAGCTCACAACCACCTATTCTTCCATCTCTACAGGATCCAATTCCCTCTCTGGGACTTTGTGCATAAACACACACACACACACACACACACACACACACACACACACACACAAATGCATGCACACACACAGGCATGCATGCACATGCATACACACACACACACATACAAATGCATGCACACACACACACATACAAAAAGAGAGGCAGAGACATAGACGGATAGACTGATGCAACTGCATGTATGCAATAGGCTGAGAATATTAGTCAGGAGAAAACTGGAAGCACTGTCTATTCTGGTTAATCATTGTTGCACATAAATTAAAACAGCAGATCATTAGACTGAATAACAAAACAGCCATTGGGGTTTTGTGTGCATGCATGTAGAAAATTTACTATGTTAAGATTTTTTTCTCCTAAATCTTGTTGAGAAAATTTGGCATCCTTATTTTATAAGACCTCATGCAATCCTTCTGAGTGAATAAGTAATGCTAAATTCTCAGAAAGAGATGCACCCTAAACTTTATATTCTTGAAGGTATTATCTTTAAAAAATGTAAACCCTCTGCCTAACTATCTGACTGCCACCTTTCTGCACCCAACACCAGCTAAATTCTCCCTTCCTAGTTGCACAAAGGCTTCCCTTTGTCCAAGAGACTGCTGGCATCTCTCTGGTTCACTGGGGGCAGAGGTACCCAACCTCTTTGCTAACCTCCAACTAGGCTAGCTCCCATTGGGTGAGTTTTTTGGTGTAACTTTTTCTGGTGCTCTACAGCAGCTGCTGTTTGATTTGAAATCCTGGTGCACCAGGAATCTACATAGTTGATACTAGCTCATCTGTTGAGCTATGCTGTTGGTCACTGGTTAGTGCTGATGAGCTACTAACTGGTCTGCACCTGTCCCTTGGGTCACTATCCATTTTGGGGGATGCCCTAATGGCTCACTGACCTCACCTCCCCATGAGAAACATCCAGTCCTCATCCTTCCCAGCATCACACTCATTGTTCTTGCCAAGAGATTTCCTGCCATGCTCTGTCTTCCTCAGGCCTTTGTGACTTCCAGCATAGGGTAGGTCCTCTGGTGTGGGTGCTTTCAGCTCATTAATGAGTTAATGGATTTGTTTAATAAAAAACCAAGGTGGTATATTATAGCAAAGAAGGCAAAGTCTGATAACAATGTTTGAGTTGATAAATACAGACTCAGGCCCTTATCAGCTGTGCAAGCCCACAGACATTCTTTTGTCTCCCTTTATCTCATTTTCTGCTTCTGTACATTAGGAGATGTGGCAATTTCCTCACAGCAGTCACAGAGCTACCAAACAAAACTGTATAACACACTATCTACACTTAGAATGTGTTGTCTCTTCAAACATGCTTGCACAAGACTTGTTTCTTCAAATATGCTTGCTATTTGCCAGAGGAGGACTAGGCACTAGGAGATGATAATGAAAGGAGTGGAGTTACTGTTTCCAACCTGGAGGAATGCAGAACATGGAAGCCTATAACTGCAGTGGAAGAAATGTGTAGGCTAAAGCTAAAATGAAGACAAAAGTGCCACTGTGAGGCAGGACGGTTAAGGAGATTTCAATCAGTCAAATGAGGAGGAAACGCAGAACACAGAGACTATCCTACAGGACTCCAGATACTTTCTCTTCATTTCCTCTGTGGTTTCTGTTTCCCAGAATATTCCACTTCTCTGTGCAGGGGGAAATGTGTATACAAATACAATCTGTTCATCTGTTATAAGTGATATGCAATCTCGCTGTCAACAATAAGCACATGACTAAGAACAGAACTTAATTCTTGTTGAAAACATTATTTTTATTGACTGATCAAATAGTTATCAAAAATGATCCTGCAGCTGTTTAATAAGCATGTAGAACAAGCTAAGTCCTTGAGTGAAAACAAGAAAATGCTTTCTTATATTTTCCATGGAAAATCATTTAAAAGCACGTGAATGCCGGTGTTTCTGTAGGCCATACCTGCATTGTTGCATCTCACCGAAACATAGGGTCATTCTCAATACACATCTCAGTGACTTGCTACAGTTTCTAACATTGTGCTTTTTCTGAGAGAATAGAACCTTTTGTGTTTGTAGATAAATATCCAGGCTGGGAAATATGCCAGAAGCTTTCATTATTAGCCAAAAGAAAACTATCTACAAAGTCTACATTTTTAAATGAGCCAGCTAAGAAAATATTTTAATTGTCTTCCTTTTCCCAAAGACATGAGCAGGCTTTGCCTTGCCTGAGGCATCGAATGAAGGGGATAGGGGACTTAACTCAATGTTGATTGGCATACAGTGGCTGGGTTCTAGTGCCCTTTCTCAGAGGTTAGGTAGGTTTATTTTGACTCACATCTGAAAATGAAAAATGTCCTTGAATATGTATGAGAATATTTGGAGAGAGGGAAGGGATGGAAGAAGCATTGGCATTAAATTGAAATCTGAACTATAAGCAGACAAACAGCAGCAACAACAAAAAGGATATTGATGTTGGTTTCTGGGTCCTTACACTCACTACCCAGGTCCCCACCTCTCACTGGTGGCATTTCCTAGTCACAGCACTCAGGTTTCTGGTTTTCTGGGAGATAGAAATCTGACTCCTCTTCTGTACTGCCCTCTAGGAAATGGAACAAAACTGAAAGTTGTCCCTTGGGAGTGAAGCTACTGTGTTATTTGGAGCTGAGAAGGGTGTTCCTTTTCCTTTTGTACTGTAAGAATTGAAGGTCAGTAGACTGTTTACAAAAATGCTATTATTTTGTGAAGCAAAATATGAGGCTGTGGCTGTTCTACTAGAAAAACATAGATTTTTTTTTTCTGGAATTCTTAAGTTCCTTGTAAAGAGCCTTGATTCTGGCGTTCGCTGTGTGTTGTCTTTCTTTCTCTGTTTAAGCAACAAAGCTTCTGTCTGTTTCACTGTGACTTAAAGATGCACTTTAACCAATAAAGCTGCAAGGCAATGCTTATTGAAATCAAAATGCCTCTGCTTATCACCCAAGTGAAATTTAGAACAAGCTTGGAAAAAATAAGATTTCACACAATGCCAACACAACTTCAGTTTCAAATCTTCACATAAAACCTGCTGATCACTTTCAAAACAATTATACAATCCACAGTTGACCTACAGTACCTAGCAAGACGTGTGAGAGGCAAATGAACCTGCTCAGACATGTCAGCACTCTGGCATTTTCTTTTCACTGGGTAGAAAATAGGCCACTGTGACAAGTCACATTTTCTTTAGGAGTGTGTATAGAGTTTGGTGCAATTCAATTTTGCAGGAATATGAAAGGAATAAATTTAAAGCAGTTGTCATGGGTCCTTCGGTGATGTAAAATTACACTTTAAAACTGTTCTTTTTTCAAAATAGCTCCACCATCCTCATGACTCTGATGCAGAAACTGTGCTGTGTTGATTTCTAACTTTTCCACAAATGGTGAACTGAAACCAAACTAGCATTTTAAGAACTAGTTGGAATTATATTATAATCAGGCAAACTAAAGACAGGTTGAACAGTTAACCAAACTCGGGGTACACGCTGTGAACATGCCATGTGTGTTTGCATAGTGCATTTGTTTACGGTATGAGGGGACACTATAGTTTTAAAATTTAGGAAGTACAGGACTGGGGAGATGACTCAGTTAATACAACACTTGCTGTGGCAGTGTGCCTGCAATTGCAGCATTCTGATATATGGAGACAAAGGGTCTCCAGAGCAGGCTGGCAGCTGGTCTAGCTTTATGTGCCTACCCTGGGTTCAAGTGTGATGTGGCCATGAAGATTCCCTACAGGATAGTACTTAGCAGTCTTCTGAAAACACCTGTACCCACACACATGCAAGCATGCGTATACACAAATACACCACACACGCTTATTTTTCACATTAATAAATAAATAGTTAAACATGTTATTTTAGAAATTTAAACGTAAAAGTTCATAGTTTCTCTTAAGTCTCCTTTCATATAGTCACTGGCTATTCATATGCCTGTGATTTGAGGGCCAGTGACCCATTTAATTACCTGTAGAACCCTAGACACTGCATAGGATAAAGCTACAATTATGTTTCTGTAAGGATAATGCTCTTGTATGTTTTTTCCTTCATAAATACTTCAATTTATCTTGAATCATAGAATTTTTCTAAGCAAATTCCTTTCATAGTTATCTAGTCTGCTTCACTTAAAATATGGAAAGGTAAGGGAGCTTCGGCCAATATGCATAGTTGCTAAGGATCAGGAGGACTAGACTACCAGTGACCTGGCTCTGCATGTCACACACCCGGTAAAGGTAGGCATGCCAGCTTTAGATCAGGTTGCTAGTTCTGAATCTCTGAAAAATAAAGGAAAAAAACCCTAAAACTGATTTTAAAATTGCAAATATTTCCACTGCTGTAAGAGCCATCCAGCTGAGTAATAGCAGTTTCCCTGGTGATTACATAAACACTGAGATAAATAAAAGGCCTGCTCTTGCTTTACTAGACAAATCCCGTAGGGCTAAATTTGAGTGCAGAGCTCCCATTAACTTCAAAGGGATTTTATTCCTTGGTTAGCTCTGCAGGGACACCAAACAACACAAAATGCAGAACAACAACACTGAGATAAAATCTAGAAACAAGTTTCCACATGACAGCTGAATGCTAAGGAAAAGAAGCCATTTCCCTGAATAAAATTACATTTCTTTAACAATTTCCTTTAGATTCTACACACTTGGGCAAAATTATTTCATGATATTGTTTCTATCACAATGCTAAAATTTGTGTGATGTCATCTCAGGAAAGCAGGGTCATAATTGGTGAAGTGGTAATTGTGTCACCTGCATCATTGACCTTGGCATTTATCCCATGAGGAGTTCTCCTGGGGACATAGTTGCCCTGAGCTATGCTGCTTGATGTTAATCTTGCAGATACATCGGAGAAAAAAATTTCCATATCTCTTTTAGGAAAATATATACTAATATTTCTCCAAAAGTCTATTAGCCACTTTTTCTTTCCTGTGATTATACACTTTAGACAGGTTACCGTTTAAAGAAAGAAACATTTATGCAGTTCACACTGTGAAAGACTCAAAGTCCTAACAGGAAGAGTACAGGCTGCTAGGAAAGCCTCCTCAGATGTTCCACGTCACAGATGATGACAATGTGAAGGAGAGGAGAAAGAGAAAAAAAAAGTTTAGTAACTCAATGCCTTTTAGCAGAGTTCAGAATAAACAGCCAGAATTAACCAGCTTATAGGCAGGGCAAGGGTATCCAAATGGAGTTATCTAGGTAGATGGATATCTACAGAAAAGGAGAAATAACGGCAAGATGCCTCTGCAGTTAGACATAGGAGGCTTGAAGAAGGGCAAGGAAGAAAGTACTGACCTGGTCACAGGAAGTTATCAAGGTCGGATTAGTAGGTGTCTTAGTGCAGGTGTGCTCTTGTGAGGGTTTCAATGGAGAAAAAGCAAAAGGAAGTTTATAGTTTCCAAAGAATCCTCTGTCACCAGAATAGAGCGGAGGATAAAAAAGAAAGTTATAAAGATCCATTAGTATGTAACTGAAGCAGATAGTACCAGTGACTTCTGAGAGGAAGTAATCACATCCATTTGCTTTGGTGATGAACCAGATGGCCCCACGTTGCTTCTCATGGCTATGCTGAATGACAACTGGAATTGTATAATAACTTACACTGGGAAGGGTCCTTTTGGTACCTGTTCTATGGTGTTAGATGTTACTATACCTTTCTATTCAGGAAAATATAACTTGAGTTTGACATTGGTATGCCATAATGAATACAAATTTTCTGACTTCTGTACTTCAAAGAGCCCAAAACGTACACTACCATTTGCACTCTTTTCTTATTATTCATGAAAAAAAAAAAACAGAATAAACAATTTTAAGACAGAATGTACATATGAGTTTATGTTTCTGGAAGTAAGGAATCTGAAAGAGATTATAGAGCCATGTTCTTTCTAACACTCGATGAAGATTTCTTTCCCTAATTTTCTTGTCTCTGTACATCTTGCATTGCACAGCTCTTGTCCCAGTTCTCTGACCATTCTGTCGGAGAATCATCATCATATAAGCATGTCTGACTGACTTTTCTTCCTCCTCTTCTCTTACAGTGATTTTGCTACCATAGGTTTAAACCACAATGTCCAGGAAAAACTCCTCTTTTGAAAACCTTGAGTCCAATTACAACCGCAATGTCAATTTTCCTGTCCAGTGTGACACATTTCTAGAGTTTAGGATCTGTTCCTCTCTGTGGGAGCAGAAATGTCCATATTGAAATTTTGGCCCAATGAAAATTTAAGCATCGGGGCTAGAGAGATGGCTCAGTGGGTAAGAGCACTGTCTGCTCTTCCAAAAGTCCTGATTTCAATTCCCAGCAACCACATGGTGGCTCACAGCCATCTATAATGTAACCTGGTGCCCTCTTCTGGCCTACAGGTGTACAAGCAAACAACACTGTATACATAATAATAAAATAAGTCTTTTTTTAAAAAAAGAAAATTTAAGCATTATGAAAAATGTATTTTCTGTAGATATTAAAACATGAAACATGTGAACATAGCTTGAGTCTGTTATTAGGATTATATTTTCACATGCCATTGAATTAAAATAATGTATGCCAAACCTCATATTTTATGAAGGCAAAATGAATAAAAATTGCACACACCCACTTCATGGTTAAATTCAGTAAATGATGTATTGATACGAGACGGTAGGCAGAAGATAGAATGATCATCTCTACCACAGACACTTCTTTCAATATTTGAGCATTTTGAGTTTCAAATTATGAGAAAAAATTCTTTCCTTTCTCTTGATGTTATTAAAAGATAATTTTATCAAATAAATGTTATAAATTTTAAATTATAAAAAGCATGGTCATTTTCTTTTTTAAGATTTTACCAATGGTTTCTTCAAAAAATAGGTGTCCACCCTGGTTAAGAGAACAGTGCCATTAGGCTGTGTGTGTGTGTGTATGTGCGTGTGTGTGTGTGTGTGTGTGTGTTTGTGTGCATGTTTTCACTTTATAAGGTATAAAAACTAGAGAACTTAGGTATCTAATAAACAACATTTTTTGCCCATTAGAATTTCACAATGTATACAATAAAATATGATTATATGCATACTTTACTGCTCCAATACCACCCATTATCATCAACATATCACCCTCCCAACTTCAAGTCTTCTAAGTCCTTGTCCGACTTTGCTTGTAGGATAAAAGGAACATTGTAGTGACATTGTTGCCATGAGATGTTGTTTGAATTTAATGAGTTTAATTAAGAGTGTTGATGTTTCATTTTTGTGAACACAACTGCCTCTTCCTAGCTTAGGTCATAAAATTCAAAATCCTCAGTAACCATTATAATTTTATTTTACTTTAAAAATCCATCTCTTTATTTTTTTAATTCAAATTTATTTTATTGCATTGATGTTCTGCCTGCCTGCATGTCTCTGAGACAGTTGTGAGTTGCCATGTGGGTTCTGGGAACCAAACTCAGGACCTCTGGAGGAGCAGGAAGAGTTCTCAACCACTGAGCCATCTCTTAAGCCCCAAAACCCATCTCTTTAAATCAAGTAATACATGCAAACAAGAAGTAACAAATGAGGGGAAAATATAATTATCTTCCCACAAAAAAAAGTCCTGTCAGCCCGATGTGGTGGCGCACGCCTCTAATCCCAGCACTCTGGGAGTTAGAGGCAGGCAGATCACTGTGAGTTTGAGGCCAGCCTGGTCTACAAAGTGAGTCCAGGACAGCCAAGGTTAACACAGAGAGACCCTGTCTCGAAAAACAACAAAACAAAACAAAACAAAACAATCCTGTCTCACTACCCATGTGATGAAGTCAGCTGAGACCTCACTCATCAGTAATGAAAGAGGCTTTTCAATGAGTCCATGTGTCTGTGTATGTCTGACTCTTTTTTTTTTTAATTTATTCTTGTTACATCTCAATGGTTATCCCATCCCTTGTATCCTCCCATTGTTCCCTCCCTCCCATTTTCCCCTTATTCCCCTCCCCTATGACTGTTCCTGAGGGGGATTTCCTCCCCCTGTATATGCTCATGGGGTATCAAGTCTCTTCTTGGTGACCTGCTGTCCTTCCTCTGAGAGCCACTAGGTCTCCCCCTCCAGGGGACATGGTCAAATGTGAGGCACCAGAGTACATGAGAAAGTCATATCGCACTCTCCACTCAAGTGTGGAGACTGTTCTGACCATTGGCTAGATCTGGGTAGGGGTTTAAAGTTTACTGCCTGTATTGTCCTTGGCTGGTGCTTTAGTTTGTGCGGGACCCCTGGGCCCAAATCTGCCTATCATAATGTTCTACTTGTAGGTTTCTAGGACCCTCTGGATCCTTCTACTTTGCTATTCTCCCACCATGTTCATAGCAGCCTTATTCATAATAGCCAGAACATGGAAACAGCCTAAATGTCCCTCAGTAGAAGAATGGATAAAGAAACTGTGGTACATATACACTATGGAATACTACTCAGCTTTTAAAAACAAGGAATTCCAGAAATTTGTGGACAAATGGATTGAGCTAGAAATGATCATAATGAGTGAGTTAACCCAGAAGCAGAAAGACTCAGATGGTATATACTCACTTATATCTGCATACTAGCACAAGGGGCATGTCCCATGAAAGCCTTCACTTACCAGGAAACTGGGACAGAGGGGAGGACATCCTATTGGGACTCTAGATGTCCGACTCTTCTATCTTTGTGTTTCACACACCTATTGTGGTATCACTAGGTGATATCCCATTATATAACCACAACTCAATGTATCTGCTTACTAAATATTCAATTACTCCCACAATTTTTGTTTTCTGAAATGAGATGAAAGACCTTTCCAATGCATGAATTATAATATACATGTTAATATCCAACCAGTAGCTGAACTTAAATTGGCTAGAGCACAGACTACATTAAAGCTTGTTTGAGACTCCTAAAGAAATTTTCACAAAGGATATTCAAACTATAATTTACCAGTGACACATGAGCATACCCATCAATTTACATGTTTGCTGACATACATTTACAAATTTTAAATATTTATTTTCTCTTGGACAGTGAATAATGCCAACACAGTTTTGTTTACATATTTTGATACCAATGATAATAAAAGCATTTTCATATTTGTTGACTAATTACATCCAATAATTTATGAAAAAACATCCCAACTCTGCATATTTTCTATTAAGTTGCTCTTTTGTATTGAATTATGGTAACACAGGTGGAAATGTCATCTGTGCCTCTTTTGTACTCTCTCTTTACCTTTGAGAACCAGATATCTGGAGGAAAGCTGTTCTTCTTCATGGTAATTGTTAAATTAATCTATTTCTACAGTGGCACCCAGAGAACATCCTGAAGACCTTGAACTTCCTTGTGTCTGATTCCCATATAAAGTAGCTGTTACTACAACAGGAACACTAGGCTGTGTGAGGAGTAAAAAGAGATAGCAACTGAGTGCTAAGAAGATGTGAATCCTCTCCTATGTCAGCAATTTTTGGCTTTCCTTTCTATACACTGTGGCTATGGATCTTACAAACACTGAGATGAGATTTTTCCTTTTAAAAGGGGCTCCTGCATCATCACCCATTTGCCACTGAATGACCTCACACTGTTAGAACTTAGCTCTGATTTTGTTTGAATCTTTGTAGCAATGAGTAGGAAAGACTACATGGGATGTTTTCCCCTGGAACGATTTGTTTTTTAACATATATGAAATATGTATACATGAGATTCAAATTCTTTAAATGAATTACCACTCCTATTTCTTTCCTTGGGTTATGTTCTTCCTAGGTTAACAGTATCTTTGGATGAAGAGAAGTTCTTACCAATAATATATTGGGTATTATTTACCACATGCTTCATGTTTAGTGTTTACTAAGATCTATTTATAAACTTGCCTAACTCCAGTATATGAAGACATTTTTAAACACAATCTTCCAGATACTTATGATTTTTCATAGATTCTTAAATGTTTATATGTATGATTGCATGTGTTTAAGTGTATCATATGTGTGCAGGTATTTACAGAGATCAGAATGCATAGAATCCTCTAGAGCCAGAGTTATAGGTGCTTGTAAACACCAGGTTGCTGCTATGAACTGAAACTAGATCCTTACTCTCACCACTTTGTCACCCTATTACCTCCCTCTCACTCAGGTTTGAAAACATTTTATTCAGAAATATGAAGATTTCACTACCTCTATTACTCTAATAAGTAGCTGAGTTATGTAAAGAACTATCAAAACTTTGTCGGATAGTTCCTAGAAATATTCAGAGAATACTTAACTAAGGATGGTGCCTAACATTTTCTAGACTAAAACTTCTAAAGATTTTATAGTATTAGGAAAAATAAATGTGTAAGAGCATCTTTAATGGAATTAATTTATTTATTTCACAGTTTATAAAATACCAGACATTGACAGACCAGATGAATGAGCAGAGAAGTATTGGACCCCATTGCCAAATCTGTCAACCCTCTGAGGCCTTGAGGACAAAACCGAGCCTCACTCAAGTTTCAACAGCAGTCTTTGGTAAATACTTCCACATAAGATGGACTCATCATGGTCCACCTGGGCACATCCTGCCTGCCAATAGCCAAGTAACACAAACCAATTGGTCTCACAGTATCAGGCCACTTTATGTCCTGGGAGACGTCATATCTCCTGACACTTTATACCCTGCCCACTCCCTATGCTCTATATAAGAAAAACTAGCCATAATAAAATTGAGATTTTACTCTGACAAGACTCTCAACTCAGTGTATTTTTCCTCGAAGTGTTGTGAGAGGAGACTGGGTCGTTGACACTCCCCATCCAACTCAGAGCCCAGGGAGCGGAAATGGCCAAGCCCTATCTGTCAACATGAGAGACCTGGCAGAAAAGGTCACTGCCCTCATGGAAACAATTACCTTAGGGCCAACATTGATGTAAATAAGGAAAACCAAGCAAGTGTAGCCCATTGTAATGGATTTATTCAGTAAAATCAAAAGAGAAACCTCTCTTAGGTGTAACTGCAAGTGAGACTGCAGTGTAGAGCTGGAGTCACTCAAGAGCATAGAAAACCCTGTGCAGTGCTATGACAAACAGGCCAAGCCAGTCATCTCTGCAGCACACTTTAAAGCTATTCTGTGGGTTATGTCTTTAAAAAACATAAAAATGTAACAATTCGATAGCCATTTCTTTGAAGTGGGATTATGGGCAAAAGATTGCAGTGTATCGTTGATTCTCATTATGGTGAGCTTTTTTCTTTCTTTGTTTTTGGTTTTAGTACAACCTATAATTGACTGAGCAAAAGTGAGCGTAATACTAGCAATGTAGCTAGTGAGCTTTATAGCTGGTGGGTTTCATACCTGGTGTTCTTGGACACTTCCTTTAATCCATGTCAGAAAGACCTCTATTCCTAAATGCTTCAGAAGAGAAACTAGCCCTACATCAATATATATTCTTTCGTATTATAGCAAGAGTACCAAGGTTTATTTATTTTTAAAAAATGAAATTAGTGGTGAGCCCCTGACCTCCAGTATCTCAATTAGATCTGTTTGCACCATTAACATATGGTTGTGATCACTGAATTCATTTGGTCTTTATCCGATGCCACATGGTCATTGATTGGCTTTAACTGATTCCTGTTCATCTCTGAGGTGTTGTTAAATTTAATCCTAATGTCTAACCTTCCATAATAAATCTCCTTATGCTATGGGAAAAGCTCAGAGGCAGATTGCAGGCTGCAGATATTTCTCAAAGTAGAGACTTTGACCAGAGCATGAGTCTTATTTAGAAATTTGTTGGAGATGCAAATTCTCTAGATCAACCTGGGACAGCAAAGTCAACACAGGGGGGAGTCTAGCAGTCCATCAACAATAACCTTTGATATTCCATTCGCTAGTTGGTCAGATTCATAAAAGTGAAGGAAAAATCAAAGTAAATTTATATATTGTATACTTAGAATGTGAAATGTCCTCACCAGTATTGTGTAGTGGAAATGTTGGTTTCTTTAAAAACCCACTTATGTTATGTAAACATGTTTTTGTTTTAATCCCAAGTGTGGGATATTAAGCTGCTTTGTTTGTCCAATTGCCTCATGTGGTGTATAAGCTATGCCAACTGGAGTTAGTGGAATTCTGAGAGCTTTGGGAGAATATAAATACCAGAGCCCAGAGAGAGGAAGAATGCTTCAAGAAGACCAGTGGAAGAGGAAGAAGGTTGTTTGTGTTAGTTCTTCTGCTTTTGCTGTTTGCTGCTGCTGAACTGCTAGGTATCCCGACTACTGAGATTGATATTTCCCCAAAGAACCTTACAACCCTAAGCAGAAGGACCTAAGTCAAAAGAAGTCAATGTCTACTGTCTGCTTTACCTTCATTCTGTCCTATCTACAACCAGGGGCTGGAAGGGGGTAGAGGAATTAAGGAACCCCAAAGAAAATAGAGATAAAAACTCTTGTTTGAACAAGGTCCATGGTGAATGGTGCTGTCTGGAAGTCATGAAACATTTGGAAGGTTGAACCATCCTACAGGGGGACTCTTTGCAGTTTTAAAAACTAACTTCCACTTGCTGTTTTCTTTCTGCCTCTTGTGTGTAGATGAAACTTGACAAGCCAGCTTTGGCTTCTGCCTTCACATCTGCATCACCAGGTTGGACTGTGTCCCTCTGGAACTGTAAGCTAGAACAAATCCCTTCTTCTTAGTTGGCTCCTTATTGGGGCATTTTTTTTTTCCCCAGAGCAACAGAAAAAAAAAAAAAACCAACTTACACAATAATCTTATCTTTGAATACCTTATATATTTGTAAAGTAAATAGTATAGTCTACTTATGTTAATGTAATTAGTTATCACCTAAATTTGAAGTGCATCTGTGTATGATTTATTATCTAGCAATCCTATCTACCCATGCCTTAGAACTCAGTCATGACTTACTATCAAGGTACTTAGTCTTACTGTGTCAGTTTTTCCACTGTTGACAAAGAATATTCATGAATGAATACTATGACAAAAAAGAATTAGAATCATTAGGCAAGTGCACTGCCAGAGGAGTTGCTGACTACAAAGTTACCATCAGTTTTCCCAGTAATTGTACAGCATGCTAATGATGTTGAGCATGATTATGATGAGATAACATGGGGTCCAAGAAAACTGATTTTTTTTTACTTTAAAATTTTTAACATAATATTTATTTTATTACACATGAATGGAACAAAACTACATACAGTAGAGAGAACCATAAGACAGTCATGAGTTACATAAGCGTGACATTCATAGTGATTTGGCTATTTGTATTTGTCAGACTTGAAATAAACATCTTTCCTATCTTGTTGGGTCTAAATTTCTGAATAAAATTCAGTATCTGTCATATCTCATCTCTATTAACGTAATCCTTTATATTGATCTTACCAACTAAAATTAATTGTAAAACTAAACTATCTGGTCTTCAACCCTCCTCAGAGACTTGATAAGGAATAAAACTTAAATGCTGGGTGAACCAGTACTGCAGGTTAGCAGCTTCAAAATGAAAAAAAAAAAATGACTGAGACAGTTTACTTCCTGAAAAGTCACCCAACACTTCCTATCATGTTGGGGCCTCATCTTCAGCATTCTAGCCCAATATCTCTGCCAGACTTATTAGTTAACTTGTATTGTTGTCAAAGACTCTTTAGAATAATAAAAACATCTTCAAATGCCATATTCTGTGGATCTCTGAGGCTTTTGAAGACCTTGTTTAGTGATTTTACTTTATATATCTATAGACTCATATCTATCTGTTAGATCACCTCCTGATGAAAATAAGCATTTGTAGACCAAGAGAGCAAACAGAAACCTACCCACCCACCCCCCTTAGAGGGGATGGGAAATCTCTCTCTTAAGGTTTCTTCAGGCTGAATTGGGGTGTATAATACCTTAGAAGGCCCTCCCAAATGGGGGAAAATAGTTAAGCAAGTCAAGGATTGCATTTCTGGTCCAGTTTCTAAATGTTGAGAGATTCCAGGCTAAATAAGCATTCTGTGTGGGACAGATTAAATGCTGGACCTATTGGGTTCAGAAACTTTCTACAACACTGTCTGGGAAGTTGTCCAGTTCTCATGGGTAACAGCAACAGAGGCATCTGGGGCTGGAACAAGGAGGATGCAGGATGTCAGCGTCCAGCATGCTGAGAGGAACGCATCCTGTCAGGTCTGATCTAGCATCAGTGTCCAGTGCTTTTGTTCTGAAGGCATAATTTCTCACAAGCATTATACAGGTCTAACATCATAATTGTACGAAGTGGGTGGGGTGTACAGAGCAATTAAGACTGATCCTCTGCTAATTGTATGAGCAGAAGTAAAACATCTGAAAATCTTCCTTCTTGCTATACTAAGTTCATTGTGTCAATGTACCACAGTTTCTTTATCCATTCTTTGGTTGAGGGACATCTAGGTTGTTTCGAGGTTCTGGCTATTATGAATAAATATGCTATGAACATAGTCAAGCAAATGTCTTTTTGAATGATAGAACACCTTTTGCATAAATTCCCAGGAGTGGTATGGCTGGGTCCTGAGGTACAATTATTTCCACTCTCCTGAGAAAGCATCAGATGGATTTCCAAATTGGTTGTACAATTTTGTACTCCCACCAACAATGGACGAATGTTCCCCTTTCTCCACATACTCTCCAGCATGGGCTGTCACCTGAGTTTTTATCTTAGCCATTTGGATAGGGGTAAGATGGAATCTCACAGCCATCTTGATTTGGATTTCCCTGATAACAAGGGATGTTGAACATTTCTTTCAGTATTTCTTAGTCATTTGATATAACCCAATTGAGAATTCTCTGTTTAGTTCTGTATCCCACTTTAAAATTTGATTATTTGATTTGGTGCTGTTTAATTTCTTGAGTTCTTATACATTTTTTATGTCAGCCTTTTGTTAAACGTAGGGTTAGTGAAGATCTTTTCCCAGTCTGTATGCTGTCATTTTGTTCTGTTGACACTGTTGTTCACCTTACAGAAGCTTTTCAGTTTCATGAGGTCCCATTTACTAATGGTTGGTCTTAAGGCCTGAGCTGTTGCTGTTCTGTTCAGGAAGTTGTCTCCTGTGCCAGTGAGCTCCAGGCTCTTCCCCACTTTTTCTTCTAATAGATTTAGGGTATCTGCTTTTATGTTGAGGTCTTTAATCCATTTAGACTTCAGTTTTGTACAGGATCTTAGATATGGATTTATTTGCATTTTCTACATGTAGCCATCCAGTTGGATAAGTACCATTTGTTGACTCTGCTCTGTCTGTTCACTCCTTGACCCAGTTCTGGGAGCAGCAGACTATGTCCTATATTCCTTCTGTCCCTGATCTCAGAAGCAGTAGATGGGTGATTAGAGCCTGAAGCCGCAGGGAAATCTCACAGTCCTTCCCAAGGTGGCAGCTAATGTGGCCTGTCCCCAAGGTACTTCTGTGGGTTGTGTGGCCAGGCGTTGGACCCAGCCATGCTCCACACAATGTGGGTAACTTTTACCTGGAAATCAGCAGCACTTTGTAGCTCTCAGTTTGGTCTTTAGGTCGCTGTGCAGTCCCGGTTTTCCTGCTAATCAGATGCAGTGTACGAACCATACCCACCATCTTGGAATCTCTCCTAATTTTTAAATTTTAATTTATTATAACTGATTCAGACTACATTCCAAATTTTATCCCCTACCTTTTATCTTCCTGTTTCCACCATCTCTCCTTCCTTCTTCCACCGTATTTCCTTCCCCTAGGCCTCTGAAAGAATGGAACCTCCTCCCCCACTATGTGACCGCAGCCTGCCAGGTCTCCTCAGGATACCCCACTTCACCTTCCTCTGTGTGCTCTCAGTGCCTCCCCACCAAGGAGAAGTAATCACATCAGGGACACCAGAGTTCAGATCAGATACAGAGCCTGCTCTCCCCACAACGGTGGAGAATGAGCTGTTCATTGTCTATACCTGGGCAAGGGGTCTAGGTTTACTGCACTCATTGTCCTTAGTTGGTACAACAGTTTATGCAGCGCCCCTGGGTCCACAACTACCAGCATTGATGGTCTCTTGTGGGGTTCCTGATCCCTCCAGACACTTGCATCCCTCCATGCTTCCATACCACTCTCACCACTCAGCTCCACCAGGAGTTCAGCCGCAAGTCCCAACATATGTCCAGATCCACGGCTGGGTAAAGTCTATCAGAGGACATCTATGTTCAAGTATCCACTTATAAGTCAGTATATGCCATGTGTGTCTTTCTGGACCTGGGTTACCTCACTCAGGATGATCATTTTTAGTTCCATCAACTTGCCTGCATATTTCAAGATTCCTTGTTTTTAATAGCTGAGTAGCATTTCATTGTGTAAATGTACCACAGTTTCTTTTTCCATCGGTTGAGGGTCATCTAGGTTGTTTCCAGATTCTGGCTATTATGTACAAAGCTGCTATGAACATAGTGATCAAAATTCTTTATGTTAGCTATTTCTGTCATCAATAAACATAGAAGAGAGACAGATGCATTATTCAGAACATTAGAATTTTAAAATACACTTACTTCTCTCCAATTTGTTCAACACTTTCAAGTAGGCTTGAAGTGGTATGTCAGTCTCTTTTGGAAATGTTGCCCAGAATAAAGAAGATATGAGACATTTGTAAAAATTTTAAAATAATGTAATTTTCACATAATATACAATTTGTTTATTTTCCCTAGAACTATAGAGTCATAAACCATTAAAAAAAAAAACACTATGATATTCTGTTGTTACTGTTCCATTACTGAAATATGTGTTTGGGGGGTAAAAGATGTCTTAGATACAGTGTAAACTAATGGATAATTATTAAAACATGTTCTGCCATTAAACTGTACTCCCTCTAAACATTGTTTCCATTTTGGTTATTTAGGAGAGAAAGTTTGAGAACATGTCTGACCACACCATTTAATTTCAATTTCTCTACACTGTCTGCTACTAGCAACATCAAGCCTCTGGCTGCACAACTTGAAGTAGTTCAGAAAACCTCACCATGGAGGCAGAATCTAGATTTGCATCAAAAGTGTTGCATGATGTCATTCCCTGTAAAATGCAAGCCACTTAATAACCATCTTGCCTCTTCTCCTATATTCATGATCCTTCTTCATTTGTCTCAGATTCCCAGGCCCTTTTACTGCTTCCTCAGTGCCCTAAACACAGAAGCATTCATCTCCCACTCTATTCCTTCCCCTCTCCTATGCACACCCCTGAACATAGTGGTCATCTTCTACCTCATTACTTTTCAGTGTCTCAATTTGCAATGTGTTCTCTGTTCTAAAACCAACTATGCTCACATGTCATTTTAGAGGATGGTCAGACCTCTTCTAACATTGCTGTCTTCTACATATTCACCTGACCCACATACTTTGGTTCTGTTGTTACTATTTACTAATTTTTTAACTTTATCTTTTTTATATCTAACAGAATTATGGCAACTTTGACTAACAGGTTACTAGCAGCTGTGCCTCATATATGACAAAACCATCCTATATTTCTACAGGCACGCAATGTATGTTGTTTACTTGGTTGCTTACTTATCTCACTTTTTTAACTCTTTCAAAGTGGATACTGCATCTCTTTACATTTTGAGAAAATACCTGACTTATTCAAGATCTTAAATTGGAAATTGTCCTGCATCCTGTGGCATAAACAGAATCACAGACTACACTGGTGTAATATCTATCTATCTATCTATCTATCTATCTATCTATCTATCTATCTATCTATCTATCTCCCCTCAGCAGTTCACTCTAGCTAGTGCATCATCTTTTCCTTACTGTCATCATGTCATCACCTACCATTTTTGTCCTCACCCTCAACATATTCTTTATTCTACTGGAATGTAGTTTCTACCTTTATGCTCCACTGAAAATGGCTTTAAAAATTTAAGCAAAAGTTTAACTTGCTAGACAAACATTCTGATGCTTAAAAATAAACATCCTCTTTTCTTTTTTAAAAAATTTTTTTATTAATTTATTCTTGTTATATCTCAATGGTTATCCCATCCCTTGTATCCTCCCATTCTTCCCTCCCTCCCATTTTCCCCTTATTCCCCTCCCTTATGATTGCTCCATTTTCTGGGTATCTTAGTTGTCACTGACTTCTGCTTGTTTCTATTCCTGTCCCCTCCTCTGTCCACTCTCTGCTGTGAAAAGTACATCTTAGAGTGTTACTTAATTTCTTCACTTTACCAGAATAAACACCCATGTGTTAACTGCACAGTTGTTATACCCACCTATTTGTCTTACAGTTCTCTTAAGATTGTCCACAAGTGCTAAAGTCTGTACTACCTTAGTCATTGCAGAAGTTCCAGAATCCAAGAATGTGTCCTGTTCTGTTTATTCATTCCATTTATATACCTTTTGCTCAATCTTATAGTTTTTGTTTTTCAGTGCTTAGATCTAACACAAGCTGTGCAAGTGCTACAGCAACTAAGCTGCACTCAGACCTTTGCTTTTAAAGACAGGCCCTTACTACTGTACTTCACAGTGACCTGGAATATTCTGTGTAACATGAGATGTACTTGAGCTCAAGACTCTTCTGCTCCTATCTCCAGATTTCTAGGATTGAAAACAGTTGCCACCATGCTTACCTTATCTTCTTTAAAACGTATGAGTACCATTATTCATATAGATGTTACACAGATACAGCCTGGTTCAAGTCACCATTGCATTTTCCTGAACTATTTTAACACCTGCTAACTGACATCTTCATGTCCAGTGAAAACACTTTCATCATGTTTTAACACAACAGTTTAATCTAGAGTGATATTAAGAGTATGTTAAGATATATTAAGAGTATAGATGACATTATTCTTCTGCATAAAGCTCTTCATCTCTTTAGTTTGCCCTTCTTGGTTTCCCCTATGAACTTCCATTCTAGATGTTAGTTTAAGTGTTCCTCTACCTTAAACACTCAGCTGCCATCCATTCCACTGTCTTCTTTGATTTTATTTTCATGGCTTCTGGATGTTTGAAATTGTTCTATATGCCAAGAATTTCATTTTCTTCTTCTCTTCTGTCATTTACCAATGATTCATGAATTCCCAGGGACCCTCTCCTTTTGACTTCTGTATAGATTATTTTGTTGACTTGTTAATTGTCTAATTTTTATCCTGCTTGTCATCTTTCTTCTCCATCCATATCTTCACAATGTAAATTCAAGGTTTGTGCTGTGGCCACCGAGCTGACATATGGTATATATAGATGCTGCTAAGTACACACAATTCTGATCTTTCTCTTCCAGCAAAGGAAAGAAGTTGGAGTCCATCATCTGATAGGTTCTTCCTAGCTCTTCTGTTATTCGAGTTTCTGCTAAAATTTATCTTTGATCATGCATTCTTACACAATATAACATACAAAACACTGATCAAACTGTTCTGGTCATCAAGTCTTTATATATTAAACCAAATATTTTATACATGTTCATAAATAATAATAAGTACCTGATTTAAAAATTACTAAAATATTTTGGTAGACAACTTTTAACAGAATATCAAAAACTTCGAAAAAACTATACTTCATTAAAAAACTAAAACTGCAATGTTCTATTTGAAAAACTATGTCCAAAAGTAACTTGATTTAACAATGACCTTCAGAATTTAGAAACAAAGTTGCTTATTTGAAAAAAAAAACACAGTTCGGTTTTATAAATGACTAGTAGTTTGCCAACACTCATCATCACTCACCCCCACTTCACGTTATTATCAGATCTCTGATTCCTTACTTGTCTTTCCTCCCCCATGAGCTTGGCTGCTTCTCAATACGTTGCTTGCATTCTTTGACAATATGTCTTCAGATTTTCAGCCATCAATTGTTAGTGGCAGTTTTAAAATTTTGTTGCAGTTTCTCCCTTAACCCTGCTAGCACCCAAGTAATTGAGATGGATAAGCTTTACAGCACAAAAACTGAGCAGTATTAGTATATTTTAACAGTCTAAGTGAATCTGGCTTCCTCCCAGTATAACCTGATACTTGCTTTTATGGCTTTCTCTGCTTCAGCTCCTATTTCCTGATCTCTCCTGGACCTCCGCTCATGGCTGAATCCCCACTTTCTCTTCTCACCGCACCCCATGCCTCTGACTGGCAAGAAATCCAGCACTATTCTCTCCCCCGCTCAGATATTAGTTGTTATGCTTCTTTATTGATGTACCAGAGAACAATTGGGGAGCAATATTTATACAACACTGAGACAGGAGTTTCTCAGAACAAGGATTGCAGCTAGATAAGGGAACACAGAAATCAGCATTTGAATCTTTACACAATGCACAATAACATTATGCCACCAATCAAAGATTGTTCCCTAGTTGTTGGATTTTATAAAATTTTTATTTTCATAGTGTCTACATTATACAGTTGGGTATTTTACAATTTCTGGGCTTTTCAGGTCTGATAGGTGAAGTGTGCAATATTTTTCTCTGCTTGTAATTTCTATGTTGTACAATCTTACTTAATAATAATCGAATAGTAAAATTATAAGTGAATGATGAATTAAATTTGTCACTTAATAAGTAAATAAATTCTATGATTTATATGAAACTAATTTGAATTACTTTTGTATTTATTGATGTATTTACATCATTCATGTATGATATAGATACACTCAAGATGCTTTTCCGTTTTAATCCTTTGGGAATCTAGTTTTCATGTTATGTTAAATGTCACTGCATCCCCTGTATGTGAGGTACATGCATTTCTCTGATGTATCTCTTTTTCCTCCACACAGGCTAGAATTTAGTTCCCTTATGAAGACTATGAAGCAGGTCTCACAATTTGCATCATTTAGATTCTGTTGATATGCTGCTCTCAGAATCTACTGAGTTAACCATAGAATTCTTTTGACGGTTTAAGATGTGTTTATTGTTTGTGCCTAAGGAAACACTCAAGCTGCCACATAAATGTTTTTTTTTTAAAGCAAACAAAAAGCCCTGCTTCTTCTTTGTATTAAATAGAAAGGACTTTGTGACTTATTCTGGCTTTCTTTTACAAATTGTCTCTCCTAAGGGTTTTCTTCTGCCCCAGTGCCCAGGAGTTAAAGCCTGGGCTCTTAACTACAATCATAAAGTCTGCACCAAAAATTATCTTTGAAATGTGAATATCGTTAATTGCATTTCCCCTAAGGAGAATATTCAACAGCCAATAGGATCTACTAGTCAAGACAAAAGCAGCAAACTTCTTCTGTGCTTCAAATTTACTGTTTCTAAACTGGACTGACAAAACCTTACCAAAACAATTAGAGGGATATTCAAGAATACATTGTTTTTACATATTTTATCTTTTTAAATATTATGTACAAGAGGGAAAGATTATATTTGAAAAATTTTGGTGGGAGGAATAATGATAAGAAACTGGGAATGTAGGACAAGGAAGAAAATGCGAAGGAGGAGGTCATAAAGCCAAAGGAAAGGGGAGGAAGGAAGGCTAAGCTGGTCAAGAGGGGTCAACAGGCTAGTGTTTTGTATTTTCCTTCTGTGCATTCCTGAACAGGAAGCAGTGCAGTGTACATAAGAATTTACAATTGAACATTATTAGATTTGTCCAACTTAGAATCCTTTATCTTTCATCTTCCTTCCTCATAGACCGTTCACCAGACTTTTCTGTGCCTCTGATTCTCTTTCCGTTTTTTGTGAGGATTTCAAACAAGAAATTGGTATGAAAAGTGTTCATCACTCTGCCCATCTTCAAACAAATGCTGTCATTTGCCCTTATTATTACTGAAAGAGAATGTTTTCCAAAATCATGTCCAAGTATTCCAGAACTCTGGATGCTGACTGCACATTGAATAATGCTGCCGGCGAGCATTGTTTCCACTTGCATAGACATGCAGCCGGAAGTACTGTAGCAGAAAATGGAACATCTGGATGGGAAGAATAATA
The DNA here is from genome assembly GCA_907169655.1 of Acomys percivali. NCBI lineage: Eukaryota > Metazoa > Chordata > Mammalia > Rodentia > Muridae > Acomys > Acomys percivali. Next base: position 68,224,894 of record OU015749.1, read on the forward strand.
CAAATTAACACGGGGAAAAGCCATCACTGGGAAGCAAAATCCTACTTTAAACTCCGTTTTTCCCCCGATCATGAAAAGACTACTCTTAGATCAGAAAACAAAAGAGCCCCACATTGATGGGAAATTAGTCTGTGAGTCAGCTGCAGTGTGCATGCTCTATGGAAGAATGACCCCGAGCAGATCTTAAGGAGACCCTGCAACCAGAGCAGCCTGTCTGTGAGGCATTAATACTGCCCAAGATGATGCCATGTATGAATTCAAAAGAAACCGTATTAGATTATACATGGATTGAAAATGGCTCTTTGTGTTTTCTGATCCCATATTCTATGGCTTCTGCATTACCTTCATTCTCTCCATATTTGGTACCCATGTTCTGGAAATAAGTTAATTGGGTCCTGGAACAAATAATTTACTTTGTAAGAGGCAGGTGGATAGCTGTGTGTTCCAGGTCAGCCTGATCTACAAAGCAAGACCAGGGCAAGCAAGGCTAACACAAAGAGACCCTGTCTCAAAAAACAAAACAAAACAAACAAAAAGAATTTACTTTCTCACATGACACAAGCAACAGTTTGCTCCCGAACAAGAACTGACTTTTCAAGAGACAGTTGGCTGCCAGATGGAGTTGTATGACTAGAAAATGCTAGTGTCATTCTTGACACAATGGTCTTTGGAGTTATCAATTTAATAATACTTATCTTATATTCAGTACTAGAATCTTAGAGAAAATGTTTCAAAACTCTCCTCATTGCTTTTGTAATTACTTCTGTTCTCTTAGGTGTAGGGGGTATCCAGAAGTCTAATGAGTTTCACTGGATAGGCAGGCTTTCACCTCAGTCAGTTTCTGCTGCTCAATCCACAAACTGGTTAAAATATAGAGGAAATATTTCATTTCATGTATGGTTCTAAGAGCTGTTGAGGCTCAAGGCATGCAGATGTGGTAAGGGACTTCATGCAGTGTCATGGCATGGGAAGATGGAAAGATGACAAGCTAACATCTGTGAAAGAGACTAAGCGAAAGGAACCCACTTGGTCCATAGAAAACCTTGCTAACAAATTCACTGCTAAAAAAATGCCACTAGTCCATGCATGGGACCTCCATCTCTGTGACTCAGATGCGGCATGGGGGAGCTAGGAATAGGCTTTCATGCATTAATGTGGAGGCACACTCAAGCTGAGAAAAAACTCTTCATCTTCAACATCTGTGGAAGGAAGACTGGACTGTGATGAAGTGTGATGACTATCATAATCACGGCTCACAGAAGTACTGACACACGATTACTGATGTGTCTAGGTAAGTACAGGACATGACTATTATCCTCATCAAATCCCCTAATTACTCTTCCTCCATCCTCTATGTGTTGGGAATTTAGTACAGTTTTCTTTTTTATAATTTTCTTTTCTTCTTTCTTTCCTTTCCTTTTCTTTCTTTTCTTTTCTTTTCTTTTCTTTTCTTTTCTTTTCTTTTCTTTTCCAAGACATGGTTTTTATGTGGTGTCCTGGTTATCCAGGAACTCACTCTGTAGATCAGGATGGCCTTGAATTCACAGAGATCAACCTGCCTCTGCCTCTGCCTCTGCCTCAACATGCTAGAATTAAAGGTGTTTACCATCCCTCCAGTACCCATCTAGAAGAATTTTATAAGGAAAACTTTAGCTTACCTGTATAACTGAAATATTTTTAATTGAAAGCCGAATTAGTGATTTGAAAGTAGAAATGTAACAATATACACATACATAGTCATAAATGTGTACACAATGAAATGTAACCATTAAGCAAAACATGATTTGCCATTGTATATTATATAAATCTAAATGCTACAGCACTAAAAAATTTCAAACATGAAGTCAGGCAAAGACTGACTTTCTCAAAGTGAGACAGGGATTGCTAAGGTGGGAACTTAAACATTAAACATTTCCTGTACTGAGGAGCAGTAAAGCATATGCTTCCATGAAGCAACTTGATTCAGTGAAGTACCTAAGATTTGAATTACCTCGAAAGAAAAAAAATAAAGCCACCAACAAAAGATTATTCAATAAGCTAAGAAGGAAAGTATTTCTGTTATCATTCTGGGACATATGAGTGACAGGGGTTGAATCTATTCCTTATTTATCAAAGACTTTAGTACAGTCTGAGAAAATTCACTCCTCAGGTCCTGATTAAGGAAATGTCTGATAGTCTTCTTACAGGAACTGATTGATAAATAGACACATGACTATACACACACAGATGCACACACACAGACACATACACAGAGACACACACACTATAGGGAAAAATGAGATGATTTGGATTATCAAACACAGCTGGGACAGATGAGTCAGCTCAGCCACTTCATCTGATTCCCCTCCAGCAATTCCTCAAAAAACCTTCCCCCCATTTCAAACCAACTCCAGTTGCTTAGCTCAGGGAGACGTGTCTAATAGAGTACTGCAAACTTAACTTTGACCTAGAAATCTGTTTTCCACTTTCCAGGTGGCTGGGTTTCATGACTCAGACTGATCTGAATTATCTTTTATGAAGAACAACATGTGTAGATGTGCATGCTTGTGGGCACATAAAAGATGTCATAAAACTTTAAAACTAAAATGTCCACAAAGGGGATAAAATAAAAACTGATGGTTAACACACAGGCTTCATCTCTTTTGTTCCTGCCTGGTCATAGGCTTAACCTTCCAAACACTGAGCTTTCAGCACCCTGCAGATCACAGTTCTATGTGTCATCTCTAGACAGGCAAGCTTTGACATCTGCCATGAGTGCTTCATTTTGAGGTAAATTGTACTTGAAATACAGTGACTATCTAAGCGATGAGGTAGTCAAGGTCACTAGAGGTGAGTCATGAGGTTATTCTGTTGTGCACTTCTGAAGTTCCCTGAGATGAAAGAGAATGTTGTAGTCACCAATGTGCCGAGTAATAACGTGACAAACAAGAAGGTGTATTCTAAGATGAGCAACTATCTTGCAGCTCTAAAATGCACCATCAGAGTCTGTGAGGGAAAGTTAATCTTGCTCATCACAGCAAACCTCATTATAGTTATAATTATTACTAAAGCACTAAATCTGAAAGGTGATCACGAACTTGCAGTTGAGATGCTATGTGATTTTATTCACAGATTATTAGAAAACACCAAAGAATTTGGCAATTTTCATGAACATAAATTTTATGTTTCTAGATTAATCTAGATGTCCAGACATAACACATATGCTTACTGAATTCTGAAAACTTTTATTGATGTTTACAGGGTGTCCATGAAGAACATTAATTATACCCCATTTTCTCCCAGGGCTTTTTGTGCTCCAATAATTTTATTTTAAATTTTATTGTAAAAGGTAACAAATAAAAATAAATTACACACCAAAATTAACCAGACCCAAAGACTATGAAGATCACTGTACTTCTATATGTGTACAGTGACCATTTGAAACAGCTGGGCAGCTCATATTGAATTTTATACTTTTCACATATGATAGTTTATGTACTTACTGACTTCTCAAAATGAAAAATAGAGGACTGAGTTAGAACTAGAAAATCAATTAGTTTTCTATCCTTGTTCATGATTCATGTTCACAACCTGCATGAAGTTCTTCCTTTCCCCTTGTCCTTAGCCTCTCTTTTTCTCTTTTATTCCTGTTATACAATACCCTCGTGTACCTTGATTTTCACAACTATTACTGACTAGATTCTATATATTACAAAGAACATGTTTTTTCCCAGAGAGTGTGTGACTCACTTAATATTATATGGCCTAAGTTCTTCTACTTCCCTGCAAATTGTTTGATTTCATTTTTCTTTAGAGGTAAATGGTATTCAACTTTTCATTCTCCATTCATGTGTTTTTTGCATAATTAGATTGATTCCAATTCTTTACTATAGTTAATAAAGGACCCATAAACATAAGGTTGCAATTATCT
>OU015749.1:68228813-68257146 GCA_907169655.1 Acomys percivali
TGTGTGTGTGTGTGTGTGTGTGTGTGTGTGTGTGTGTGTGTGTGTCTTTAGGCATGGTGATATACTAAGTATAAGGAAATCTCAACTCTAAAGATTTCCATGGTCAGAGAAAATATATTCCTGCATGATATGTAATTATAACCACCAACCCATAGAGTATGGAGTTAATCAAGTAGGACACACCCTCATGATGGACATAGCAGGCAATGTGCATTATGTAAATGCTAAATAAAAAAGAAGCAGGCAGGTACCCTTAAGAAGCTGCACACTGGAGTGTTTATGTGTGGAAAATGGGAAAGAAAGTTTGGGAGATTACATCTACAATGTTTAGCAGTTGCAATTTGGTTAAATTGTGAATGGCATGGCAAGTCACTTTAGGAACTTTATCTCCCCTGTACCTCTTCATGTTTGTTGTGCAAACCCATATTAAATAATCCCAGGTCAGGCCAAATGGGAGCAAGCAGGCTGGAGAAATGCCTCAGTGGGTTAATTGCTTCCTGCATAAGCATAAGTACTTGAGTTTAGTTTATAAGACCTGTGTAAAAATTAGCCTTATGTGGCCCTGTAACCACAGAGCCATGGAGAAAAGAGACAGGAGGATCACTTGGGTTTACTGGCTACCAATGTAACTCCAGATTCAGTGAGAAACTCTTTATTATAGGAATAAGGCTGATAGGCATGAAGCAGGGAGCCTTACATCCTTTGTTGGCCTCTCTCTGCAAATAGGCAGAGGTGTGTGCATACTTCCAATCATGCCTGCATATACAGAACGTGCACACACACACACACACACAAACACACACACACGCACACACGCACACATGCACACATGCATATGCACATCCACAGGCACAGGAACACGCACAAACAAATGCAAGGACACAACATCAGACAGCAGTGAGAAATGACAGGATCTCTTTCTGTTGCACTGTCTCTGTAATCCCAAAGCTTCCTAATTAATTCATCTGATTTTTGTTCCTATTCAGATGATAGTTTTATTTGCAATCAATGTGATTATTCAGAATGACATCATAGTAATATCCTATTGATGATACCTGATGTGTGTGTTTAAAAATATATATTTGTATATTTGTATATAAATATACAAATTACAGATCTTATCTAGGAGAAAGCCAGTCATCTTGATCATTACAGTCGTCTTGCTCTCTAGGTGAACTGGGCATAGACTCTAAAGTCAGCATGGTAAACTGAGGCCAAGAGATTCAGCTAGCAATACATGCTGGATGCTCATGACTGGATTGTCTCAACTGGCAATGGTAATATGGAAAATTGTTGAGAACAGATACACTCCAGCTTGGTGCAACTCACCTTTGTTTAATTTAGCAAAGAAACTCCTCCTTTCTGTCCTCTGGTCTTTCTGCCCAACATAACAAGAAAGTCCTTCATGACTTAAAGAACATCTTTCTGTTTATGATACAGTAGAAACCTGGACCAATTTAACTATAAATGAGGTCTTCTGCACTTACCCTATTTTTTTATCCTAAATTTAATTCTTCACAAATATTTACCTCTTTATCATCTGAAAGGCAAAGCTTTTTCAGTTTTATAATTATTTATTTATTACTGTGCCATTTTGTATAGATGTCAGAAGATAATTGAAGAAAGTCTGTTTCTGCTTCTATAATGTGGGTCTGAAATCAATTCAGGTTTAGTAACAGTGCATTTATTAGTTGAGCCATCTGTCTATCTCATATGAAAATGTCACTTTAGGAGCAGATGGGTCTTTCAATATTTTATCTATATTAGCATCAGTAAGAAAAGAGCAAAACTGGATCAGTCAACTAATCCAACCGCTCAAAACACCCACAGACCTTTCTTTAAGAAAACTCACTAGTGATGTTATGAACAATTGTTTCATTAAATGTAGTAATTAAATTATGTTTCTGCTCAATATGTGCTGTAAGATTACTTAGATAACAAGAAACTTATTCTGCCTTAATTGAAGTAGTCAGAGAAACATGGCATACTTTAGGATAGACATATGTCTTTTAGGAAAGCATATAGTTTTCATACATCAGAACTCAAGATTTGGCATTTCTACTATGTCTTTTTGTACAGCACAGTTCTTGTTTCTATTCCCCAGTCTTGCTGGCTTCTTCTACAGTAGATCTCAAGAAGGCCACATCTAACCTCCCAGGCTCATCTGGCCCCTGAAACAGCAGGTGGATTAAGTCATTAACAGTGAGGTCTATATATAAATCCACTACAAAGTCGAAAGGAAGATTGAAATTGTCATCGAGTTTTTGTCTTCCCTTTCATTTCTTCATCACACTGCAGGAACACAATCTCATGGCTGTAGCCAAGAAATATTTTATCACTATAAAGAAACATGAATAGTAATACCCCATGAATTCAGCCCTGTGAAGCCCAATACTGTCATCTTCATGATTACAAAATTATATATCAGAGTATTACTGCTAGAGTTACACAAAATAAACATGCATTTAAAAATATATATGTATATGCATACATATATGTGCGTATATATATAGCTTTTTAGTAGCTAAGTAATGAAACATAAACACAATGAAAATTTATGATACAACTTATCATATTGAAGAAATAATTTGAAAACATAACTAGGAAATTGAAAGATCGTCTATGCTATTCCTCCTGTCACCAGCTGCTTGCTTGTAGACCAAGCAACAAAAGTCTGAAATACAGAAGCTGTATTTGGGGTTTAGCAAGGATTTGAACAGGTCAGGGAGTCCTGGGTAAAGATGGTGACTAGTTATGTGATCACTCTTAACAAAGATGATGGCAAGGCAATAACTAACCTTACCTCATTTATCCCAAAACCAACATGGTGACTGCCATGTGTTGTGAGCAAATTTGAAAATAAGAGCCTTGATACCCTATGAGCATATACAGGGGGAGGGGGTCCCCCTCAGTCACAGTCATAGGGGAGGGGAGTAAGGGGAAAATGGGAGGGAGAGAGGAATGGGAAGATACAAGGGATGGGATAACCACTGAGATGTAATATGAATAAATTAATAAAATATAAAAATAAATTTTAAAAAACATTAAAAAAGGTTGTTGACAAAATATAATACTGGTAGCCACAGCTTTATGTGAGACATTATTAGTTTAAAGCTGCTATGAGTAAAATTGGTTGGAAAGATTGAGTTAATAAATAATAATCCTTAAAAAAAAAAAAGAAAAAGAAAGTACTATCAGGCTGCGGTGACTCAGCGTGGCTGCATGTAGTGTTTTAGTATCTGTGGGAAGCACTGAGGCCACAGTAGCTGCTGATTCCCTGCTGACACTGTCCCAGCTCAGCGCTGTCTGCACACTGTGACCCAAACCCTGAGTAGGACCCCAGGACGCGACCCAATAATCAACAGTGCCAGAGGCTGGGGTCTCTAAGCCTGAGAGCTATGGGGCTGTGCTGCCGCAGGAGCTTAAGCATAACCTCTACATCATGGACCCTAGCCTGTGCAAAGACTGGGAGGGAGACCAGTGTTCAGTCCCAGAGAACATCAAGGTCCATGACCATCTCTGAGGCACCCAAAATTAGTCATGTTCTGCAATGGGCATTTGTTTACTAACAATAGACGTACTACATAATGGAAAATAATCTTTATTGATAGAAATATGACAGAAAATTGATGTTCAAATTATATAAAGAACACAAAAAATACCATAAAATCTAACAATCCAATGTATAAAATGCTAACAAAATAAACAAACATTCCTCAAGATATGAATCAACAGAAAAAAAAAAAACAGAAAAAAAAAGGAAAAAAGAAAGAAGCTAACAATTTTAGTATCAGGAAAATGCAAATTAAAGCTACATCAATAATTATCTCATAAATTATATTATATTTACAAATATAACATGAGAAGATAATTTTTCAATATTTTTATTAATTGTTTTTATAAAATGAGAAAAAATTCTTATGATACAGTAAGGATGGTGGTTATGGCTAGGTGATATGTGGAATTATGTGGTTTGAAATTGCTGTTGTTGTTGTTGTTGTTATTTTCCTTTTTGTCCCCCTCCTTTTTACCTTAAGTTTTAAGTTGAAACATTTTCATATGTTTGGGGGCATATTTCATAAAAGGGTCCTGTGCTTGCTTCCTGGGGAGGTGGTCCCAGCAGGTGAACCACCACATCTGTGCATATGTTCTCTGCTGATTGTGCCTCTCTTCCTCCAGCCTCTGCTCTTGGGTTGTTGTGCTTACTTCCCATCACTTTCCTAATCTCTATGGTTAAGTTGCTTTTACTTGAATGACTCATGTTTAGGGGTAGAAAGAAAAACACCCTTAAATTTCTGTTTCAACTTCTCCTGAAAATAAAAACAATAAATGAAGTGGCAAATAAAACAAATTCCATCACACTCTGTGTTGGAACAAAATCCAAGAATGGAGTTGTGTGAGAATTCTAAGTACTTGTAAAAAGAAAAAAAAAAATCCAAGAAAACCAAACATGTTCTTGTCACCTAGGTTTCTTCAAAACATAGAATTGTTCTTGGAATGTGTTTTTGTGCTCCTTCCAGGTGAGAAGGAGAGAAGTGAGCTGGCTTTGGTTGTTGTTATTAATGTGCCTCTGTGGAAAAACATGCCTTGGCCCTCTTTGGCTTGTCCTTGTGAATGAACACCTTTCTCATGTGCTTCTTCTTAACCCTCAGAATACAAATTGTCTGATGCTCTGAATAAGGTTAGATATTTACTGTGACTTTAATCCACCTCAATTTTAGGCCCTGGTCCCCCAACTAGATCTGTAACCAATGGCAGTCCATATTATAAAGAAACAAAACAAAACAAAAACAAATGCCAGTGAATATGGAGGTAAAGGAAATCCTAGTTGTAAATTTTATAGATGCTATTCAATCAGCATGGAGGTTTGTTAAAAATAAAATTAAAAGCAGAACTATTATACGAGTCTTCTCTACCACATCTCGGAGTACTTATGAAGAATGTTAAGTTGTAATACCACAGACATGATTTTTTTATATGTATTTGTCATTAACTGTCTTTGAATTTTCCTATACATATGTAATATATTATGGTTATTCTAACCACTCTCATCTCTATTATGTTGGTATCAGACCTATCAACATTCCTTTTCCTCTGTGGGCCCCTTTCCTATGTCCTTTAGTTATTGACCTATTGAGCTAACTCAATGTTGTACCACCATGGCTGAAGAATTACCAAATGGAGACTGGTAGACCAGTAGTTCATCAGGCAGAAGAAAGGACCCATGATCCCCTTCTCTGTAGGGGCATGGCTTTTGGGTAGTGTAGTCTTGTGCAGGCCCAGTGTAGTCAACTGAATCTGATTTTTGTCCATGGTTTTAAAGGATAGAAGGATAGCATTCCATTGTTTTTATCCCTTGTTTCAGACCTTTATGTTCTTTCTGAATTTCTTCCACATTATTCCCTCAGCCTTGAGGGGGGAGGTACAAATGTCCTATTTGGGGTTGAGAATTCTACTGACCTATTTGCAATTGCATCAAATCTGTAAACTACTTTTGACGTTATGGACATTTTTGTAGTATTAATTTTGCCAATCCATGAAAATGGGAGGTGGTTCCATCTTCTATTATCTTCTTGATTTTTTTCTTAAGAGTTCCTCACATTGTGGTAACCCACAAGCATAAAATTATTTTTATTGCTACTTAATAATTTTAATTATTAAAGTCTTCGAAAAGCAGAAATGCAACTAAATTTTGTATGTAAAGTTTATAATGTGAAATAGTGTTGAAAGTATGTATCAGTGCTAGGTTTCTACTGGGGCATTTAACTTCTCTTAAATATGGAATCAAATTTAATGACAACAAAAATAATTTGAATTTTTCTTTTACTATTTGTGTCTGTCTTAATAACTATTCTATTATTGTGAAAAGTCACTATGACCAAGGCAACCTTAATGAGTTAAAGCATTTAACGTTTTTTTTGTTTTTTTGTTTTTGGTTTTTTTTGTTTTTGTTTTTGTTTGTTTGGTTTTTGTAGTTTCCGAGGCTTAATCCATTATTATCACAGCAGGGAGCATGATGGGAGCATGGCACTAGAGTATCATCTGAAAGCTATTTACTGATTCTTAGGCATGAAAGAGACAGAGAAGCAGGGGGTGGCACAGGGGGGCTTGGCATGGGCTTTTGAAACCTCAAAGCCCACCCTCAGTGACACACTTCTTCCAACAAGGCCATTTTAACTAAAACAAGGCAATACCTCCTAATCATTAGTTGTTTTAAACAATTCCTATTCCTGGTGATTAAACACTGAAATATGTGAGCCAACAAAGCCCATTCTTATTCAAACCACCACATTTCATGCTCTGGATCCCATAAATTTGCAGTCATATCATAGTACAAAAATGCATTCTGTCCAACTTCAAAATCTCAAAATTGTTTAAAACCAAAAATCAAAACCTCTTTTGAGACCCAAGGCAATTTATTGTGTTGAAGTATGTTACCTCTACCCCTAAAATCCTGAGGGCTTTTATTATGAAAAGCTGTTAGGTTTTGCAAAAGCTTTTTTTGTGTGTGTGTGCCTGTTGTGATAATAATGTTGTTTGTATCTTAACACAATTTAAACTATTTATTACAAATATCAATATTAATATATTAAAAGTCTCTATGATTATAGGATAATGCAGCGGGACATAGTAAGTGACCTTTGTGATGTGCTCCAGTATTGTTCTGAAAATACTTTGACGGTTAATATGCATAATGTATTTGAAGTACACTATATGTATTATGTACAATATATATACACCAAATAAAAGATTAGAAATCACATTTTCATTGCACGCACGTGTGCACACACCCACACACGCATATATACTGTGGAAGACAGAGACCAGTGTCAACTATCTTCTCAATCACTCTGTATCTTAATGTTTGAGACAGGATCTGTTATCAAGCCTGAAATCTCTGATTTAGCTACACTGGCAGGCCATCATGCTCTGGGAATCCTTTTGTCTCTGTACCCCTTGCTCAGCACCATGGTTATAGACACAGGCCATTACTCCAAGTTTTGGTACAGACACTATGATCTGAACTCAGTTCCTCATGTGTACATAGAAAGCACTTTTGTCCGTTGAGCCATCTCTGTGCCTTCATGCATTCTTCATATCACTGTATTTTGGTATGAAATGTTGAAGAAGTCTTTTTATATTTTACATAAAAAACTATTTTGAAGATTGTAATAACATATAATTTTACATTCTATCTAACTATATATTTAAAATTTAAAAAAAAAATCTTTTCTCAATTGTCTTTCACCTGGAATGTGAATTTGCTACAGTTTGGAAAACCAAACCTATCTAATTTGGAATCTAAGCAAGTTTGGCATCATGTTCAGAATAATGGAGAAGCAGTGAGGAATTTATTTCCTTAAGTTCTAGGGCTTCTTTTTCAATATTTATTTTATTTCTATGAGTGTTTTCCTGTATGAATGTATGTGTAATTCATGAATGTCTTCTGGCCTCAGTGGGCAATAGTTCCTTTTCAACTGGAGTTAGAAGTTATTGTGAGTTGCCACCACCCGGGTGCTGAGAACTAAATCTGGATCTCTGGAAGATGACTAGGTTCTCTTAACCTCTGAGTCATATCTCTCCAGACCCAGATAAATGTCTTTTTAGTTGAAACTTTTAAATACTTAATTTCATAATAGAAAGTATGATACAAAGAGAATATTACATACGACTTTCATAAATATAAAGTGTCCAGACAATAGCACATGGCAGAAGTAGATAGGAGCAAAAAGATGGCAAATAAAAACATACTTAAATTTATCTTTTATAGTGGGGTAGATTGGTTTTATATTTGGCTAAACCTGAGTATTAAAGGTACAATCCTTCTTAATTAGTTTTTTAATATTTCCTATGTATTCTTCCTTGGTATATAATTCTGTATGAAATTTACATAGGAGCTTAATCACTTTCTTAAAAAAATTCTTCCCATGACACTGTTTTTCCTTATAGCCATCCTAGCAATTACAACTATCACATGAATGCCTGTATCCAATAAAATATTTCCTTTCTAGTCATTAAGAGAAAATCCAAAAAATATTAAGAGTCTGATACATCCCATTCTGTGAAAATATAATCACTATGTTATCTAAAGTCCAAATACCTAAAATCATTTTGCTAATGTTTATAATCACATCTCCAACTTGCTTCTTCACTGAATGTTGATGAGGTGCCTGTTTCTGGTAACAATAATACTGTGTCCTTACCTCAAAGGGGTCAAATCATTTTGAGGTAGTTTCATAAATATATCATGTTCTTTCTGTTGCTCTAGAAATAATTATTGAGGCATGTGCAACTTATCTTTGAAGGAAGATAAAATGGATCATTTCTTTAGAATGTAAAAGAGTTTGAAAAATTCCCACAGTTGAATTATAGCTTCCAACCACAGGAATGTGCTGTTATTTCTGTCTAGAATAATATCATTAAACTATCCCTTCTTCCTTCCCAGTATGTACCATAATATAAGACTTAATGTTTAAGACACTCTTTAATTTGGATGTCTTAAAGAAGTTATTTAACATTCTTGCTCTCGTTTGTTGTTATACAACTGAAATGATACTAGTATCTATTTTGTAAGGCTCTCAGAAAAATATTAAGAGGTTAGTAGAGTCAGATACATTTAAAATGCTACAGGCCAGCAAGCATAGTATTATAATAAAGCTAAGACTTAAATTAGACAGAAACTTTTGGCCAATAGGCAACTTTCCATGGGGAAAATGGAAAGTACTGTCATCACTGAAGCAAAAATGAAAATGAATAGGAAGGAAGGGCAGGTGGTCTGTATGAGCTGACTACATCAGGGAGGAACAGAGACAAGCAGACTTGTCCTCCAATTCATCCTCTAAGGAAAACCTAAAAGACAGAATAGGAGACATATCACAATCAGTGGATATCTGGCAAACTTGAGGAAGATCAAATATGAACACCAGAGATCTAAGAACAAAATGTGCATTCAACAACCATTGCAAAGCCAAAGTTTATAGTCAAAGAAACCACCTATGCAAATACATATGGGTATATACATATATCCATGTTTTACTCATCATCAGTCACTTTGAAGGTAAAGAAACAATTGTGTTGTCAACAAAATACTTGGAATTATGTAGGTATTTTTTGTATGTAGGTTCCTGGCACTCTTTAGTTATCCCTCATTGCACCTACTCCGTCCACAACTGCAGTCCCAATTAAAATGTCTTCTGTGTTGGGAGCACAGTTTTTCTGCTAATGCGTATAGGAAAACAAAGGAGAAATTGGTTCAGGAATAGACCTAGAAGTACTCTTAAACAGATCCTTGCATAATTGTGGATGATTAAGCTATGTTTATTAGTTTTGTCAAGATGAAAATGTAAGCAATGTGCTGAAAAATTTTAAAGACTGAATTCTCTAGGGTTGGGGAGAGGTTTATTGCAATAGCTGAGGTTAGAGGTTTTTAATAACAATTCATAAAGAAATGCTGAGTAGACATTTCAAAATTTGACTTAATACAGTTTCCAGGAATAACAAATTTGAAAACAAACCTTTTCCAAAACTAGCAGGATATCATTAAAATGCCCGGGACTAAGACAAATTTTTCACTGGAAAGAGGAAAAGAAAAAGAGACTTACAGATGAAGATACATAAGATAGTTGACAACTGACACTTAGTAGTGATGAGTTTCTATTGTTTAGTAAAGACTTTCTGTTATTTGATTTTGTCATTCTAATTTCCCAACTAAGATGAGTGCCAAATGAGAGTCAGAAAAGGAGAGAGCTCTGGCTGTGATTGTCAGCTGTACCCTATGCTGTGATATTGGCTGAGCTCCGTTCCATGGCTGTTTAAAATATTCCGAAACCAGAAAATCCTCTGTGGAGTGTTGAATAGTTATGGCCTCCATAGACTCATGTGTTTGAACATGTGACCCATAGGGAGTTGCACTATTGGGAGGTGTGGCCTTGTTGCAGGAAGTATGTCACTATGGGGGTGGGCTTTTATGCTCATGCTACACCCAATATAGCACACAGTCTCCTGCAGTAGATCAAGATGTAGAACTCTCAATTCCTTTTCCAGCAATATTTCTTCCTGGATGCTGCGATGCTTTCCACCATTATCATAATGGACTAAATTTCTGAAATTGTAAGCCAGCTCGAATTAAATGTTTTCCTTTATAATGTTGCCTTGGTCATGGTGTCTCTTTACAGAAACAAAATCCTAACTAAGAAATCCTTCATTGATAGTTTTTTTAAATTCACCTCCAATAGTAAAAAAAAAAAAAAAAAAAAAGATAAGTTACTATATATCTTTATACATAAGGGCAATTAATTTATCTTGTGGCTTAAATTCTTCTACCATCTGGACATGGTGGCACACGCCTGTAATCCCCACACTCAGGAGACATAGGCAGGTGTATTTTCCCGAGTTTGAAACTAGCCTGTTCTACAAAGTGAGTCCAGGACATTCAAGGCACACAAAGAAACCCTTTCAAGAAAAAAAATTCTTTGACCAATGACCTTAGAGGGAATCTAATTGAAAAAAGAGGAGGAATTCTGGTACAGACTGCCTCAAGATAAGATATAAGCTTTAAAAAGGAAAGCAGCCAGGTGAATACACTAATCTTTGTACTGGCAATTTGGGGATGAACAGAAGGAAGATATATGGCCAGGAAAGTTGGAAGGAACATTACCACTCATGCAGCTGCACTAAATGCCAAATATATGTCAATAGTTAGCATGCTAAATGAACTTTTCTCTTTTGGAGTAATAAGCTTCATATGGACATCCAATAGGTTTCACAGCAATGGCCAAAGGAAAATTATAGTTCAAGATCTGGAAGACGGTGATTCATGAGCTCACAAGCCATCATATGTTTTCAAGAATAAAAATATCACTTTGTTTTTCATGTGTAGTGTAAGAAGACAATATAATATTGGGCAGTAGATGTAGAAAATAAGCAATGTTAAGGATAAAGTTATAATCTTGGTTTCAAAGGGCACAGGGATTCAGGCAAGCTCACATCCTCAAAATTTGATACGTATTCAAAACCAAGGTATAACTGTAGTAACTGAAGATTGCAGCACCAGATGTATAAATTGAAGAAATGAACACCCAAAGGCATGCTTGAGGAGAAGGTTTTCTACTGCAGATGTGGGAGCGAGTACAGCCAGAGGCATTAGCAAGGTCCCAGAACATGGAGGAAAGTAATGGACAGCCCACGGCTAGAAAATGTGACTTGGCTTTGAGAGGAGAGGAGGTAGCAATCCAGAGAGGAGCACCAAGAGAAAGAGGCAAGAAAGAGTTAACCCAAAGTGGAAAATAAAGTAGAGAGATCATAGCCAAAAAAGGAGGGTTAAAATGGAATGAGAAACAGAGAGGAAGGAAGCCCATCAGAGAGTCTTTCAAGTGATTAATTCTACTATGAAATAAAGAAAGGTTAATCACTAACATTTCAAGAATTTAAATCTTATATTCTCTCTACCCTTCGTAACTAGCTTGTCAGAGTCTATAATTGGGCAGGGAAGACAGAAACACAACATGGTAGCAACAAAGTGAGTAGTATAGTCATTGTAAAGTTAAAATATGGAATCACTGAAACTGTAAACAGACAATGAAAATATTATATGTGTGTGTGCATGTGTGTATGTATGTAAAATCAATGTAATGACAAGAGCTAGGGATATTAAAGTTAAATGTTAAACTTATATGCCAATATAGATAGAGCCCATATAAAAGATGACCTTTCTTAATCTTTGCCTTAGAAAACTTTTCCCTTTATGATATAATTATAACAGTGAAACTCATCTCCAAATATACCAGGTCAAAGAGCAGACAGGCTGGCAGATAGTTTTGTCAATTCAATAAGACTTGAGCTAGTTTCTAAGGGTGAACTAAACGCAAACCAGAAAGAAAAAATAGTCATCAGCCAAAATTTAAGAGAGCCAAGTATAAACACAAGAAAATCAAGAACAAATTGGTAGCTGAACTCAAAGAGTTAAACTGAGATTTGTAGTCAGATGGATTACCAAGAGAAAACACTCAACCGGAAACTATGTGGGAAGGGCACTCCAGTATATCACATGATAGCTTTCCCAACCTTATTTTCCACAATGTGAATGAATTTTCTGTTGTTAAGAAGACTAGAGTGAGAACTTGGAATATGTGTTATTTTTCCCAATTGCTATTTTTATTTAAGGACTACAAATTATTAGTGAATAACCAAGATGTCATAATTTAATGGTATTTTAATTATCTTAGAAATGATACTTTAGAATTCTGAGTTTCAGATTCTTTGTCAGCTCAACAACTTAACAGCAAATAACACTTATTTTGTTTGTGAGTATAATCTCATAATGTAATAGCCCATCTATAATCACTGACATGAAACTACAGACATATACATTCAAAGCAGATACATTTTTATTATATTGAAATGTATTTACTCAATTTTATTAACACTATGAAATAAATTCAAATTAAATACCATCAAATTGTTCATGATTAGCAGACATTTAACATGGTGCTTAAAAAGAATAAAATGGTAAGGTAATTACTGATTTGTAAGCAGATATTAAACAAATCTTGACACGAGGGTCAACTTATCACAGTATCATTTTATTTCATTCAATTAATGTTATGCTAAACTTTACAAGAGAACTAATTTTCAAATAAATATTAGACTCTCTGTGGAACAATATTAATTAGTGATACAAGTAGTAACAGATGCTCGCTGAAAAGGTGAAGGGATATGTCAAAATCTCTTTGAATCAATGAATTTATTTGGATATCTTTGTTTTCATAATTTTCCAAAAAGATTTTTATATTTGTAACAAGTATTTGCTTATTTACTGAACTTTTGTTATCTTCCATCTATATGAAATAGTCTTAAACAATGAGCTCTTCCTCAACTAAACACATTTAGATGATAATATCTAGTAACCATTATTAAAGGATAAACATAAAGTCTAAATTATGTCTGTGAAAGCTTAAAATGTAATGCAGATTTTCAAAACTATAAGTATTTTATTCTTGAGAACTTTACACATTTATATAGTGTTATATAATAATATCCACTGCTATTTCACTCCTCCAACTCTCCTAATGTATTCCTCTCCCAACATCATCCTTTATTCCTTATTCCTGTTCTTTTTGTTTCTCCTAATTTTATTCCACTTTTTCCTCTTCCCCTTCCTCTTTCTTAATGATAACCCATTAAGTCAATTTGCTTTGTTGATATTGTGTAAAAAAACTATTCCTAGGGAGTCAATCAACCCCAAAGAGGGGTACATATCAGACCCGAGTATGAGTATCATCAAAGCCCAACTTGGTGAATCAATATGTTTTACTGGGGTTACTTAGAAGTCAGAGTGAACAGTTACTTACAGGATTAGAACGACTCAAAGACTACTATATTACCAAAGCCCACACCAATATGGATGACAGCTCACAAATCTGGGTCCCCAGAACACACTGCACAGTCTTC
This sequence comes from Acomys percivali, assembly GCA_907169655.1. Classification (NCBI taxonomy): domain Eukaryota; kingdom Metazoa; phylum Chordata; class Mammalia; order Rodentia; family Muridae; genus Acomys; species Acomys percivali. The sequence goes on from OU015749.1 coordinate 68,242,263, forward strand.
AGCCAGCTCAAAATGTTGGAGAGTGTCCTTTCCAAGTAACTTTGGCCTAAACCTCTTCAAGACAGTATGGCTGGTTTCTGCTTTTCCAGGCACCTGGTCTGATATCACTGTTTTCTTTACAGCTTGGCTTGTCTAAGAGGTACTCTTGGCTTTTGTTTCTTATTCTGGCAGGAGGAGCCTAGTGGACCCAGTCAGTTTGAGGAGCTTGCTGAAGCAATGGTTTTTAGGTACCTTCTTGCTTAAAGAGCTTTCCTGCAGGAAGGGATGTTTGAATCTCAGGCAGAACTGTTACACAACAATTGTTGTGTGTCCATCCAATAGGTCCTCAAATAAAGCATTATTCTCTCTCTTTCAGCAGTTATCAATTGCCAATAACTCCTCAAGAAGGGAATGGAGACCACTTCCAATGTCTATGCCAGAATTACTTGATGCGTTTTGGTGTTGATTTATAGCATAAGTAAATTAGACGTTTTTTGTTTTTGTTTTACCTTGCTTATGTAAAAACTGAAACATGTTCTTCTTTACATAATATTTTAGTGATTTTAAAATGTGACCAATTGTCCACATAGTTCAATGAGATAGAAGGGGTTCCAGTAGATGCAAAGAAATGTGTCAATCGGATGTGAAAGAGCTAGCACTCTACAATGTAACACATCACATACAACTATTAGTTTTAAATTAGAAATTAATTAAAATTGCATAGTAAACTTCTCCCAACCTGCTCAGACACTTCTTGGCTCATTGATTTAGACTTTTTTGGCTTGTTAATGACCAGTGACACTCTAGACATTGTAAATGTAATTGAGTTCCTTAGGACATAGTTCCCTGGGCCTCTCTGAATGAGGGGAGAGAGGTGTTTCTGAGATAATTCACTCTTAAAAATCTCTAATAAATTATTAGTTCCTTCAAAATTCAACTGGGCTGGCAATTATGATAAAGGACAGCAGTATTCCAGTTACTACAACTCATATACAAATACTGGCAGAAGACCACTCATCAGATTGATAATAAAATTAAGCTACATTTTAAATGTTTTAGAAGCTTGTGTATCACATAATGTGGGTGTCAGGAATTCTCTCACAGGTGGAACATCTATTCAGAGGCATGGTGAAGTGGAAGCCTCAGGTTTTAGTATCTTCAGAAGGCTCTACGGCATTTGACCCCAAGCCATACTTGCCTTTAGCTTCTCCAGAAATGATGATAACTATGATAATCTTAGTGTTTGAGACATTTCTGCATAATTTCAGCTCCTCCAGAGAAAGTATTGTGTTTATACCTTGTGAGGGGTGAAGTGTTTCTCAGCATCACAGGAGTATAAGCTTTCTTCCTCTCAACCATGCCTCCCCTTTCTTCTATAGGGTCAAGACATATGCACATACATACGCATTCACAAATACATATTTTCACATGAGTGAACATGAATATTTACATATACACACAATACAAATTTCTCTCTAACACACACATGAACACACACACACACACACACACACACACAAACACTGAAATGGAAGATTTTGGTTTCTTTAAAGAACTCAGTTGTGTAACATGATGTTTTTCTAGAAACTGTTTTGAGAGAGGGTATGTGATGTTTTGCTGACAACAGACACATGAGAGGGAGTGTGATGCTTAGAAAGAATATAAGTAGAACCCCCCACAGACAGTTAGACAATGCTTTTGCATTATCATACTGTGCAACACTTCTTCACTAGTCTTTGTTGGTCTTTGCTGGTCCGATTTTGCTGGTCTTCACTTCGCGGAAAGAAACATTCCAGAGACCATCTCATGGTACTCCTACTTATTCTGACTGCTTCTGCTGACTCCAATTCAATGGAACCTTGCTGGTTCTTCTGGATTATGCCATCATCAGTAGAGATTTATGTTGTTGTTTGGTGTTTACATTGGACTAGACTGCTGGTATCCCTAAAATGCAAAGTAGAACTGGCGCTCAAAACTACATCGTAACAGGTCCACAAACTTGTTCCTTTAACATTCTTTCTCCCATTCCACTAGTCTAAGTAGTGAGGTTAAAGTGTTTAAGCACCCTAAGTAAGTTTTAAAAAATCTAAGCATTCACATACACACACACACACACACACACACACACACACACACACACACACACACACACATTAAAACTTAAAAGAACCAGAGTATCACTGATTATTTCCGGAACCCAGAAGAATGTCATTCACGTCAGTATTGCTTATTTCATGTTATATGAACTAATACTGTTTTATTTAAATTCTATAGTGCATAGTTATGTATGATCAGGTTAACAAAAGCTTTAAAATCGATGTGGAAAACAAAGTCATTTTTAACATAATTCCAATATAGTTTAGTTTTGCCATTTGTGAAATTGCATTCTCTAAAATCTCTAAAATTTAAACATTTTAAAGAAAAATAAACTAATAATAGTGGTTATTTGTGAGTCCTCTTACTGCTGTAGAGTAAAGAGAATCATACAAGATCTATAAACATGGACACTCTTCTTTCTACGTATACTCATCTACAAGGTCAAAATTAAATAAACAAAGAGCTAGGAGATAGTTAGTTCAACCAGTGCCTGCCACTCAAGCATGAGGACTTGATGTCAGATGCTCAGCACTCACAAGAAAAGTCAGGCACATTAATAATTCTCTGTAACTCTCAACGCTAGGGTTTGGGAATGAGACATACATCATTCAAGCCCCACTGGCTGGTCAGACTAGCTAGCTGGTGAGCTCAGCCAGTGGGGACCCTGACTCAAAAAATAACATGGGCCAAGATAAAGAATGTCAACTTTTGGTTACACTCTCATGCACACCCATGTGTGCATGCATATGTGCAAGCAAATGCACTAATACATGGAGTAAACATACACACACATGCACTAATGCAAAGAGTGCACATAAAAACAAGTACTCATTAATATATGGATGCACATGCAGACAACACTAACACATGGAGTGCACATGCTGACAAACACTTTAAAAATGAACAAATAGAGAAGTTGGTACTTGATGTTTCTTTATTAAATGTTGTAACATTTCGTGAATTCTAGTCCTCCTAGGACCATTTGGTAATTCTGCTTATGTTAGATTCAGGGAAACTGAAGTAACTAAATAGACTCATTCTTTTCACTCCTCTACAAAGATTACCAATATAAACCTTTATATGACTTTTACAATATTTTATAGACAAAATATAGAACTCAAAATTGCACAAACATATACAAAATAAGACTGTATAAGCAAAGAAATACATAGGATAAAGCCAAAGTTTCACATTTTGCTTAAGGTTTCAGGTTTATACATGTATTTACAACACACACACACACACACACACACACACACACACACACACACACAGACAGAATGTGTAGCTATTGCAATACATACACTAGCCACATATAAAATCTTAGAAAGGTAAAGTTTTTATTATTCTATATGTTTCTTCTCATTGACTATGGATTATATTATTGAGTTATACCAATCAATATGATATTTATCCTTTTTCTATTGCTAAACATTTTGGTAATCTCAATATCTCCTTACCATAACACTTTCTGTGACTCACAGTTCTTTTGATAAATATGTACTCAGAAGAGTGAGGAAATAAATTAGAGAAAAAATGCTAAACTTTCAATTCAGATCTAAATTTGTCAATTGCATTCTGAAAATTTTAATACACTAGTATTTAAAATCTTGCTTGCTTTTAACCTCAACAGAAACTAATCAGTGTTCTTTATTTTACAATCTGAAAGAAAAAAATCATATAAGATTCATTATACCCTGAATTTGAAAATCTTACAATTTTTCTCCCAGGAACTGAAACCAGTGATCATTCCCTTCTGTTGGTATTTCCACATTTGTTTTATTCATCCAAGGCAACTTTGTCAGAATCTATTGGTTGTACAAAGTAAGGAGCTTAATGATGAGTCTGTAGCTGTGCATGGTAAATAGCTTTTCACATATTCCCTCCTACTCATTTTTCTCTGTAGCTCTTTACCCTATCCTTCTTTACAAGCCTGCATTCCTCCTTTTAGAAAAAAACTCTGTTTAACTGTGTGTAGAGTTTGTATGAATTTTAAAATAACTATGACTTTTTTGTCATCAGAAATTTGAAAAAGTTTAAAGTAATGATTTTTATTTAAAAGAAACTAAGCATTCTTGTCTCCCACCAGTCAGTTTAGTGTGGAGCCTTGCTTCATAAAGAAAGGTTTAAAATTAATATAATCATTCTCAATTTGCAAAGCTTATATTGTTGTTGCTTTAGTTTTGCATTCTATTGCAAAAAACTCCTACCACAGATATTTTAGAATATATGATTAGTAGAGTTGATTTTAATCAATAAGTATATTGAAATGTGCTACAAACTAAAAGTCAAATTTCTCTTATTCAGTCACTTTACATCACTATTTCCCATTGGTTTGAAATAAAATAATGAGATATGTTCAGAAACTAAAGCTAAGTATTGATATGGAATGATGCAAAAGTGGGTGTTTTCTCTCATTGCTAGTAACAGTTTTTCAGAATGTAACTTTAAGGTACATGTTTCATGGACAATATGACACTAAACCCAAGCAATTAATTTCTCAAGGTGGAAGTCAATGAAGTTATGCAAAATAGTTAAGAGAATTTTGTGAACAATATTCTGTCACTATGCCTTAAAGAGAGATAGAAATTAAGGAAATGAATAAGTTTAGATGCTTATGATGAGAAACATAAGGATTAAATTATCAGCTTCATTCACTATCAATTTAATTTATTCAAATGAAGCAATATGAAGGAAAGAAATGGAAAGATTTTAAAAATATTTTATTAATTCATATTACATCTCCATTGTTATTCCATCCCTTGCATCCTCCCATTCCTCCCTCCCTCCCACTTTCCCCTTATTCCTCTCCGCTATGACTGTGAATGAGGTGGACCACCTCCCCCTGTATATGCCCATAGGGTATCAAGTCTCTTCTTGGTAGCCTGCTATCCTTCCTCTGAGTGCCACCAGGTCTCCCCATTCAGGGGATGGAGTCAATTATGAGGCACCGGACTTTATGTGAAAGTCAGTCCCCACTCTCCGCTCAATTGTGGGGAATGTGCTGGCCATTGGCTAGATCTGGGTAGAGGTTTGAAGTTTATTGCATGTATTGTCATTGGCAGGTGCCATAGTTTGAGCAGGACCCCTGGACCCACATATTCCCATAATAATGTTCCTTTTGTAGGTTTCTAGGGCCCTCTGGATCCTTCTATTTCCCCATTCTCCCATGCTTCTCATATCTACACTCCCAATAGGATGTCCTCCCCTCTGATCATTTTTCTGGTAAATAAAGAGTTTTATGGGACATGCCCTTGGGCTAGTGTCCAGATATAAGTGAGTATATCCTATTTGGCTCTTTCTGCTTCTGGGTTAAGTCACACATTCTGATCATTTCTAGTTTAATCCATTTGTCCACAAATTTTGAGAATTCTTTGTTTTTAATAGCTGAGTAGTATTCCATAGTGTAAATGTACCACAGTTTCTTTGACCATTCTTCTACAGAAGGACACTTAGGCTGTTTCCATGTTCTGGCTATTATGGATAAGGCCACTATGAACATGGTTGAGCATATATCCTTGTTGTGTGGTGGAGAACCTTCTGGGTATATTCTAAGAAATGGAATAGCTGAGTCTTGAAGAAGCCCTATTCCCAGTTTTCTGAGATAGCACCAGATAGATTTCCAAAGTGGTTGTACTAGTTTGCATTCCCACCATCAATGATGGAGTGTTCCTTTCTCTCCACATCCTCACCAGCATGTGGTGTCACTTGAATTTTTGATCTTAGCCATTCTGATGGGTGTAAGATGGAATCTCAGAGTTGTTTTGATTTGCATTTCCCTGATGACTGAGGAGGTTGAATATTTCTTTAAGTGTTTCTCAGCCATTTGATATTCCTCTGTTGAGAATTCTCTGTTTAGTTCCAAGCCCCATTTCTCAATTGGGTTATTTGGTTTGGTGATGTTTAATTTCTTGAGTTCTTTATATATTTTGGATATTAGACCTTTGTCAGATGTAGGGTTGGTGAAGATATTTTCCCAGTCTGTAGGCTGTCACTTTGTTTTGTTGACAGTGTCTCTTGCTTTACAGAAGCTTCTCAACCTCATGAGGTCCAATTTGTTAATTATTGACCTCAAGGCCTGGGCTGTTGGTGTTGTGTTCAGGAAATTATCTCCTGTGCCAATGTGTTATAGGCTCTTCCCCACTTTTTCCTCTAACTGCTTTAATGTCTCTGGTTTTATGTTGAGGTCTTTAATCCACTTGGACTTGAGTTTTGAACATGGTGACAAATATGGGTCTAATTGCAGCTTTCTTCCTGTACACATACAGTTAGACCAGCACCATTTGTTGAAGATGCTATACTTTTTCCATTGAACAGATTGGGCTTCTTTGCCAAGAATCAAGTGACCATATGTGTGAGGATTTATTTCATGTTCTTTGATTCAATTCCATTGATCAACCAATCTATTGCTGTGCCAGGACCATGCTGTTTTAAATAATGTTACTCTATAGTACAGCTTGAGATCAGGAATCTTCTGGAGGATCTTTTTATGTATACGATTGTTTTATCTTTCTGGGTTTTTAGTTTTTTCATATGAAGTTGAGGATTGACATTTCAATGTCTTTAAAATTTTGTGTAAGCAATTTGATAGGGATTGCTTTGAATCTGTAAATTGTTTTTGGTAAGATGGCCATTTTTACTATGCTAATTCTCCCCATCCATGAACAAGGGAGATCCTTCCAACCTTTCATGTCATATTCAATCTCTTTCTTAAGGTATTTAAAGTTTTTTTCAAACAAGTCCTTCACTTGTTTAGTGAGAGTTATTCTTAGATATTTTATACTATTTTATACTGGTAGCTAACATGAAGGGTGTGGTTTTCCTAATTTCTTCCACTGCATATTTGTCATTTGTATATAGAAAGGCTACTGACTTTTTTTGAGTTAATTTTTTATCCAGCCAATTTGCTGAAGGTGTTTATCAGCTGTAGGAGTCCTCTGGTGGAATTTGGGGGTCCCTTATGTACACTATCATAATATCTGCAAATAAGGATAACCTGCCTTCCTCCTTTCCCATTTGGATCTCCTTGATCTCCTTTTGTTGTCTTATTGCTCTGGCTAGAACTTCGAGTAATATATTGAAGAGACATGGAGATAGTGGGCAGCCTTGTCTGGTCCCCGATTTTAGAGGATTTTCCTTGAGTATCTCTCTATTTAATTGGATGTTGGATATCAGTTTGCTGTATACAGCTTTTATTATGTTTAGGTATGTGGTTTGTATACCTGCTTTCTCCAAAACTTTAAACATGAATGGGTATTGGATTCTGTCAATTGCTTTTTCTGCATATAAGGAGATGATCATGTGGTTTTTCTTTCTGTTTGTTTATATGGTATATTACATTAATGGATTTCCATATGTTAAACTATCCCTGCATGCCTGGATTGAATCCTACCTGGTCATGGTGAATGATATCCTTGATATATTCTTGTATTCATTTTGCCCGTATTTTATTGAGTGTTTTTATTTCAATGTTCATAAGAGAAATTGGTCTGAAATTCTCCTTTTTTGTTGGGTCTTTAAGGGGTTTAGGTATCAACGTGACTATGGCCTCATAGAAAGAACTTATTAATGTTCCATCCAATTCTATCTTTTGGAGCATCTTGAAGAGTATTGGTATTAACTCCTCTTTGAAGGTCTGGTAGACTTCTGTGCTGAAACCTTCTGGCCCTCGGCTTTTTTTGGTTGGGAGAATATCAATGATTGCTTCTATTTCTATAGGTGAAATAGGGCTATTTAATTTGCTTATCTGATCTTGATTCCATTTTGGTAAATGGAATCGAACAAGAAAATTGTCCATTTCCCTTAGATTTTCAAATTTTGTGTCACATATGCCTTTAAAGTAGGATCTTATGATTCTTTGTATTTCTTTAGTGTCTGTAGTTATGTCTCCCTTTTCAATTCTGATTTTGTTGATTTGGGTAATGTCTCTCTGTCTTTAATTAGTTTGACTAACAGTTTGTCTATCATGTTGATTTTCTCAATCAACCAGCTCCTGGTTTTGTTCATTCTTTGAATTGTTCTCTTTGTTTCTAACTTATTGATTTCAACCCTGAATTTGATTATTTCCAGATATCTACTCCTCTTTTGTGTTTCTGCTTCTTTTTTTTTTTTTTTAGGGCTGCCAGATTTGTTGTTATGTTGTGTCTGTGGGATGTTTCCACTTTCTTTCTAAAGCCACTTAGTTCTTTGAATTTTCCTATTATCATTGCTTTCATTGTTTCCCACAAATTTTGGTATGCTGTTCCATCATTTTTATTGAATTTAAGGAAGTCCTTTATTTCTTACTTTATTTCTTCTCTGACCCAGGTGTCATTAAGTAGAGAGCTGTTTAATTCCCATGTGTGTGTAGGCTTTTTGTTATTTCTGTTGTTGAAGTCCAGCCTTAGACCATGGTGATCTTATAGGATACAAGTTATTATTTCAATCTTCTTGTATCTGTTGAAGTTTGCTTTGTGACCTACTATGTGATCAATTTTGGAGAAGGTTCCATGGGGTGCTGAGAAGAAAGTATAACCCTTTGGGTTTGGGTGAAAAGGTCTGTAAATATGTTAGATTCATTTGATTCATGATGTTGTTTAATGAAGTTATTTCCTGGTTTAGTTTCTGTTTCAAAGACCTATTCTTCAGTGCAAGTGGGGTGTTGAAGTCTCTCACTATTAATGTGTAGGGGTTGATGAGTGATTTAAGCTATGTTAATAGTTCTTTTACAAATGTGGGTGCCCTTGTATTACGAACATAGATGTTCAAATTTGTGATGTCATCTTGGCTGATTTTACCCTTGATGACTATGAAGTGTTTGATTAATTTTGGTTGAAAGTCTATTTTATTATATATTAAATGGCTACACTAGCTTGCTTCTTGTGACCATTTGCTTGGAATATTTTTCCCAAGCTTTTACTCTTAGATAATTTCTGTCCTTGTAGGTGAGATGTGTTTCTTAAATGCAGAAGAATTTTGGGTCCTGTTTATACATTCACTCAGCTAGTCTGTGTTTTTTATTGGAGAATTGAGACCACTGATATTGAGCGATATTAATGACCAGTGAGTGTTAAATACCTTCATTTTTTATGTTTGTATTCGAGAGTTTGTGAGGTTATGATTTTGTGATGGTGTAGTTATCTATTCTATATGTAGTTTCGGTTGTAACTTGACCTTTTGGGGTGGAGTTTTCCTTCTAGTAACCTCTGTAAACATAGATTTGTAGATAGGTACTATTTGAATTTGTTTCTGCCATGGAATATTTTGTTTTCTCCATCGCTGGATATAGTAGCCTGGACTAGCACCTGTGTTCTCTTACAGTTTACAAGACCTCTGTCCAGGCCCTTCTGGCTTTCATTGTCTCTGCTGAGAAGTTGGGTGTAATTCTGATAGGTTTGCCATTGTATGTTACTTGGCCTATTTCTCTCTGCTTTTAATATTTTTCCTTGTTCTGTATATTTTGTGTTTTTATTATTATGTGGCAGGAAGATGTTCTTTTCTAGTCTATCCTATTTGGTGTTCTGTAAGCCTCTTGTTTGCTCATATGCATCTCCTTCTTCAGATTGAGGGAATTTTCTTCTAGGATTTTTGTTGAAGATATTTTCTGGGCAGTGGAGTCAGGTGTCCTTTCTTTCCTTAATACCAATTATTCTCAGGTTTCATCTTTTCAGGATGTCCTTGTTTTCTTGGATGTTCTGTGCAGGAACTTTTCAGATTTAGCATTTTCTTTGATGATTATTTCGAGTTCTATGATTGCATCTTCAAGTACCAATATTCGTTTTTCTATTTCTTGGATTCTGTTAAAGAAGGTCACCTCTCTGTTGCTTGCTATCTTCTCTAAGTCCTCTCAATCACGTTTTTCTTTTGTGTGTTCCTTTATCATAGATTGCATTTTTATCCTCAGATCTTGAATTGTTTTATTAATTTCCTTCATATGGTTGTTTGTATTTTCCTGACATTCTTCCAGTGCCTCTTTATATGTTCTTTTATGTCTTCACCCTGTTTGGTTGCATCCTCCTGCAGTTGTTTACAAGTTTTACTCATTTCTTCCATTATCATCTTCCTTACTAAGGGCTTGAGGTCATTTTCTTGTAATTTGATTGCGTTTCTTTGGGATAGCTGGGATCTGGAGGTGCCGAACTGTTTTGGCTATTGTTTGCATTCTTATATTCTCCTTTTATCATTTTCCTGTCTCTGATGTGGGGAGGTAGCTTCCGGTGTCCTTCACTGGTTGTAGAGAGAATAGTTGTTGAATGATTATAGGTCATATGCCCTTGCCTGTGGGGATCAGGGAGTTCTTCCTGAAACAGGCAGATGATCTGGTTTCCACTCCTGGAGATTTTGCTCTACACCTTAGGCTCTAGATTGAGTCAGCAGAGGTAGGTTTCTTTCTGGACCCTTTCACTTTACTGTTGTGATTCAGATCAACTGTTTTGGAACCCAGAACAAGGTCAGCATGGGAGCGTTCTGGTTGGGTAGGTTGGTCCCAGCTGCCTGTCCTTCCCACCACCTTGTAGCCAAGACCCCAGCCGGGTCAGATCCTCTGACCTGTAGCAGCCTTTTAGCTCAGCATCTAAATACTGCAGAGGTGTCCAGCCTCTCCTGAGAGCATGGAAGATCCTGCAGGGCCTTTGACACCTGATCCAGTTAAGATCTGTGTTTTGAAAAGTGCAGGATCAATATTAGGCAGCCATTTCCACAGTGCACTCCAAGCTGCCTGCACTTCTTGTAGCCCTGTAGCCAGGACCCTACCCTTCTGAGCTGCAGCCACCTTTTAGCTCCGCCTCTAAACACTGCAGAAGTGTCCAGCCTCTCCCGAGAACATGGGACATCCTGCCAGGCCTGTGGGAGCTTATCGAGTTAGAATCTGTCTGTTGAGAAGTGCAGGATCAGTATTAGGTGGCCCAGAGACAGGACCATTTCAGACAGTGGGCACGCAAAGCTGCCTGCACTTCCCACCCCCCAGTAGTCAGGACCCTGCCTAAGTCAGAACCTCTGAGCTGGAGCCACCTTTTAGCTTGGTGTCTAGACAGCACAGGGGTGTCCAGCCTCTCTGAAGAGTGTGGGAAATCCTGCCAGCCCTTTGGAACCTGATCCAGTTAGGTTCTGTCTGTTGGAAGGTGAAGGATTGGTATACCTCGGCCCTTAAAGAAGACTCTTTCAGACCTTGGGCAAGCTCCAAGCTGCCTGCACTTCCTGCAGCTCTGCAACCAGGACCCCACTCTGGTCAGATCCTCGGAGCTGTAGTCACCTGTTAGCTTAGTGACTAGATGCCGCAGAGGTGTCCAGCCTCTCCTAAGAGCATGGGAAATCCTGCTAGACCTGTGGGAACAGTACAAGCTGGGCTCTAACTGACCATATTTGCAGGCTCAGTCTGTTGTGTCCGGCTCTAGTTTGGGTCCTGGTCAGCTCATGCACTGCACTCGCGCTCTAGCTGTTTTTGGTAGGCCCAGCCACCTGTGTTTCCACTTGGCCCCAGGGACCTCTGCAATTTGGCATGGGGAGGGTGGAGGGATCCAAGGACAGTATTATCCATTGCCCTGAGACTTTCTCAGGCCAGGGGCTCTGGTCTACCACCACTCCACACAGTGAATTTGTGCTTTATAGGCCAGCTGCAGCCCACAGGTGGGTTTCGTTCGAGTGTCTGGAGAGTGGGTTCAGAACATCCAGGCTGTTGCTTGACCTGGGGCCAGGCCTGCCAGTGGTTTGTGGTATGCGAGACCCCACCCACCTACAGTTCTCTATATCCAGCAGCCTGTGGCTCCATTCAAGTCCCTTGTCTCTGTGTAGCAGATCAGATATGGTGCATACTGGGCACCACCCATCTTCGAACTGAGGAAATGGAAAGATTTTTAAGCCAGGAGGTATTGGGAAGACCTGTGTAAGGACAAATTGGCCAATACTGATTCTCTTTGGCTTTGTTTTTTTTTTTTGTTTTTTTTTTTTTTTTTTGTGTGGTTTTTTGTTTTTGTTTTTGGTTTGTTTTTTGGTTTGTTTGTTTGTTTTAGTTTTGTTTTTTTGAGACAGGATTTCTCTGTGTAGCCTTGGCTGTCCTGGACTTGCTTTGTAGACCATGCTGGTCTCAAACTCATAGTCATCCACCTGCCTCTGCCTCCTGGGTGCTGTGATGAAAGGCGTGCACCACCACTGCCCGGCTTATTAAGTTTTCTTTCTGCTTCTTTGTTTTAATGTATTTATTTTCTTTACATACTGATTGCAGCTCCCCTCCTTCTAGCTCCCACATACCTCTTCCCTCATTCTCCCCTCTCTTCCTCAGAGAAGGGGGAGGTTCCCCATGGATACCAACCCACCCTGGTACATTAAGTTGTGGCAGAACTAGGTACAGCCTTTCTCACTGGGACCAAACAAGGCAGCCCAGTTAGGGGAATGGATACAAAGGAAGGCAGCAGAGTCAGAGAGTGCCCCTACTGTAGTTGTTTGGGGATCCCCATGAAGACTAAGCTATGCATCTATGCAGGAGGCCTACGACCAGTCTGTGAACACTCTTTGGTTGGTAGTTCAGTCTCACTGAGCCCTCATGGGACTAGGTTATTTTACTGTATATGTCTTCTTATGGAGTCCTTGACCCCTCTGTCTCCATCAATTGTTCCCCCAACTCCTCCATGTGACTCCCTGAGATCTGTTTCATGTTAGACTGTGGATCTCTGCATCTGTTTCCATCAGTTACTCGGTAAATTCTCTCAGAGGAGTTATGCTAGGATGCTGTGTATAAACACAGCAAAGAAACATTAATAGTATCACTATTGCTTCTGTACCATTGGATAGGTCTCCAGTAGAACTAGTTTTTGGTTGACCATTCCCTCTATCTTTGCTGCATCTTTGTCTCTGCACATCATGTAGGCAGGACAAATTTTTCATCAAAAGTTTTGTGGGTGGGTTAGTATCCTTATCCGTCCACTGGAAGTCCTGCCTGGCTATAGTAGGTGGCCACTTCAGGCTTCATATCTCCCCTGCTAGTAGTCTGAGCTAGGGTAACCACCATAGACTTCCTGGAGCCTTCTCTATTGCAGGATCTCTAGCAAATCTCAGAAATGTCTGCACCTTCAATTTTCCTTCTCTCATCAGCTCCCTCCTCCTAATCCCCACCCCCGTTCCACTCCCATCCACTTTCCTACCCAGTTCCCTCCCTCTCATCCTCCACCTCCAATTTCTCATTCTTAGTGAGACTCAAGAATGTCCACCCTTGGGTCCTCTTTGCAACTTAGCTTCTCTGGGTCTGTGGATTATAAGATGGTTATTCTGTACTTTATGTCTAATATCCACTTATAATTGAGTACATCACCTGCATGTGTCTTTGGGCTTAGGTTACCTCACTCAGGAAGATTTTTTTCTAGTTCCATCCATTTTTTGGGAAACTTTCAAGATGTCCTTGTTTTTAGTAGCTAAGTATTATTATATTGTGTAAATGTACTATATTTTCTTTTCTTTAGTCATTCTTCAGTTGAGGGACAAAAGCCCAGGGCCATACAGTTTCAGCACAGAAATCTACCAGACTTTCAAAGAAAAGCTAATACCAATACTCCTCAAATGATTCCACAGAATAGACACAGAACAAACATTGCCAAACTCATTCTATAAGGCCCTAGTCATCATGATAGCTAGACCACACACAGAGCCACAACAAAGAAAGAGAATTTCAAATCAATTTCTGTTATGAATATTGATGCAAAACTATTGAATAAAATAATCACAAACTGAATCTAATAATACATCAAAAATATCACCTCTAATGATAAAGTATACCTTATCCCAGGGATGTAGTTGTGGTTCAATATATAAAAATCCATCAATGTAATTTACCTTATAAACAAACTGAAAGAAAAACCCCACATTACCATCTTATAATATGTGGCAAAAGACTTTGATGAAATCCAACAACCTTCATGATAAAAAGTCTTAGAGAGAACAGGGATACAAGATCCATAACTAAACATACTAAAGGCACTATACAACAAGCTTATAGCCAGCATCAAATTAATTGGAAAGAAACTTACACCAATTCAATCAAAATCAGAAAAAGGACAAGTCTTCCCACTCTCTGTATCCCTACAATATAGTACCTGAAGACCTAGCTAGAGCAATAAGACATCGAAAGAATATCAAGGAAATAAAAATTGGAAAAGAAGAAGTCAAAGTATTGATATTTTAAGATGCTATAGAATACACAAGTGACCCAAAAATTCTGTCAAAGAACTCCTACAGTCAATAAACACCTTCAGCAAAGTGGATAGATACAAAATTCATTTTAAAAAGTTAGCCCTCCTATATACAAACAACAAACAGCCTGAGAAAGAAATTAGGGAAACAACACCCTTCATAATAGCCACAACTAATATAAAGTATCTTGGTGTAACTCTAACCAAGCAAGAGAAAGACTAGTGTGACAAGAATTTCAAGTCTCTGAAGAAAATAATGGAATAAAATATCAGAAAATGGAAAGATATTCCATCTTTATGGTTTGGTAGGATTAAAATAGTAAGAATGGCCATCTTCTCAAAAGCAATCCAGGGATCCATTGCAATTACCATCAAAATATCAAGACAATTCTTTATAGACCTTGAAATAACAATTATCAACTTAACATGAAAAAACAAAATACCCAGAACAGCTAAAATAATTCTATACAATAAAAGCAATTCCGGAGATATTATTGTCCCTGATTTCAAGCTATACTACAGAGGCATAATAATAGAGATTACATGTTATTGGCATAGAAAGATACAAGGTGATAAATGGAATCAAATCAAAGGCCCAGAAATATGTACATACACACACACACACACACACACACACACACACACACACACAC
>OU015749.1:68266805-68278273 GCA_907169655.1 Acomys percivali
ACACACACACACACACACACACACACACACACACACACACACACACATACTTCTAAATTAGTCTAAAATAATAATTTAAAATTTATAGCTCCCAGTAGTTGCCAAACACTTTTGCTGAGCCAAGCAACTTTTCAAACCACCTTTCTTTTTCCCACTATTTCTAATTCTGTATTTTAATGTACATGAATATTAAAATTAAATATTTAAATATATGAAGATATTTCAGCTGTTTTTGATGTTTAAATTCCACAAACAAAATTATAAAATGTCTTCAGTAATAAAATCTCTAATAATACAGTTATTTAGTACAAAAGATGATTGGAACATTTCTGAGAACTTCTCTTAGGAAAAATATTGGTTTTTATTTTTAATCTTCATTCTTCTCTCATCAAATACATGGAACTTTTCCAAATTAAATGTTATACCCAGGCTCAACTGCTCTGTAACAGTTTTTACCAGGAGAGTTTATGTCATTGTTAAAAGATTGCCATCAAAAGAAAATTCAGTTTCTAAAAGCAATTCTATTTAAACAAGGTCACCTTTCTTTAATTTTAAAGATAAATCTAAGAAAAGTATATTTGGCCAGGCAAACGCAAATGGCAGACAAGAAAGGAAGCCGTTAGCGCTTTTGAGAGAGCTGCCAATGGTGATTATGGTTCTGGGCACAGGCTTCCTGCTCACTTGAATTTATCACAAAGAAAACCCTTAGGGAACCAGGTAGGAAGTAAAAAACACTGCTAGCACATGATCATTTCATCTTTTCTGTAGTAATCTAAGTTAAATGTTATTTTATTTTTATCATTAGACTAAAACCTTTATTAGCAAAATAGTTTCTGTATTTCTAAGACACATTTGATTCTGCAAAGAGGTAATCTTAATTAGCAACTCCTACCATGCAGTCTTATTTCAATTTTAAAAAATGAAAAACATAGTGATTTATTATTTTCTTTAAAGATATATCTTTTTGTACAAATCAGGGAATGAGTTGTTTCACATAAACATTGAACAAAGATCCTTTGAAAACCAAAATCTATATATACACAGCTCAGACATTCTTACATTTTCCCTTCTGATATTCTAAATTGATGTTTGGTAGGGAAAAATACAAACACACTGGTTCATATGTCTTTATCACAAGAAAATACTTACGCAATATTGACATGGGCATCTTGTCATATGGATGGTAGGAAACTGGACAAAAATTTTTATACATAAGAACCTAGCAGAACACTACCTATTCTCCACTAAGCAACATGGTTTGGTGGAAACACATATACAGATGTGTCTCAAAGGATCATACCTTTAATATGTTGCCACACAATTGTATGACCCTCATTATATGCAGCACTCAACAGTAACTACATTGGGCACATTCCTCTGGGCAACATGGCTGTCATATGTTAAAGATTTCTATGTTATTCTTTATCTAGATATGTGTGTTTGCAGAATCACCCTGTGAAAATAAATTTATTTTTTTAGTTTCCTTTTATTTAAATTAGATTTTTCACTCATAATACACTCTTGATTACAGTTTAACCTCTCTCTCTTCCTTCCAGTTTCTCTCAGCCTTCTTTCTTCACATCTGTGTCCACCTTCTTCCTCTCTCTTAGTAGAAAATAAACAGAGCCAGGAACGGTGGTGCCTTTAATGCCAGCACTCAGGAGGCAGAGGCAGGTGGATCTCTGTGAGTTTGAAGCCAACCAGGTCTATCAAGTGAGTCCAGGACAGCCAGAGCTGTTGCACAAAGAAACCCTGTCTCAAAAAACAAAACATGCTGGTGAGGATGTGGAGAGAGAGGAACACTCCTTCATTGCTGGTGGGAATGCAAACTAGTACAGCCACTTTGGAAATCCATCTGGCACTTTCTCAGAAAATGGGAATAGGGCTTCCTCAAGACCCAGCTATTCCACTCCTTGGAATATACCCAGAAGATTCACCAGCACACAACAGGGACATATGCTCAACCATGTTCATAGCTGCCTTATTCATAATAGCCAGAATATTGAAACAGCCTACGTGTCCCTCAGTAGAAGAATGGATAAAGAAACTGTGGTATATTTACACTATGGAATACTACTCAGCTATTAAAAACAAGGAATTTCCGAAATTTGTGGACAAATGGATTGAACTAGAAATTATCATAATGAGTGAGTTCACACAGAAGCAAAAAGAGTCAAATGGTATATACTCACTTATATCGAGACACTAGTCCAAGGTGTACACCCCCATGAAAAACTTTACCTACCAGGAAAGTGAGTCAGAGGGGAGAAAATCCTATTGAGACTTTAGGGGTGAGAAGCCTGGGAGAATGAGGAAATAGAAGGATCCAGAGGGTCCTGGA
Organism: Acomys percivali; assembly: GCA_907169655.1. Classification (NCBI taxonomy): domain Eukaryota; kingdom Metazoa; phylum Chordata; class Mammalia; order Rodentia; family Muridae; genus Acomys; species Acomys percivali. The sequence goes on from OU015749.1 coordinate 68,269,147, forward strand.
AAACTACAGGCGGGTCTGGGCCCTGGGGTCCTCCTCAAATTATGGCACCAGCCAAGGAAAATATAGGCAGTAAACTTCCAACCCCTACCCAGTCTAGCCTATGGACAGGACATTCTCCACCGTTAAGTGGAGAAGGAGGTCTGACTTTCACACAAACTCTGGTGCCCCATATTGGACCATGTTCCTTGGATGGGGAGGCCTGGTGGCACTCAGAGGAAAGATAATAAGTCACCAAGAAGAGACTCAATACCCTAGGAGTATATACAGGGGGAGGAGGTCCCCCTCAGTCACAGACATAGGGGAAGGGAGTAGAGGGGGAAGCGGGAGGGAGGAAAGAAAGGGAGGATACAGGGATGGGCTAACAATTGAGATGTAATATGAATAAATTAATTAAAGAAATAAAATAAAATCTATGTAAAATAAACAAAACAAAAGAACACTCTATGGTAAAATAATAAAATAAAGTAAGATTTAAAAAGCCATTAACGCATGGAAATAGGAGAAAAGGTACATGAAACATATGTGGATTTGTATAGATTGACTGGTTTGCACCCAGGAATTTAACAAAACATACAAAACAGTAAGAAAGATCTATCTCATCTATACGTATACCTTTATCTAAATAGATATAGATATAAAGATATATACACTACAAATAAAACATAAGACCATTGTAATAAAAAAACATAAAGTTATGAGACAAGAAACTCCAGATATGCCTTTGAGTTAGTTTTCTGTGTGGGCCATTGACTGCTGAACATGGAGCTTACCCTTAAAAGTAGTTTGCCTCCTCAGTAAGACTCCCTTGGAAGAAACTAAGTTTGATGTTGTTGGTTTTTGAGACAATATTTCTCTGTATAGCCTTGGCTGTCTTGAAACTCACTCTGTAGACCAGGCTGCCCTTGAACTCATAGAGATCTGCTGCCTCTCTTCTACTTCCCTGAGTGCTGTGTTAAAGAAATATGCCCTCACTGCCCAGCAAGAAAACTAAAATTTATTTGCAAGTGGTTATCAGTTAGAGATAGCTTCTGGGTTAAGGATGGGAACATATGTTTACCTCTTTCAGCTTTATCACCACAGCTAAGGCAGACTTTGTGCAACTCTTGTGCATGCTGCCTCAGCCTTTGAGTTCTTATGTGCCTCGATCTTGTTGAATTAGACCAACTTGGCTTTTTGTTGTTTTGCATTAGTGTTCTCCATCTTCTCTGGCTCTTCTATCTCTTCTTCTACAAAGATTCCTGAGCGTGAAGAAGGATTTGATCATTTCTGCAGAATGTCTGCTTGTGGGTCTTTGTATATGTCCCCCTCTGCTGCATGAGGAAGATTCTCTGATGATGGCTGAGCAAGGTACTGATCTTTGAGTGTAGCAGAACGTCATTTGGAGTCATTTTTGATTGTGTGTTTGGTTGGTCTTATTCTGTGTTTTTTAACCGTAGTATTTTATTTTTACCCTAGGTGTCCAAGCTATCTCTTCTCAGGTTCTTCACCTTCCAAATAGTGTGAGCCATAGTTTCCATCTCGTAGAGTGTGCCTTAAGTTAAATCAGATATTGTTTCTTTACTCCCAAACACAGTGTCATTGCACTATTGTGAAGCCAAATTTAGATGTTTACTATTTATCTGTTTCCAGATGGATGTGTATTTTATTTCTGATTTAGGAAACAATTCCAAAAACAGAAATGCAGGAAGTAACTTTATTATAGGTGTCTAAATTCTAAGCACAGTATGGTCGAATTTAGCATTTGGTGGTTAGAACAAACTGGCTGTTCAGTGGGCATCCACACTAAAGTTAAGAGTTCTCTCCTCATGGGTGATTTGAAAATACAACTTACTAGCATATGAGATAATTAAAAAAGCACTCATTACTACATTTTTATCATGTGCAGATTACCTAACATCATACTTGTCTCCCTTCTTAGTATGTTCATTTCTTTTTATATACTGTTTATGTACAACTGATTGAAACTTTTCTCCCTTTTCTGTTGAAATTAAATAGAAATTAACATAATTTCCTATTCCAATTTTAATTGAACTTCTTAACTTTTGTAAGTGATAAGCACTGTAGTTATTTAGCCACATTAAAAAGGGTATTTTGAGGATTGGCTGAGTCTTTACACAATAACAATTAAAGGGAGGTGAGGCTTTAGTCCTGTCTCTGTTAGATGTTCTTTCAGACATTATTACAATGACATCATGCTCATTTCAGACACATCTCAGAATCTCCTGCGTAAACCCTGGGGAACAATAATGCACAGACAGTATGAACTACTGAAGTGGAGACATCAAGAACTTCCAGCTGATCAAGTAGATATGAAGAGAAATTAGTCACATCCATGTTTATCTTTATATCATACTCTACTTGTAATTATGAATCGGGATCAAATGTTAGTATGGCCTGGATGTGAAGTCTTACATAGGTAGCTATCCTTGCCAACAGTAAGTGGGCACATGGATAAGTAATTCATTCTTGGTGGTCTTAACTCCTTCTCTTTATGTCATAATGTAAACAACCTATATAAGTACATCTGAAGAATTTAGTGTGTATCTAGTGTTTAAAATATGCATATGTCTTCCTAAACTTTAAATAATTTCTAACAAATAAAAGCCATGAACATTCCTTAGCAAAGTTTTGTCTGAGATAATGACTTTTTAGTGAAGTATGAAAATTGAAATTAAAATGTGGCCATTGATTTGTAGACTACTGTAGTGCTTATTTGGATTATAAAAAAGTACATTTTATGAATTAGAACGCATTGTTGAACATTCGAAATATGCCTAACCATTAAAAACCCTGTTACAGCTATCTTTGTATATTTCCACTCATTAATTCTGAGCCAGCATATACTGTACATAATATCACATCTCCTTTACAGAATTATTATTTCTGAGTTTAAATGAGATGGGTTAGAATGATTAAAAATCTATCTTCAATAATGGAAAGAGTAGAGAGTTGATAAAGGTTCTACCCTTTGTCATTTTCTATGTGTGCTGTGAGAAATTTACTGGCCCTAACTGATGTCTTCCCTGTCTGAGATAGGAAGCACATTCTTCATCACTAGGGAAGCAACAGATCTGTTCTCTAAATTTGTCTGCTAATCCAGCTTGAGATAGAAGCAGGAGCTAGATAGAGGGCTTCTGTCATGACAGATTCTCTACCCTAGGTTCTCTGAGAGAACCTCTCAGGTCAGACTCCAAATATGTACAGATAGCTACAACATACACACACACACACACACACACACACACACACACACACACGCACACGACACACATTCAAACAGACACCTACATACACTCACACAAACACACATACACTCACAAACACGTGTATATTGCAGAAAATTTATTAATTTTAGATGGCCTTTCTAACTTGACTATTCCCAAATAGTTGAAATAGAGACCTGTTGAATTACTTAACAAGATTAAGCACAATAATTGGGCATTTAAGATTTATATTAATTATCTAAGCTACTCTGGCTACTTCCCACCCACATACACCAAGTTACTAGTCAACATTCGTCCTGTCTGGGCTGGATCTGCTCCATCAGATCACATCCTTCCTCTCCATCTTCCTCCCCTCTCCTTCTTTCTCTCCCCACCTAGTGGTCTCTACCTGAGACCCCAAGCCCAGAAACTAAATCCCCATTTGCCTCTCTTCTGCCACTTATAGTCTGTCCAGCCTTTCATCATTAACCAATCAGAGATAATCGGGGAGCCGAGCTTATACAACATTGGTTGGTGGGTGTGAGAAGACCCTCATGTGAGCTGCAACCAGACCTTGGGGCTCAGAATTTAGCATCTGAATAGAGTGAGCACCAGACCAAACCATAACACATATACACACAAATAAAACACACACATATCTACTCACACACACTCACACAAGCACACACAAACTCACACAAATTTACATACACATACAAGTACACACATACTCACATACACATAAACATTCACATATCCATATAAGCATACACCTCCACATACACCCCCACACACACACATTTCATATAAACATTCTTTTACATTTTTTATAGTTCTTAATATTCTTATCTGGACCTTAATAAAACCTAAGTAAATTATTTTGTTGAAGAGGCAGTCAAGAAGGATAATAGAGATTTCAGTTAAAAACTAATCTTATGAAACAATGTATCAGTTTTGGAAATTTTCTTTTCTGTCTGAGGTCTAATGAAATATAACAATGAATATTTTATTTATGTTGCTTAATATTTCTCACCCTTTGAAAATGCACCATACTATTCTGAATTTGACAAGCACATTAATTAAAACAGTAAAGTACATTTTCTGCATGCTAATATGTTTAGGATTTTCACATTATGAAACGCATGTTATTAGTTTTGTAATAGGAAGAATCAGAATAACATTAAAACAAAAATATTTGATGGACCAGTGTATGCCATTTAGCTTTCTTAAAAATGAAAACACTGATAAAATGTAAACTTTAAAGATGATTAATTACAAAAGAAAATATGTCTTAGAAGATAACATCCATAATGTTTTTATTTGGATTCTTTTTCATGCTATCAATGTTGAACTTGGAGCTGAGTTTAGTGAACTATTACCTCTAGACAGTATCTCCAATGGGTATATTCCAATACATGTGAGCATATGTTTAGGCCCTAAAGCATAGATGCTCAAGAAAATTTTAAGGAAAAAAATTAATACATACATTTGTTACCTTGTATGTCTCTCTTGGATCTGCAGTCCTAGTAAAGTGACAACATTTACCAAAGCATCTACATAATCCAGGAACACATTGCAGCCAGAACTGTTTGTTTGTATCTACAAGTGAAAGTGCCATATTTCCCAGAGTTAATGTATATGCCTTTTTGAGCTCTGAAGCTTTTAACCTTACAATTTTTTTTTGTACATGGCCAAATTCACTACAATTAAAGCGCCAGGTATTTTGATAGTTAAGACTTCTAGCTATGTCCTATGATATTGACGTTTTACTCCTGAGAACCAATAGCAGTTATGACTCTTATCCATTCATCTTTTGGTGTTGCCTGTGCTTTTAGTGGTCTAATTACTCTTTTACACTCAGCATTTGCATTCTGAAACACCAAGGTCACTATCAACACTTGTCTGGCATTAGGGTTTCATTTGTCTTTACTTAACAATTGAAGTCAATCTCTGTTAAGAAGTCTGTGAAGGCTTATCCAGGGCCTTGTATTACCTTAGTAAATGAAGTAGATATTTTCTCTGGCTCCTCTACCATATCCCAAGATCTTAAGGCTGTTGTAAGACATTGTTCTGTAACAACATCATCAGATCAAATTTGTTCTTGTAGGTGAACATAGTGCCCTTCATGAAGCAATTGATCTTTAAAAACATATATACTCTAGTTATATTTCATTGTTCTATTTTGTGGCTTCATCCTTCCACCACAATAACCACTGTAATTGCTGACCAACTTTAGCACAGCTGAAATCAATCCTTTCCAATCTTTGGGAATAATTCTATTTTGGGTACCCCAGTTACTTAATATTTGTATAACAAATTATATATGCATCCCATAGGACAGAATAGACTCATTAAAACACTTGAAATGGTGCTGGTTTACCTGGATGTCAACATTAGAAAAATGTAAATAGATTTATATTTATTACCCTGAACAAAACTAACATCCAAGGGAATTAAATACCTCAACATAATACAAGACACACTAAGAAGAAAAAGTGGGGAAGAGCCTTCAGTTTATTGACACAGGAGACAACTTCCTGAAGAGCACACCAACAGCTCACACTCTAAGATCAACAATTAATAAAAGAGACCTCATGAAACTGAAATGTTTTTGTAAGACAAAATATATTGTAAACAGAATAAAATAACAACCTATAGACTGGGAAAAGATATGTACCAACTCAATTTGATTGCTTCCCCTTGGCTTGGAAAGGAGGTCCTGAGGGCACACAGAAGAAGGTGAGCAGGCTATTGGGGTGGCACCTAATAGGCTGTGATTACATGGTGGGTAAGAAGGTTCCCTTCTGTCAGAGGCCTAGGGGAAGGGAAGAGGACAGAAGAGGGAGAGTGGGTGGTAATGGTAAGATACAAGTGAGGGAATAACATTCTTTAGGTAATCTGAATAAATTATAATAAATTTAAACAAATTTTTAAAAAATCTATCAGTTTTCTTGGACATCATATTGATCACCACGAGGTCAACACCATTGGCAAGTATGTGCAGCACAATTACTGAAAAAAACGGTGGAGACTTTGGAGTCCTAGCCAACTCCTCTGACAGTGCACTTGGATCAAGTTTAACCCTTTTTTCCTGTATGACTTCCTACTCTTGACTCACTGATGGGACCCTAGCACCAGGCGGCCAAATTGCTTAGCACATGGTGGGGTGGCAATGGAGGGAAACTCTGGCTCTCAGTTATCAGGTGTGAGCCCATTTGTTCTCCCTTTACCAGCAGTGCTGCTTGCTTTCCAAGGGCTTCAACCTCCACTTGTAGAATTTCTTCTTGCACAGCCAACTCTGCAATCCTTTCCAGAATGAGAGAATTAAGTGACACCCCCTGATTTTCTCATTTTGCCCACTTTTTCATCCTCAGACCCCTCCATATCCACTCAAATTTTTTCCAATTGTTCAGTCATTATCCAAACATTTTTTTAAAAGGAATACAGGAAGAAGACAAAAGAAAAACAGAAACTCCCCTCTGGGAGCAATGCAGGAGACAAACCAGCAACAGTAGCAGCCATTTTGCTGACGTCCTAAACAGTATTTTTATTACTTTGTAACCTGTTGCCTCCTTTAGGACATTAAAAACCAAGATTCCCGTTATGCCTAGCCATGTCTAGGCACAACTTGTGAGCCTTATTTTTAAACCAATTTATTTGGTTCCTTAATGCCTCTACCTCCCTTCCAAACCCCCAACCCTAGGTAGGAAAGAAATTCTTCCTTCTCCAACCATCTCAATGAAGCCTCCTTTCCCACACCCCCTCCGTGTGTGTGTGTGTGTGTGTGTGTGTGTGTGTGTGTCTGTGTGTGTGTGTGTCTGTGTGTCTGTGTGTCTGTGTATAACTTGAAGGGACAAGAAGACCAAGAAAACAACTGACCTAGGTCCACTGGGACTTCAGAGACTGAAGCACCAACCAAAGAGGATGCATAATCAGGACGAGCAGCTGAGTCTTCCTGTGGACCACTTAGCAAATGGAGTGGGAGCTCTCTCTGGCCCTGACTTTGTTGCCTGCTTTGCATCACTTCTCCCTAGTGGGGCTGCCTTACATTGTCTTATGGAAGAGGATGTGTTCAGTACAGATCTGACATGATTTTCTGGGGTGTATTGATATGAGGAATGGGACACTCCACTTGCTAAGAGGAAGAGGGGGAAAGGAAGAAATAGGGTGGGAGGGTAAGACAAGGAGGATAGAAGGAAAGAGGATACATTTGGGATGCAAAACGAATAAATAAGGAAACTTATTTAAAAAAAAAGAATTGGGGCTGCTGTGAGACCTTGGAACTACAAGAGGGAACTAAAATTGTATGGATTAAACAGAAGGCACAGCAGGAGACTGCTTTCTCTGCTGTTCTAAATGTATTGTTGTCTTGAACAATGGATTTTTCAGTATCTTGCATAAACACATATGTCTAAACATGCTTCATAATAAAACTGTGATGTTATTTTATACCATGTCCCTACTGCATTGCTCACATTTCCTAAAGGTACATTAGAAAGTCTGGATGTTTGGGACTATTTTATGATATTGGTTATTTGAAGGGGTTGGTGGTTGACTTGGAGAGTTTGGGTTATAATGAATTATGTTTATGTTTCATTATGATGAGGTGGTGGTTAGAGAAAAGAAAGTTTACTGAATAGTGTGAAAATTCATGTGGAGTCAATACTGATGTGTAGTAGTAATAAGTCAGGTGAACAGCATGAATTATCACCACTTCTCAGGGATGCTGTAATTCAAAATATCTATTTATAGCATAAAAGTCAAGATAGAAAGTGATGCAAAGAAAAGACACACACTAAACACATCTAGACAAAGGATGGTTACTGTGCTATTTAATACAGACTCTCAATCAACATTTACTCCACAGTAAACAGAACAGGGGCAATATATGGAATAAAACATGCAAGAAAACATTCTAGCTGAAGAAGGTTTTAATTTCTGTTTGAGGGAAAAACTCAGAGAGCAATAAGATTGTGTAATAGTCTACTTGTTACCCCTGGGTGCCTTTCCTAGGTTGAAATACAAGACAGCTGCTTCAAAGATTTTTGACTTTGTACAACCACTTGTGAATGCTTACAAAGCTCTTCAAAAATCTAGTATCCTGTACTGTTTTTAAAGTAGTTTCATTCCTTGTCAGTGTACATAGTGAATTTTACTCCTGTTCACTCTGTATCCCTGTCTCTTATGCCCTACTCTTTCCTGTTAGAAAACTTCTCAACAAGATCTCTCCTAATTCCATGTCTTCTTTTTGTGTGCTACCCACACACTCTGATTAGATGTTCTTGCTTAAGCATGGACAGGACACTATTTACTGGAGCTGAGTCAACTTATCTGTGGCTACATTCCTGAAGAAGATGATATTTCCCTCCTCAACAACTGTTAATTGCCAATAGTTTCCATGGACAGGGCATTCACAGTTTCCCCCTAAGCCATGATGAAATGTTTATTGTCCCAGTCTTGTGTCTACAACCATAACTGCCCTAAGTTCATTAGTGGAATGCTTATGTCATTTCTAAAAGACAATATTTTAATGCATACCTCTCTAAGTTTGACACTTATTAGAGATTTATTTGATGAAATTCAGTAATTTATACTTCTGCTGAGAAAGGAAAAGTAAAACAAAATAGATTTAACAAATAGCTACAACCACCTGGCAATGGACAAAAAGACACGTCATCGTCGCCATCCTCGTCGTTGTCATTGTTGTTGTTGTTGTTGTTATGTCAGTCCAGGCCATAGCAGATGGAAATCCTAGCTTGATGCCTGGCATGGTGGCCAAAGCTGTCTTATGCGTAGGAATCATAAAAAATTAAGTCAAATCCAGGCAGTGCAGCACAGGAGGAGGAAGACAGACAGAGACATACAGACCACCATTACATGCATACACATACACACACACACACACACACACACACACACACACA
>OU015749.1:68278646-68294711 GCA_907169655.1 Acomys percivali
TGTGTGTGTGTGTGTGTGTGTGTGTGTGTGTGTGTGTGTGTGTGTGTAGGGGGAAGTTTTCAAGGGAAACGGGCAGATATAAGGGGATAGGAAGTGAGTGGGACAGGATGGATCATGTGAAACTCACAAAGGATCAATAAAAAGTTGGTTTTTGTGGTTGTCATTTTTGTCTTTTAAGCTACAATTGTCTAAGAGAAACGCACATTTTTGCATTTTGGCCATTTTCATTTCAGCTCCTAACTTCCTTCCAGGCATGTTAATGGTAAGAAACACAAAAGTCCGGTTATTTATTTAAATCCCAATCAATTTGATGAAAAAAATAAGTTTAGATTTTTAATTAGCAGATATCTTTTCTTTCAGTAGAGAACCATAAATTTTGTGGAAGTACTTAGCGGTGATTCATTTTAAATTATGTGATAATAACCTAAGTTAACATTTTGCATGATTTACTAATGTAACCCAATGACATGAGAAGATGAAGGAAAGAGTGATGCTTTGGAATTATGCTGAAATTTCTGTTGAACAGGCTGCAAAGCAGCAGCTCATATGAAAGGATTAAAGTCATACTCAGAGAGTTCTGATTTTTAACAGGACATCCTCACTGCACTCTAATGTTCAACTAAATCTATAAAATATGCTGTTGAAATGATTTTCATGGTCTTCAATTTTAATGATAATTTTATTACTATAATCTTCATTTGGCTAGTTAATGGTTTAAATTTCTTTATGGTAGTTAACAACCCTTTAAAAAATTTTTAGTTATCTGGAATGACTTTGAAAATATAGTTCCCTAACTAGTATGCAATACAGTGATGGAAAGTACAGTCATAATGGCATTATAAAAATTGGGAATTAAATTGCCTAATAGGTTTATTTTCACCGAGATTGGAATAAGAAATCTCTTTTTAAAGATACCTTAGCATTTAATGTAACAGGAAATCTAAACTTTTCATGATGGTCTGGCAACATGAAGTTTTTCTAAAGAGGATACTTCAAAATGTTTTGTTACACCAATTCATGTGTACAAAATTTACATAATTTAAAAACAATCTTCATTAATTTTTGTCGCTGCATATCATTGTAATTTTTATAATGAAGCTTAGCATGTAGCTAATGATGAAGAAAGTAATACATAGTATTTCAGACAATGGGCCAGTTTTTCTCCCATCAGTGCTCTATTTAGGAAACTCTTGCAATGAGCATGACACTGGTCCACAAACCAAGACAGACACCATCCTAGGTTAATTCACTCACATGACAGATTGACAGATATATGGCTTGGTGTGCATTATTAACGTCTGCTTATTTCTTTTCTTTTTTCAAATAATGGGGATAACATGGCAATTTCTTGTGGGTTTTTTTGTTGTTGTTGTTTTGCTTTGGATTGTTATTTGTTTACCTCTTTGGGAATAAGGGATGGAAAACTTTGGAACTGGACATCGTTTAGAATGCACTCCATTGTATTCACTATGAGTAGAAGCTGACTAGAGAGTTGAGTGAAGTGTTACTATGAAGAACTTATTCTGTTCACTCCAGGAAGAACACCAATTACAAACCAAAGAAACCATTCCAGCCAAGCCTAAGGTGGTGAACCAATGAGCTTAATTACTTCCAGTCAAGTGAGGTACTTACCAGTGGCTGCATGACTGCCATATCCTCAATCAAAATAGAGCTTTCATGGAGCTCTTTTTCCTTGACTATGGAATTTCAGTGGGCTCAATGTGTGCTGGTTGCCTTTGGGTGTTCACAACTGCTGAGAAGGCAGCACAGCAGTAACCATGCCTGGAAGAGAGCATTTCATGAGAGTTATAAAGATAAAGGGACTTTCTGAGTATTATGGAAAAATGTTTGCAAACTGAATAATATTTGTTTACATAGTTGCCTTCCCCCACTAAGAAAGCTCCTTGAACAGGGGGATTATATCTCATCTGATACACAATAGTTTGGGTGCTCAGTTGATGACTAAATCGATGTGTTAAACAAATGGAGGCTATATAGCAGCATGCTGGCATTTTGAGGAAAACAAATTATACCTCTGCGAACAACAGAAATATCAATTAGGTTTATGTACTCATGAAATCAGCAAATCCAAATAAGACTGTGCAAGAGGTCATATAGATGCACTCAGGACCTCTAACAGAATTCATCTACATGGAAAATACAAACAAGTTTTGCTGACACTTAACACTTGTACTGGGTCGTGAATGCTTTCTCTGTACCTTGGATGGGCATATGTTCTCTTAGTGCCAGGGAAATAAGAATTACTATTCCTTTTGTCCACAAATTTCAGGAAATACTTGTTTTTCATAGCTGAGTAGTATTCCATAATGTAAATATACCACAGTTTCTTTATCCATTCTTCTACTGAGGGACATCTGGGCTGTTTTCATGATATGGCTATTATGAATGAGGCTGCTATGAATATGGTTGAGCAAATTTTTTTGTAGTATGCAGGAGCTAGAAATGATCATAAGTATTGAGATAACCCAGAAGCAGAAAGACTCAAATGGTATATATTCACTTATATCTGCACACTAGCCCAAGGGGCATGTCTCATGAAAGTCTTCACTTATCAAGGAAACTGGGACAGAGGGGTGGACATCCTAATGGGACTCTAGATGAGAGAAGCATGGGAGAATGGCAAAGTAGAAGGATCCAGAGGGTCCTAGAAACCTACAAGAAGAACATTATGATAGTCAGATTTGGGCCCAGGGGTCCCGCTCAAACTATGGCACCAGCCAAGGACAATATAAGCCATTAACTTCAAACCCCTACCCAGATCTAGCCAATCGATAGGATATTCTCCACAGTTGAGTGGAGAGTCGGGTCTGACTTTCACATGTACTCTGGTGCCTCACATTTGACCATGTCCCCTCGATGGGGAGACCTGGTGGCACTCAGAGGAAGGATAGCAGGCTACCAAGAACAGACTTGATACCCTATGAGTATATACAGGAGGAGGAAGTCCCCCTCAATCACAGTGATAGGAGAGGGGAGTAACGGGAAAATGGGAGGGAGGGAGGAATGGGAGGATGCAAGGGATGGGATAACCATTTATATGTAATATGAATCAATTAATAAAATAAAATAAATAAATTCCCCATGGGGAGAAAAGGATTACCATTCCTAAGTGTGTCCCGCAGACCACCATGATGCATGATGTTGCACGCTTTAACCCTTAAGTCAACATGTGAATGTTTATGTTAATAGCAATAATCTCTGAAATGGATGATTACCTTTAAATTTTCCAAAGGAACTATACAATAAGAGCAACACCTACTAATGCAAATGATAAAGGGTGGCAGAATTGATGTATTGCTTTTTCCCTAGGATAAACTTTCTCTCAACCACCTTATGAAATAAAAGTGATAAATATCTAATTTTCTATGAAGATGTTGACAAAAAGCATCCAACACATCAAACTCATCTGGAGATGAGCAAAACCATAAATTTATAAGTACAATTACTGGTTCTTCATTAGTAGTAGATAAGTTTTAGTAGTAATGTTAAATAATTTATTAGTTTTTTATAATTAGAATGTTTGGGAGTGTTTGTACACGAAGCCCTAGAAGCAATTGCCAATACCAGAGGATCAATTTATCAGAAAGTATGTGAAGATTTCGACTCTTCAGTAAACCTTGCTTGGACATCAGGTACCAACTTCACTCATTTTTGCATTGCAGCTAAATACCAGTTGGATCTTCCTGCTTCCATTTCTGCAAAGGTCAACAAGTCTAGTTTAATTGGAGTGGGCTACACTCAGAGTCTGAGGCCTGTTGTGAAGCTTACTCTACTAGCTCTGGCAGACAGGAAGAGCTTTAATGCTGGAGGTCACAAACTTTGCCTTGCTTGGAATTGGAGGCTTCATCCAGGTGAAAGAAACCTCTGGTAAGGGATATCAGAAGATTTGGCCCTAATCTATTTCCATGAGACCAGAAGGCTCCCCCTTCCCACAAAAGGTGATCACATCAAAGGATGATTAAACATGAGCTGTATTTTAAATATTTACACAGTTACCTGTTGGCAGGTTATCGAGTTATTTGTGCTGCCATTGCACGCTCACCTAGGCACTATTTAGATGCATGTAACTGGTAACTGTGCGACCTACCAATGATGAAATAGACATTTATGAAAACTGTGAAAAACAATGGGCATACAGCTCTTCCCTGTAATTTCATGATTTTGGAGGTGGAAATAGAAGGATCAACACCCGATATCATGTGGGGTACACAGTGAGTTAGAACCCATCCTGGGCTACATGAGACCCTGTATCAAAAGACAAACACTTATAACTTTAATTCTTATTTAAACACTAATGACTTTAATTCTTATATCAAATAATTTAAAATATATGTATAATATAACTGTAGACTATAAGTGTGATAATAGCAGTAACACATAAGTTTTATGTAGTTATGTGTGTTTTTATAAACACACACAGCTACTAGCTACACTGTAAGTATACATTATTGTTCATGTCCTTATATATAGTTTGTACAGTATTGTGTACCAAACCCAGGTCTTTCTCCATTCCAGACTAGCACTCTACCAACTCTACCAACTGAGCCACAACCCCAGATTTCATTACCATTTGATTCTACATTCTCAGCTGATAGTATGGTATTTGACTCGGACTAATAGGGCTTTGACCCCAAGTTTTCTCACTTTTTCTATTGATATTTGGTTATGGAAGAACAGATATTTGCTACATCGTTAATTTCAGAGGTAGAGGTGTAAAAATAGGAAAAGCCCAACTTGAATAGATCATTAAGTAATTCATTTTTGCTCTCTAAGAAGTTCTGAAAATACTGATTAATTTGAATATGGTTATTTCTTTCCACAAACAATCTTGATATTGGAGTACTTGCTGAATGAGAAATGTACAAATTCCACACTGCCAATTCAAATTATTTCAATTAGGGAATTATGAAGACTACCCTTGAAATATTCCAAACTTAATGTTGGCCAAATACTAGAGACATATTTGATAATATCTATAAAACAAACATGGGCTTAAAATTGACTAACTTCATTTATAACTGAGGATCTAATTACATTGATTTATTAATTTATTTCACTTTTCCTTATTCAGTAATGATTATACTATTCTAAGAGAAAAAAATAAAAACTATTTGGAAAATTGATAGTAGAAGAGTCTATATTTTTGTTTTTTATTTCATTAATTTATTAAGATTACAACTTAATTGTTATCCCATCCCTTGTATCCTCCCATTCCTCTCTCCCTCCTGCTTTCACACTTTCTCCTTCCCCTAGGTCTATGACCAAGGGGAACTTCCTCCTCCAGTATATGGTCATAGGCTATCAAGTGCCATGTTTTTTTTAGTTCCACCAGGGCTCCCCACCAAAGAGAGGTAATCAAATATGGGGCAACAGAGTTCAAGTCAGAGTCAGTCCATGCTCTCAACATGACTGTGGAGAATATATGTCCATTGGCTAGAACAGAGTAGGGATTCGATGTTTATTCCTTATATTGTCCTTGGTTAGTGCAATAGATTGAGCAGAACCCCTGGGCCGTGATCCACCAGTCGTGATGTTCTTCTTGTAAGTTTCTATTTCTATCCTTCTATTTCCCCATATCCTATAGTTTTGTTTTTTACCTAGAGTCCAGTAGGATGTCCTCACATCTATCACAATCTCCTGGTAAGTGAAGACTTTCATGGGACATGCCTTTTGGGCTAGGGCCCAATTTTAAGTGTGTATATACCATGTGAATCTTTCTGGTTCTGGGTTAACTCACTCAGTATGATCATTTCTAGTCTCATCCATTTGTCCACAGATTTTGGGAATTCCTTGTTTTTAATAGCTGAGTAGTATTCCATAGTGTAAATGTACCACCATTTCTTTATCCATTCTGCAACTGGGGGACATTTAGGCTATTTTCAGGTTCTGGTTATTATGAATAAGGATGCTATGAACATGGTTTAGCTTATGTCCTTCTTGTGTGCTGGAGCATTTTCTGGGTATATTCAAAGGAGTGGAATAGCTGGGTCTGGAGGAAGTCTTATTACTCATTTCCTGAGAAAGCACCAGATAATTTTCCAAAGTGGTTGTAAAAGTATACATTCCCAGCAGCAATGAAGGATTGTTCCTCTTTCTCCACATCCTCACCAGCATGTGGTGTTACTTGAATTTTTTATCTTAGCCATTCTGATAGGTATAAGATGGAATCTCAGAGTCATTTGGATTTGCTTTTCCCTGATGACTAAAGACCTTGAGCATTTCTATCAGTGTTTCTCAGTCATTTGATATTCCTCTGTTCAGAATTCCCTGTTTAGTTCTGAGCTCCATTTCTCAATTGGGTTATTGGGTTTGGTGGTGTTTAATGTCTTGTGTTCTTTATATATTTTGGAAATTAGATCTTTGTCAAATGTAGTGTTGGTGAAGATCTTTTCCATGTCTGTAGGCTGTCGCTTTGTTCTTCTGACAGTGCCTCCTGCCTTACAGAAACTTCTCAGCCTCATGAGGTCCCATTTATTAATTGTTGACCTTAAGGCCTGGGCTGTTGGTGTTCTGTTCAGAAAGTTGTCCCCTGTGCCAATGTTATCCAGGCTCTTCCACAATTTTTCCTCTAACCCATTTAATGTCTCTGGCTTTATGTTGAGGTCTTCAATCCACTTGGACTTGACTTTTGTACGTGGTGACAAATATGGGTCTAATTGTTTTTTTTTTCTTTTTTTTTTTTTTACATATTGACATCCACTTAGACCAGCACCATTTGTGGAAGATGCTATCATTTTCCATTTAATATATTTGGTTTCTTTTTTAAAAATCTAGTGACCATATGTGTGTGGACTCATTTCTGGGTCTTCAATTCAATTCCATTGATCAACCAGCCTATTGCTGTGCCAGAATCATGCTGTTTTAATTACTGTTGCTCAATAGTACAGCTTCAGATAAGGTATGGAGATTCCTATAGAGGATCTTCTATTGTATAGGATTTTTTTTTTAGCTATTCTGGATTTTTTATTGTTCCATATGAAGTTGAGAATTGATCTTTCAATGTCTTTAAAAATTGTGTAGGTATTTTGATAGGGATTGCATTGAATCTATAAATTGCTTTTGATAAGATGGCCATTTTTACTATGTTAATTTTCCCAATCCATGACCAAGGGAGATCCTTCCATCTTCTGATGTCATCTTCAATCTCTTTCTTCAGAGATTTGAAGGTTTTTTTTTTTCAAACATGTCCAACACTTGTTTGGTTAGAGTTACTCAGAGAAATTTTATATCATTTGTGGCTATCTTGAAGGGTATATTTTCCCTAATTTCTTTTCTGCATGATTGTCATTTGTATATCAGAAAGCTACTGATTTTTTTTTTAGTTAATTTTGTATCCAGCCAATTTGCTGAAGGTGTTTATCAGCTGTGGGAGTTCTCTGGTGGAATTTTTGGGATCACCTATGTACACAATCATATCATCTGCAAATAGGGATAATTTGACTTCCTCCTTTCCCATTTGGATCCCCTTGATCTCATTTTGATGTCTTATTGCTTTGGCTAGAACTTCAAGAGCTATATTGAATAGATATAGAGAAAATGAGTAGCCTTTCCTAAGCTCCCTGAATTTAGAGGAATCTCCTTGATTGTCTCTCCATTTAATATGATGTTGGCTATTGGCTTGCTGGATATAGCCTTTATTGTGTTTAGGTATATGCCTTGTATCCCTGATCTCTCTGAAACTTTAAACATGAATGGATGTTGGATTTTGGCAAATGCTTTTTCTGCATCTAAGTATATGATCAGGTATTTTTTTCTTTCCATTTGTTTATATGGATTTCCATATATAAAATCATTCCTACATGTCTGGTCATGGTGAATGATATCTTTGATATGTTCTTGTATTCATTTTGTATGTATTTTATTGTTTATTTTTCCATCAATGTTCATAAAAGAAATTGGTCTGAGATTCTCTTTTTTGTTGAGTCTTTGTGTGGTTTAGGGATGAACATGGCTGTGGCCTCATAAAATGAATTTGGTAATGGTCCATCTGTTTCTATCTATTGGAATAGCTTGAAGAGTATCAGTATTAGCTCTTCTTTGAAGGTCTGGTAGAATTCTGCACTGAAACCATCTGGCCCTGTTTTTTTTTTTTTTTTTCCTGAGACCATCAATGATTGGTTCTCTTTTCTCTTTCCATAGTACAAATAGGATTATTTAATTTGTTTATCTGATCTTGATTCAATGTTGGCAAGTAGAATTGATCAAGAAAAATGTCCACTTCCCTTAGATTTTCAAATTTTGTGTCATATATGCCTTTAAAGTAGGATCTTATGATTCTTTATATTTCTTCAGTGTCTGTTGTTATGTCTCCCTCTTCATTTACGATTTTGTTGATTTGGATAGTGTCCCTCTGCCTTTTCATTAGTTTGGCTAACGGTTTGTCTACACCAGCTTGGTTCTTGTCACCATTTGCTTGGAACATTTTTCCCAGCCTTTTAATCTGTTGTAATGTCTGTCCTTGTAAGTGAGATGTGTTTCTTGAATGCAGAAGAATGTTGGATATTGTTTATACATCCATTCAGATAATCTGTGTCTTTTTATTGGAGAATTGTAACCATTGATGTTGAGAGATATTAATGACAAGTGACTGTTAAGCCCCAAATTTTTTTATTTTGCTTACAGTAGAGATTTTGTGTGGTTGTGTTTTTGTCATGGTGTAGGTATCAATTTCCTGTGTAATTTTGTTTGTGGCTTGTCCTTTTGGAATGGAATTTTCCTTCTAGTTACTTATGTAAAGCCAGATTTGTGGAAAAAACTCTTTGAATTTGTTTTTGTCATGTAACATTTAGTTTGTTGGGTATAGTAGTCTGGTCTAGCATCTGTGATCTTTTAGGGCTTGCAGGACTTCTGTCCAGGCCCATTTGTCTTTTATGGTCTCTGCTGAGAAGTCGGGTATAATTCTGATAGATTTGCTATTGTATGTTACTAGGCCTTTGTCTCTTGCTGCTTTTAATATTTTTTTTGTTCTGTATATTTTTGTTTTTATTATTATGTTACTGGAAGATTTTCTTTTCTGGTCTATTCTATTTGGTGTCCTGTAAGCCTCTTGTCTGTTTATATGTATCTCCCTCTTCAAATTGTCGAAATTATCTTCTTTGATTTTGTTGAATATATTTTCTTTGCCTTGGTGTCAGATATCTTTTCTTTCCTCGATACCTATTATTCTCAGGTTTCAGCTTTTCATCATGTCCTTGATTTCTTGGATATTTTTTGTCAGGAATTTTTCAGATTTAGCATTTTCTTTGATGGTTGTTTTGAGTTCTATGATTATATCTTCTAGTCCCAAGATTCGTTCCTCCATTTCTTGGATTCTATTGAGAAGCTCACTTTCGTGGTGCTTACTTTCTTCTCTAAGGTCTCTTGCTCCCATTTTTCTTCTGTATGTGCCTTTATCTCTGTTTCCATTTTCATCTTCAGATCTTTACCTGTTTTACTGATTTCCTTCATCAGATTGTTTGTATTTCCTGAAATTTTCCCAGTGCCTCTCTATAGGCCTCTTTTATGTCTGCCACCTGTTTGGCTGAGTCTTCCTGCATTTGATTATGGATTTCATTCATTTCCTCCATTATCATCATTACTAAGGATTTGAGGTCATTTTCTTCTTTTTGGATTGTGTTTGAGTTCTCAGGGTTGCTTTCTTTGGGATATCTGGAATCTGGAGCTGCGAGTTGTTTTGGTTTTTGTTGTTTGCATTCTCATGCTGTCCTTTAGTCATGTTGTTAACTCTGATGTTTGGTAGTACCTTCTAGTGTCCTTCACTGGTCTTTGAGAATGGATAATTGGGGAGTGATCATAATGTACCCTTGCCTGTAGGGATCAGCGACTTCGTCCCTGGAACTGGCAGGTGATCTGACTGGGTCAGCAGAGGTAGGCTTCTGCCTGATTCTGTTCACTTTACTGAGGGGATTCAGGCCACTTGTGTTGTGTGCTGCTGTTTAATTTTCTGTCCTGACCTGTCAGGGTAGTCCAACCTCTCTCACGAGTGTGAGAGACCCTGCCAGGCCATGTGGACTGGCCAGGCCTGGTTTTAACTGCCCAGTTGTGCCGGCATGGACTGCTGTGGTGGCTAAATATGTTCCCACTTGAAACTGTTCAGACAGCAAGACTGTGGTGGTTCTGTCCCACTATGTTGTATCCACAGTCCAGACCCCCTTCCAGACCACTCAGGGTTGTCCAGCTCCTCCCAAGTATGTGGGAGACCCTGCAAGGTCATGGGGACATTCCAGGCCAGTCTTTATCTGCCTAGTTGTCCAGGTCTGGACACTTGTGGGCTGCAGTGAAGTTCCTGCAAGACCAGTCTAGATAGCGGACCAGTCTAGATAGTGCACCTTTGGTGGTTCAGTCTTACTGAGTTGTGGCCACAATTCAGACCACCTTCCCAAACCTTCAGGGCTGTCCAGCTTCTCCCATGAGTGTGAAAGTCACTGCTGGGCCATGGGGAACTGTCCAGGCCTGGCTTTATCTTTCTTATTGTCCAGGCCTGAGGAGTCTGTTTCAATTTCAAATATATAGTTAAACTTTGCCAGTAAATAACTGAAGTGAAATAATGTCACATAATGATTAGTAAGGATTTTAAGTCTAGACTAATAAACTTAGAAGTGCAATTGTTCTGCTGAAATCACATGGCTAATTACTGTACTTCCAAGACAACTATTATATTCCTACACAGAAAGCACTGATTAAGTGGAAATATTTTTTCCATGGAGGCTACACGTACGAGTCTTTTGTTTTGTTAGTTTCCTTTGAGCCTCATAATGCCAAGTCATTGTTTGCTATTGCTTGCTGGTAAGTCATCCTTTTCTCAGTTTCTAGAGAGAAAACAGTAGGGCATACATGAGCAAAAGTCAGTAAATGCCAGAGTATGTCATCTCATAGGTATGCTCTTTCAAAACCAGCTTCCAATGAGAAATGTAAATAAAAATAGTTAAATTGTAAAGAACATCAAAGCTCCATCAATATGAAGGTCAGAGCAACACCGTACAAATCATCCTTTCTCTAAATTTTCAGTTAAAGAAACTTGAGTCACCTGATCAAGCTTTGTATAATGTGACTCTCATCAGTAGTTCCTGTATCTTACCTCCCCAACCTTACAGATTTGGGGAGTATTTTATATGACAATTGAAAATACTTAAAAATTGAGGATTTGACTAGAGAAATATAATGACTGCTGATATGATCTTTTTGGAGATTGTAGAATTGCATTATGAGTACACACTCACACTGTACATAAATAAACAGGAGCAGATAGATAGATTCCAACATATAAATATCTAGGATTATAAAAGAAACTTTTATCATTACTAACTATGCTATAAAATACTCATATTAGAATTTTGACTAATGAAAATATTTGTCTAAAAGAATTCATTATTCAAGTTGTATCTCTTTACTTCAATACAGATAAAGTACTGTAAGTTTCAATATCATTTTCATTTGTATATTCTCTATTAAAGGATTAGAAATTGATCATCAGTGCACAGAGATTGTAATGGAAGTTAGCAGGTAAATGGAAAATACATGTAATTAAAAGTTTCTAATAGTTCCTGAATGATTGGTTTCATTTTAATAAAACAATCCTGGGAAATATTAGAATCACAACCATAGGTCAAATATGAAAGAGTGACATCTAAAGAAATCTGGTTTTCTAGAAGAAGGTCTGGGGTGAATGAGAAGAGCAAGTGAGCAAAACTATTTGTGTGCACACTATTTCAGTTTAACAGGAGATTGTCCTGTGGAATGGTTTACATATGTAAAACTCAGACAACATCTCTTCATTATTCACAAGTCCTATACTATATGGTATAAAACACCTTGAATTTAAAAGAAATATGTTTTCCTAAGTGTGTTATGTACAAACTTCTGGAGAAAATGAGCAGAGCTCTTTGTAAGTCCCAGTGTGCATGTCTCTCTGCCTCATTTTCAGCTCTTTCAGAAAATAATTATACACAGTACAAACTGACACAATAGTATATAAGACACTGGATTTATTAATACAGTGTGAGAGTTTTGTAGCCTACAGTTGCAAAGACTACTCATTGCCTATATAGTTAGGAAGTAGATGTTTGAGAACTGAGTAGGGTGTGGGAACTACACTGCCTGTCTGGAAGCTCTGCCCCTTAGAACTGGTCCCAGAGTGGCTTCTTCCTTGTAGCAGAGGATGAAGCAGGGAGATCCCATCTCCGAGAAAGCAGGACTCACTATATAGAGTCTGGTAACTTCTTGGTCTGTGTTTCTCCATTTCCAGAATAATTTTCAGGATTTTTAAAAACTGTTTTTCTTGTTCCCCAAACTTACACAATGAATCCAGTCATTTTTAACCCTCATTCGTAACCCTCATCTCCCTTTCACTTTTGTTCCTACCTTCCTTTCCAAACAAGCGTCCGTCCTAATTTTGAGTTTTCTTTTTGTGTATGACTCATTAAGTGTAATTAATATCTTAACTGAAATTGGAAGGAGGGTTGTTTGCTAGAGCAGAAGCAGTTTATCAATGGTTGAACCACTAAGAAAGTGACTCCTAGCACCCAAACAACCCAACGCTGCTGTTGCCAATAATTTCTCAGGGATGGTAAAGGCCTTCCTTTTCGTGACAACATGGTTTTTGATCCTATCTTATGTAGATTTTTGGATAACCGGAGTTGCAGTGAGTTCCTGATTACAATCCCTATGTTGTGTCCAGGAGACATGTTTTTCTGCACATCTCTCTATCCTCTGACTTTGACATTCCTTCAACTTCCTCTTATGTGATGTCCTGAGCATCCAAAGAGACAATAGACTTACCTTTAGCACTTTGGCCTGTTTTGTGTTTCTGCAATCATAGCCTCTGTATGTGATATATATGTATGAAGAAAGTTGGATACAACACTAATCTATAGGTCTAACAATGACTATTTACTCAGAACTCAGTTTAACTATAGCTCTAGCTCTGCTTTGTCATTACATATTTCCTTTTCTAATTTTAATCTATTATAATTTATTCAGATTATATCCTGACGATTTTTCCCTGGCTTGTGTCTTCCCTTTCCTAGCCTCTCTCCCTCATCTGCCCTGTTTCCTTCCCCCAGACTTTCGTTAGAAGGGGCCCTCCTGCCACATCATATGACCACATCCTATCAAGTCTCATCAGGATATCCTACTTCCCTTTCTTCTGAGTGGCACCAGGCCTCCCCACCAAGGGGAAGTGGTCAAATTGCAGGTGCCAGAGTTCATGTGGGAATCAATCCCCACTCTCCCAACTGTAGTAGAGAACGAACTGTTCATTGGCTATATCTGAACAGGGGGTCTAGGTTTACTATATGCATTGGCCTTGGCTGGTGCAACAGTTTGTGCAGGTGCCCTGGGTCCAGGACTGCCCCTTTGATCATCTCCTTGTGAGGTTCCAGAACCTTCTGAGTCCTTCCATCCCCTCATTCTTCCATACCACTCTCAGCGCTCCAGTGTCCAAGAGTCCGAGAGTCCAGGAGGGAGTCCCAGCATCTGTCCTGATCTCCTGCTAGGTGGAGTCTCTCAAAGGACAGCTATATGAGTCTATACCATGCATGTCTCTCTGGATCAGGGTTACCTCACTCAGAATGGTCATTTCTATTTCCATCCATTTGCCTGTAATTTCAGGACTTCCTTGTTTTTAATAGCTGAGTGGTATTCCATTGTGTAAATGTACCACAATTTCTTTATCTATTCTTCACTTGAAGGACATCTCAGTTGTTTTCAGATTCTAGCTATTATGAATAAAGCTGCTATGAACATACTAAATTGTCTCTATTCTGATGTTTTGTTGTAGCAGCCCACATGGACTAAGGGGTAAACTTTGGTTACTTTTGGTTAATGTAATTTGGATAAAACTAAAAGAATTGTATGGGAATTCAGGCTTATAAATACAAGATGACTTAGGTAGGATCTCATCTAAGTGTTCTTATAGTATACCAAAACCCAGCTTTTCTGCCTCTTTTTCTGTTTGCTCTTCACTCCCAAAGTTCTATTCTTACATATAAACTCATTTTCTGTTTGTAAGATAGCTGAGGCAGTTACCCACTTCAAGTCCACTCATTATTATATGTAGTGAGGAAACAGCTGTATTCATCTAGTCAAGACAAAACTCTTCAGTATGGTACACATGAAGCTACACCTAGACCATGGCCATTTCTGAGCCAGTCTCTAAGAAGAGGTACAGTCTGTCACAGATGCCTAATGAAGCTAAGAATGTCACTCAACCCACAGGTGGAGACAAGCAGCGTGGATGGCTCTATACCTGTGTCACTGTTAGGTTGTTATGTCAAACTCAAAACCTGCTTTAGCCACTTTAGTGGATATTATTGTTGTCTATCATTTCTTGCTCATTTCTACAATATCATTTGGAATCACCTCTATTCTATTTTCATCCCATTTGACTGTGTGGGTTGAGTGACATTCTTAGCTTCATGCAGATGGTTTAAGACTTGTCCAATATCTAGGTCTTTCTACCCTCCAAGAATATTTATTAATTGCTTCTTTTGTTCATTGTTATAAAAAACACAATAGCAAAGCAGCCCACTTTGCCTGAAGAGGCTTCATGCTAACCATTTGAACACAGCAAATACAGTAAAATTTCTTCAAATATAGTGTGATAAGTACTCTAAAGCAAGCTAGCCTGAGGCACTGTGGAAGCATTGTATATGTTGCTGTCACTAGACAAATTGTCTGTGGGCTTCTGTGCTTTTATATGCAAGTTGCTAATAGTATACATTATTCACAATAAATACTTGGGCATTTAAAGGACTATTGTTTCCCTTTCTAATAACTCTTAGGATATAAATAATATGTAACAAAACATTGACTTGGGTAAATTTGATTTATATGCTTATATAAATCAACATTGTAATGTATATATAACAAAATCTTTTGTTTAGGTGATGAGTAATTAGATTATTTTATAGGAAATTTTTTTTCCCTTAAACGATTTAACCTCTTAGCACAAAAATTTAGTATTAAACTCTGAAATATTTTGAAAGTTCTTCAAAGATTTATAAACTGTGTTTTTCTGTTTGACAGAGAGAGTGAGTTAGTTGCATTGTGGTGCTATGACAAATGGATTTTTTCCTAGTGTTCTTTAGAAATAGAAAGGTCACTCCTATATTTCTCACTCACATCAATATTCCTTGGAGAAATATCACCTTCATAACTAAGACACAGAAATATTTATAAGTATCAAGAGTCAAGCAATCTTACTATAACAGATCATGCTAAGGCCTCCCTCTACCTTCCCTTTCTTTTCTTCCCTATGGTTTATATTTTGTTTGGGTCTCCAGTTTATCAGACAGACCAGGCTTGAAGAGTAGGAGAGTTAGGAGGGTATAGATGTGGCTGCTGGCTCCAAAATCACAGGGCTGTAGGTTCAAATCCCAGGATTCCAGAAACTTGACATAGTGACACATGTTTAGAATCCCAGAACTTGGGGATGGAGGCAGGAAGATCAGAAAGTCAAGGTCATCTTTGTCTGCACAGTGAGTTCAAGTGCTGCCTAGAATATATCCTGAATTGTGGGGCTAAGGAAGGAAGAAATCTAGAGAGGCATCAAAATCATTCTCAGGTAACTGGATTGTGATCTTGTTATGCTCTCTTATGTGCCGACTATTCTTTTTCTTAATTGAGTTAATTTTCATCTTAGAAAAACTAAGTAATTCTTTCTGTGAGCTTAAAGTATTAAACATTGGCTGTAAGTGAAATACAAAACAAACTTGACTCAAACTCTATGCCTAGTTTCAGTGTCAGTGGCAAATTTTCTGCTATATGTTGCTTTTCAGATTGTAGAATCTGGGTCACAGCATTGAAAAAGGAACTCAGTGTTTATGGAACGAATTATTTGAAAAATGAAAAAAATATATTTATTACCTAGCCTACATTTCTGCTATCTACCTTTGGGTAATTACTTTAAATGCAGGCAATATATTCAGTGATGCTTTCAAACTTTGTGTGTGTGTGTGCGCGCACGCGCGTGTGTGTTTGTGTGTGTGTGTGTGTGTGTGAGAGAGAGAGAGAGAGAGAGAGAGAGAGAGAGAGAGAGAGAGAGAG
>OU015749.1:68298365-68319972 GCA_907169655.1 Acomys percivali
GTGTGTGTGTGTGTGTGTGTGTGTGTGTGTGTGTGTGTGTGTGTGTGAAATCCTCAACCAATAAAATATTTACAAATAAAACATCACACTGGGATGCCATTAGATAGTACACACTCAGGTATAAATCAAATATAACAGGGTAATAAGGATGGAAGAGTCACAAGAACGATAGCGGACCATTGTGTCTGAGAAACACTAAGACAATACATGGGGAAAGAGAAAAAGATATTAGGTATCAGGAGATGGCATTGGCCTCACTCTATCCCTTTCACTTGAATCACAGTTGTATAATCCATAGCTCTTTATGTGATATTGGGATAGAATCCAGGACTCCAGGCAAGGTAGGCAAGCATTCTAGCAATTGGTCCACAGCCCCAGCCCGCTCTATTTAATTTATGTTTTGAAAAGCCTAGCGCAGCTGATATAATTTTTATAAATGTCTCTCATTCACTCCAAGGGAAAAAAATCTAGTTTTGTAACATAGCTAATTTTATCCACCTTATTTAATTTCTTAAATTCAGACTAGGGGAATAAATGGCATCTTGGACTAGATGTGTATATTAAGGCAGCATAAGTGGCTTTATACTATGTTTATAAAAATAGAGACATGCTTAAAAATATTAAAATTGTTAGAGCTGTCAAAATAATCTGGGACAATAAGATATGAATGTGTTGTGCTTTATAATTGACTTGAGGATGAATGTATGGTAAGTTATTTCTGCTTTTGGCATTTTTTATATGATCAGCATTCTTCCATTCTTATGGAAATCGTTTTTATTGTCTTGATTATAGATCTCTATGGTGAAAAATCAAGATAAACAGTACGAAATTATTTTATTTACTTTTTAAATGGGCAGCAAAATTAGGAGCCTGGGAGAAAGCTCGGAGGTAACAGAGCTTGCTGCAAAGCTTCACAGTCTGAATTTGACCTATGTAGACTGGTGTGGTAGAAGGAACAACCCAACATTCGTATGTTGTCATCTGAACTCTACATGCATGCCCTTATATATACACATACAAATAAACACATGTAAAAATATTTTTAAAACTATGATATATCAAAGAAACACTGGAATCAATCAAGGAAATAGTCATTTTGGCCTTGTAAGGTAAAATTAAATACTTAATGTTTGTTCATAGGACTGGAGATATATTTCATTGAAAAAGCATATGCATCACATTCATGAAGTCTTGAGTTTAGTCTCTTGAACCAGAATAATAAACAAATAAAATATACATTAATTTTGAACTGATCACTGCCACAGTAATCCAAGAATTAAGGCAATATTAACTTTGTTATGATCTGTTTTGTAATTGTTTGGGAATATGAGATTTTAATGGTATTTTATGATGATAAATGGCCATTTAGCTAAATAAGGCATATAGAAGACACTTTCATTAAAATATTCACAAGTTGTCTACAGTAACTTTAGTTTGCTCACAGCTGTTGTTCATGACATTGGGATAGTAAATGAGAGGGTGTTCAGATATCTATCAAGAGGTTACTGGTCTGAGCACTGTCCATAGTCCTAGGAGTGTTAAATGGAGCATATGTCCTATGAACAAAGTGGAAAATAAACAAATATAGATGATAGATAGATAAGTATTTTGTCGATAATTTTTTTTATTAATTTATTCTTGTTACATCTCAACGGTCCCATCCTTTGTATCTTCCCATTCCTCCCTCCCTCCCATTTTCGCCTTAATCCCCTCCCCTAAGACTGTGACTCAGGGGGACCTCCTCCCCCTGTATATACTCATAGGGAATCAAGTCTCTTCTTGGTAGTCGGCTATCCTTCCTCTGAGTGCCACCAGGTCTCCTCATCCAGGGGACATGGTCAAATATGATGCACCAGAGTATGTGTGAAAGTAAGACCCGACACTCCACTCAACTGTGGAAAATGTCCTGTCCATTGGCTAGATATGGGTAGGGGTTTGAAGTTTACAGCCTGTATTGTCCTTGGCTGGTGCCATAGTTTGAACGGGACCCTTGGCCCAAGTCTGCCTATCGTAATGTTCTACTTGTAGGTTTCTAGGACCTTCTGGATGCTTCTACTTTGCCATTCTCCCATGCTTCTCTCATCTAGAGTCCCAATAGGATGTCCTCCCCTCTACCCCGGTTTCCTGGTAAGTGAAGGTTTTCGTGGGATATGCTCCTTGGGCTAGAATACAGATATAAGTGAGTATATACCATTTGAGTCTTTCTGCTTCTGGGTTATCTCACTCATTATGATCATTTCTAGTTCAATCCATTTGTCCACAAATTTCAGGAATTCCTTGTTTTTAATAGCTGAGTAGTATTCCATAGTGTAAATGTACCACATTTTCTTTATCCATTCTTCTTCTGAGGGACACTTAGGCTGTTTCTATGATCTGGGTATTAAAAATAAGGCTGCTATGAGCATGGTTGAGCAAATTTTCTTGTTGTGTGCTGGAGCATCTTCTGGGTATATTCCAAGGAGTGGAATTGCTGGGTGTTGCGGAAGCCCTATTCCCAGTTTTCTGAGATAGCACCAGATAGATTTCCAAAGTTGCTGTACTAGTTTGCATTCCCACCAGCAATGAAGGAGTGTTCCTCTCTCTCCACATCCTCACCAGGATGTGGTGTCGCTTGAATTTTTGATCTTAGCCATTCTGATAGGTATAAGATGGAATCTCAGAGTTGTTTTGATTTCCATTTCCCTGATGATTAAGGACGTTGAGCATTTCTTTAAGTGTTTCTCAGCCATTTGATATTCTTCTGTTGAGAATTCTCTGTTTAGTTCCAAGCCCCATTTCTCAATTGGGTTATTTGGTTTGGTGGTGTTTAATTTCTTGAGTTCTTTATATATTTTGGATATTAGACCTTTGTAAGATGTAGGGTTGGTCAAGATATTTTCCCAGTCTGTAGGCTGTCATTTTGTTCTGTAGGCAGTGTCTACTGCCTTACAGAAGCTTCTCAGCCTCATGAGGCCCCATTTATTAATTGTTGACATTAAGGCCTGGAGTGTTGTTGTTGTGATCAGGAAGTTGTCTCCTGTGCCAATATGTTCCAGGCTCTTCCCCACTTTTTCTTCTAACTGACTTAGTGTCTCTGGTTTTATGTTGACATCCTTAATCCACTTGGATTTGAGTTTTGAGCAAGGTGACAAATATGGGTCCAGTTGCATTTTTTTACACGTTGACATCCAGTTAGATTGGCACCATTTGTTGAAGATGCTATCCTTTTTCCATTGAATGGATTTGGCTTCTCTGTCAAAAATCAAGTGACCATATGTGTGTGGATTCATATCTGTGTCTTCGATTCGATTCCACTGATCAACTAGCCTGTTGCTGTGCCAGTACCATGCTGTTTTAATTACTATTGCTTTATAATAAAGTTTGAGATAAGGTATGGAGATTGCTCTGGAGCACCTTTTATTGTACAAGATTGTTTTAGCTATTCTGGGGTTTTGTTTTTCCATATGAAGTTCAGAATTGAACTTTCAATGTCTTTAAAAAAAATTGTAAGTATTTTGATAGGGATTGCATTTAATATGTAGATTGCTTTTGGTAGGATGTCCATTTTTACTATGTTCATTTTCCCAATCCATGAGCAAGGAAGATCATTCCATCTTCCCATGTCATCTTCAACCTTTTTCTTCAGAGTTTTGAAATTTTTTTCAAACAAGTCCTTCACTTGCTTAGTTAGAGTAACTCCTAATATTTTATATTCCTTGTGGCTAATGAAAAGGGTGTGGTTTTCCTAATTTCTTCCTCTGCAAGCTTGTCATTTGTGTATAGGAAGGCTACTGACTTTTTTGAGTTAATTTTGTATCCAGTCAAATTGCTGAAGGTGTTTATCAGCTGTAAGAGTTCTCTGGTAGAATTTTGAGGGTCACTTATGGACAGTATCATATCATCTGCAATAGGGATAATTTGACTTCCTCTTTTCCTATTTGGATACCCTTCATCTTTTATTGTCTTCTTGCTCTGGCTAGAACTTCGAGTACTATATTGAAGAGATATGGAAAGAGTGGGCAGCCTTTCCTTGTTCCCAATATTAGAGGAATTTCCTTGAGTATCTCACCATTTAACTTGATATTGGCTATTGGCTTGCTCTATGTAGTCTTTATTATGTTCAGGAAAGTGTGTTTTATCCCTGATCTCTCTAAAACTTTAAAGATGAATGGGTGTTGGATTTTATCAAATGCTTTCTATGATTCTAAAGAGATGATCATGTGGGTTTTTTCTTCAGTTTGTTTATATAATGGATTACATTGATGGATTTCCGTATGTTAAACCATCCCTGCATGCCTGGAATGAAGCGTACTTGGTCATGGTGAATGAAATCTTTGATGTGTTCCTGTATTCGTTTTGCAAGTATTTTATTGAGTATTTTTGCATCAATGTTCATAAGAGAAATTGGTCTG
Organism: Acomys percivali; assembly: GCA_907169655.1. Classification (NCBI taxonomy): domain Eukaryota; kingdom Metazoa; phylum Chordata; class Mammalia; order Rodentia; family Muridae; genus Acomys; species Acomys percivali. The sequence continues at coordinate 68,302,757 of OU015749.1, forward strand.
AAATTCTCTTTCTTTGTTGAGTCTGTGAGGTTAAGTATTAATGTAACTATGGCCTTTTATCATGAATTTGGTAATGTTCCATCCATTTCTATCTTTTGGAGTAGTTTGAAGAGTATTGGTATTAGCTCGCCCTTGAAGGTCTGGTAGAATGCAGCACTGAAACCATCTGGCACTGGGCTTTTTTTGGTTGGGAGACTATCAATGATTGCTTCTATTTCTGTAAGGGACTCTCTGGCACTATTTAGCTTGTTTATCTGATCTTCACTCAACTTAGGCAAGTGAAATTGATCAAGAAAATCATCCATTTTCCTTAGATTTTTAAATTTTGTGGCATATATGCCTTTGAAATAGGATCTTATGATTCTTTGTATTTCTTCAGTGTCTGTTGTTATGTCTCCCTTTTCATTTCTGATTTTGTTGATTTGGATACTCTCTGTCTGTCTTTTAGTTAGTTTGGCTAACCGTCTGTCTATCTTGTTGATTTTCTCAAAGAACCAGCTCTTGGTTTTGTTGAGTCTTTGGACTGTTTTCTTAGTTTCTAATTTGTTAATTTCAGCCCTGAGTTTGATTATTTCCAGACGCCTACTCCTTTTGGGTGTTTCTGCTTATTTTTTTCTAGGGCTTCCAGTTGTGTCTTTAAGTTACATATGTGCAATGTTTCCAATGTATTTTTAAAGGCACTTAATGCTATGAATTTTCCTCTTAGCACTGCTTTCAATGTATCCCACAAATTTGGGTATGTTATTCCTTCATATTCATTGAATTTCAGTAACTTCTTGATTTCTTTATTTCTTCCCTGACCCAGGTATCATTTAGCAGAAAGTTGTTTAGTTTCCACGTACGTGTAGGCTTTTTGTTATTTCCGTTGTTGTTGAATTGCAGCCTAAGAGCATGGTGATCTGATAGGATAGAAGGTATTATTTAAATCCTCTTGTATCTGTTGAGGCGTGCTTTGTGACTAACAATGTGATAAATTTTGGAGAAAGTTCCATGGGGTGCAGAGAAGAAGGTATATTCTTTCTTGTTTGGGTGAAAGGTTCTATAGATATCTGTTAGATCCATTTGACCCATGGCATTGGTTAATAATGTTATTTCTCAGCTTAGTATCTGTTTCAGTGACTTATCCTTCAGTGAGAGTGGGATGTTGAAGTCTCCCACTATTATTATGTGGGGATTGATGTGTAGTTTAAGTTTCATTAACAGATCTTTTACAAATGTGGGTGCCCTTGTATTGGGAGCATAGATGTTTAGAATTGTGATGTCATCTTCGTTGACTTTACCTTTGATGAGTATGAAGTGTCCTTCTGCATCCCTTTTGATTAATTTCTGTTGAAAGCCTATTTTGTTCGATATTAAAATGGCTATGCCTGCTTGCTTCTTGTGACCATTTACTTGGAATATTTTTTCCAACAGTTTACCCTGAGGTAATGCCTATCATTATGGTTGGGATGTTTTCTTGAATGCAGAAGAACGTTGGATCTTGTTTTTGCATCCATTCAGTTAGTCTGTGTGTTTTTATTGGAGACTTGAGACTATTGACGTTGTGAGGTATTAATGACCAGTGACTGTTAAGAATCTTAATTTTGATGTTGGTTCCAGTGAAGCATTTGTGTAGTTGTGTTTTTGCCATGGTATAGTTATCTATTTCTTGAGTAGTTTTGGTTGTAGCTTGACCCTTTGGGATGGAGTTTTCCTTCTAGTACCTTCTGTAAAGCTAGATATGTGGATAGGTACTGTTTGAATTTGTTTTTGTCATGGAATATTTTGTTTTCTCCATCAACAGTTATTGATAGTTTTACTGGGTATAGTAGTCTGGCCTGGCATTTGTGGTCTCTTTGGGTTTGCAGGATCTCTTTCCAGGCCCTTCTGGCTTTTATGGTCTCTGCTGAGAAGGCAGGTGTAATTCTGATAGGTTTGCCATTAAATGTTGTTTTGCCTTTTTTCCTTGCAACTTTTAATATACTTTCTTTGTTCTGTATATTTTGTGTTTTGATTATTATGTGACGGGCAGTTTTTCTTATCTGGTCTATTCTATTTGGTGTTCTGTAGGCCTCTTGTATGTTTATAGGCATCTCTTTCTTTAGATTGGGGAAGTTTTCTTCTATGATTTAGTTGTGAATATTTTCTAGGCCTTGGAATCTGATATCTTCTGTTTCTTCAATGCCTATTATCCTCATATTTCTTCTGTTTATGATGTCCTTGATTTCTTGGATTTTTGTGTCACAAGTTTTGCAGATTAAGCATTTTTTTAATGGTTGCTTCAAGATCTGTGATTGTATCTTCTAGACCTGAGATTCGTTCCTCCATCTCTTGGAATCTGTTAGAAAAGCTCGTCTCTTTGTTGCCCACTGCCTTCTCTGGGGACTCATGGTCCCGTTTTTTGTTTTGTTTTGTTTTTTCCTGTCTGTGTGTTTGTCATTGAATCCATTTTCATCTTCAGATCTTGAATTGATGTTTTGATTTCTTTCATTTGATTGTTTGTATATTCCTGAGTTTCTTCCATTGCCTCTTTACAGGCCTTCAGAGATTGAACCGTTTTATTGATTACTTTCATATGGTTGTTTGTATTTTCCTGAATTTTTCCAGTGCCTCTCTATGGGCCTCTTTTATGTCTCTCACCTGTTTACTGTGTCCTCCTGCATTTCATTATGAATTTTATTTGTTTCATCCATTATCATCCTCATTACTAAGGATTTGATGTCATTGTCTTGTACTTCCGTTGTAGTTGAATTCTCTTGGTTGTTTTCTTTGGGATAACTGGGATCTGGAGATGCCATATTGTTTTTGGGTTTTTTTTTTTCTGTATGATTTTATGCTGTCCTTTAGGCATCTTGCTGTCTCTGTTTTTGTTGGGTAGCTTCCAGAGCTGAGTGGTGGGAGTCTGATGATAGGTTCACCTGTTTTCTTATGATTTCCCTAGGCTGGAAGCTCTGATGTTTCAACGGTCTGTATGGCAGGAGGCTAGTCATATCATTTTGGACTCACAGCCAATGATCCCCAGCTCCCCTGTACTGTGGGTCCTGCAATCGTTCTGGGTCTCTGAATGTACATTGAGTCAGGCCAAAGTGTCCATAGCCTTCTGGGTCCCCTTGCCGCACCAGAACCCTCCAAGGACTGAAGCAGGTCAGGAGGAGGCAGTCTGACGACCACTGTACTCCCTATCTCCCTGAAAATTCCTTAGACCTGGAGCTTTGATGCTCTGCTTGTCTTTGGTTGGTAGCATTTCAAGACCCAGACCACTTGCAAAGTCCAGGTTTGTGTCACAGGGCCTAAATCGTCCACACACTGAGGCCTGTTGGTGTCTCTGGACCCAAGTCGGTCTCAGAGCCTAATCCACACACTTAGTCCAGTTAGTGCTGGGTCCAACCAGGGTCTTGAGCCCAAACCACACACTGACCTCACCGAGTTCAGTTAGAGTTTCAGAGCCCAAACTTCCTGCTGAGTCCAGTCAGAGTTTCAGGGCTAGGACTGCCTGCCAAGTCCAGCCAGGGACTCTGGGCCCAAGCCACGCTCTGAGCTCACCTAAGTTCTCTGGGGCCAAACTGCCTGCCAAGCTCAGCCAGAGTCTTAGGGAACAAACTACCTGCCAAGTCCAGTCAGGGACTCTGGGCCCGAACCACGCCCCAAGCTCAGTTGGATTCTCAGGGACTGGACCATCTGCCGAGTTCAGCTAGTATCTCTGGGCCCAATCCATGAACCAAGCTCAGCTAGGGACTCTGGGCCCAAACTGTGCTCTGAGCTCAGCTAGCATATGGGTGGAACTTCTTACTAAACTGAGCTTGGGTCTCAGGGGCCGAACTGCATTCTGAGTCCAGTTTGGGTCTCAGGGCATGAGCTACGCACCAAGTTGAGCTTGGGTCATGGAACCCAAACCACGCAGCATGGCACAAATCCTGCCAAGAGTCCCCTCTCCCACAGCAACTCCCACTGGCCACCACAACAATCGCCTCCGCCGGTGGGCTCCAAGCTGCAAACCTCAGCTGCTGCAGCTGCCACAGCTGCTGCTGATGCCACTGCCACTTTAGTCCGAGAAAATCCGCACTCCTCCTGTGTGCAGGGGCACACAAGTCCTCTGCACTTTAAACCATGGAACACTCCTGCTGCAGTGGTGTGGGTACCTCAGTGTTCCTGGTTCAGAATTCTGTGCAATTCCCTGAAATGTTTACTGGAGCTTCTAAACACGGTCCACACTGCTTGCCGCCATCTTGTATCCCCCATTAATATTTTTAAAGTCTTAATTTATTTCCAATTATGTTTACATGCATGTGTCTCTGTATATCAATTTGTATATGAGTACAGTGCTTTGGAAGACAAACAGGGGTGCCAGATGCCCTGGGACTGAGGTTACATGCGATGAGAATCACACAACTTGACTGCAAGGAACAGCAGTAGGGTCCCCTGGGAGAGTAGTACAGACTCTTAACCACTGAGTCACCTCTCCAACCTCAGCCAATTTTCCACACCACACATGGCCATTTAAACAGAGGCCTAGGACTCAGGACAAAAAGATCATTTTTTTTCATATCAAATACAAAGCCTGTATATTTGTTTGCCTTTCTTACTCAATGCAACACTGAGTATTTGTAATGCCTGCCTGTACAACAGTTATGCAGTTCTAGTTATCACACGAAATCCAAGCTTTAATTGAATCTAGAGTGTGAAACAAGGCAATCTGAATATTAATAGATAAGCAATGGTTGAAAAACAAAGGAATCTATTAACCAATCTATGATTTAAGAATGAAATTATGAAGCTGGGCGGTGGTGGCACATGCCTTTAATCCCAGCACTTGGGAGGCAGAGGCAGGCGGATCGCTGTGAGTTCGAAGCCAGCCTGGTCTACAAAGGGAGTCCAGGACATCCAAGGCTACACAGAGAAACCCTGCCTCAAAAAACAAAAAACAAAAAAAAGAATGAAATTATGAAAGACAATAGGAAGAGAGATAGGCAGAAATAAAGATAAAAAGCAGGTTTCCTTTCAACTGAAAGGTGAATTAGCTACAACCTCAGCTCTATTTTCCACTTTAATCGCCTTAATATGGGAAAAGAGTTGACGATGTACTTCTGTGGTAACATAGCATTTGCCTAACATGTGTAAGGCCCCATGGTCAATCCTCAATAACACCAAAAATGACATTTTGAAAAGACCAGAATGCCTTTCACCACATACACAAACCAGTGTACATATATGTATATATAGAGAATTCAAATATATACAGATAGAACATATTTTAAACACATATATTTAACAAGCACACGCGTGTGAATGTTTGAGGTGGGGAGAGAGAGGAGGAGAGGAGGAGTGTGGTTTTTATAAATGTATGAAGCACAAGAAATCTTAGAATGTTTCAGAATTATGCAGGTCTTCATTCTAAGATCAAGACTACTTCACTTGCACACAACAGATGCTTGGATAGCTTAGAAAATGTAGCTTTTCATTGCATTGTACCTTTTATAGCTCGTCTCTTAGGAATGATCTATTTTCTACAACTGATTCTTAGAGCTATAATGGAATTGTAATGCAGCACAAAAGAAGGAAATCTTTACATTTAGAATGGCATTTCTTTTACACTATGAGTTCCAAGAGATTCCAGCTGTCCTTAGCTGTGGACCTGGGAGACAGGAGCCTGTGTCTTTCCTGCTTTGACTCCATCCTGAGTGCTAAATCCAGGAAACTCAATTAGCAAAGTCGGGCCTCGAGTTTCCCCTTGAGAAAGAAGAGCTTTTGAAAATCATCACAAGCATTATACAGCTCTAACATTGTGATGGTATGAGTTGTGCAGGATGTACAGAGAAATTAAGGCTGGTTCTCTGCTCATTCTGTGAGCAGCAGTAAGACATCTGTAAATCTTCCTTCATGCCATACTAAGAATGACCTTTAATTATAATTCACAAAGGATCTATGACCAGCATGAATCCTTGTCTATGCATAAACCTTCATATCTCAGCAAGTCTCAGAGCAATGCCCATGTAATAGGATTAGCAATTCTGGTTACCTGCTTGTTCTGCAGTTTGAATTCTTTACATCCCGATTTAAGCCCCCTCCCTCATCACCTCCCAATCCTCCCTGCCCCCCATCCCCTCCCTAACCCAATTCCTCCCTCATCCCCTTTCCCTCCCTTCCCTAGTCCTTAGCACAGGGAGCCCTCTTATCCTAACATTTGACCACAGCTTATCCAGTGTCTTCTGTACTACCTGTACCCTCTTCCTCTGTGGCCTGGCCAGGCCACCAGTCCAGGGTAGAAATGAACATTAGGAGGCCTGAATCCATGTCAGATGTAGTCCCAACTCCACATTTTGTTGGACCCACATGGAGACTGTGCAGTCTATCTACTATATCTGAGCAGGAGGTCTAAGCAAGAGATCTAGGTCCACATCTCAGTTGGTCATTGGTTAGCACATCAGTCTCTATATTATAATGTGGTTAACCTGAATTAAGTGGCTAACATCTGTTTGAGAGTGAAAATATGCCATGTGTGTCTGTATGGGTAGGAGTTACCTCACTCAGAATGTTGTCTCTTGTTTCCACCAATTTGCCTGCAAATTTCAAGATTTCCTTGTATTTATTAGCTTAGTAGTATTCCATAGTGTAAATGTACCACAGATTCTTTATCCATTCTTCAATTGAGGGACATGTAGGTTGTTTCCTGATTCTGGTTATTACAAATAAGGCTGCTACATGCATGGTTAAGCAGATGTCCTTGTTGTGTGGTAGAGCATCATTTGGGTATATTCCAAGGAGTGGAATAGCTTGGTCATGAAGTAGCCCTATTCCCAGTTTTCTGAGAAAGCACCAGATTGATTTCCAAAGTAGTTGTACATGTACAAGTTTACACTGCCACTAGCAATGAAGGAGTGGTCCCCTTTCTCTATATCCTCACCAGAACGTACCATCACTTGAGCTTTTTATCTCAGTCGTTCTGATGGGTATAATATGGAATCTCAGAGTAATTTTGATTTGCATTTCTCTGATGACTAAGGATTTTAGGAATTTCTTTAAGTGTTTCTCAGCCATGTGATAATCCTCTGTTGAGAGTTCTCTGTTTAATTCTGAGCCTCATTTCTCAATTGAGTTGTTTGGGTTTGTGGTGTTTCATTTCTTGAGTTCTTTATATATTTTAGATATTAGCCCTTTGTCAGAACTAGGGTTGGTGAAGATAATTTTCCAGTATGTACAGTGTGAATTCGTTCTGCTGACTGTTTCCTTTGCCTTACAGAAGCTTTTCAGTTTCATGAAGTCCCATTTATTAATTGTTAACCTTAGAGCCTATGCTGTTGGTATTCTGTTCAGGAAATTGTCTCCTGTACCAATGAGCTCAAGGCACTTCCCCACCTTTTCTTCTAACATGCTTAGGCTGTCTGGTTTTAAATTAAGGTTTATAATCCATTTGGACTTAACTTTTGTGCACAATGATAAATATAGGTCTATATGCATTTTTCTACAAGTAGCCATTCAGTCAGACCAGCACCATTTGTTAAAGATGCTATCTTTTTTTCCCTTGTATGAATACGGATTCTTTATCAAAAATCAAATGCCATAGATGTATGGTTTTATTTCTGGGTCTTCTATTTGATTCCACTGGTCAATCAGCCTATTTCCATGCCAAAATCATGCTGTTTTTATTACTGTTGCTCAATAGTACAGCTTGAGACCCAGGATGAAGATTCCTCCAGAAGATCTTTTATTGTACCGGATTGTTTTAGCTATTTTCTTTTCATATGAAGTTGAGAACTGGTATTTCAAGGTCTGTAAAGACTTGTCTTGGAATTTTGATGGGAATTGCATTCAATCTATAGATTGCCTTTGGTAAGATGGACATTTTTACTCTGTTGATTCTCCCGATCCAGGAACATGGGAGATCTTTCCATCCTCTAACAGATAGATTTGATTCTATTGATATATGAGGTAAAATGACTAAATAAGGTCTTCAAAAAACCTCAGAGACCTACAGAATATGACATTTAAAGATGTTTTTATTATTCTAAGGATTCTTTGACAACAAGACAAATTAACTACTGGCAACACCAAGCCTGCCTCAAAGAAGAAGATGAGCATCAAAGAACCTCCTTATGGAGTTGGCTTCAAGTGTGGCAAACAAGCCACTGGGAAAAATGTCCTCATTTCTACCACAGACAGAATTTTGGCTAAAAAATGGAAAACTTGGATGCACGCAGAGTTGATGGCCAAACTCTACCAAGACAGGTTAACCAAGTCTTCAATAGTTCCTGCCTCACAAATATGTCTGTCAGATATATTGGGCCAGAAGGCTGAAGATGATGCTCCAATGTTACAGAGAGTGTTGGGTGACTGTTCAGGCAGTAAACTGTCTCAGTCACTTTTTTTTTTCATTTTGGAAGCTGCTAACCTGCACTCTGGGTTAACTCAAGTATTTGTCCCTTCTCAATTCTCTGATGTGTTTGAAAACCAGATAGTTTAGTCTTTCAATTAAGCTTAGTAAGTTAGAGGGTAAGATGTTTTTAGATCAAGAGAGATGTTTTAAGTTATTAGAAATAAGATATAATAGACATTAAGCTCCATTCAGAGATCTAGAGCCAACAAGATAGAAAAGATGTTTACTTCAGGTTTGCAAAATACAAATAGATAAATCACTATGAATGTAACATTTATATAATTCCTGATTGTCTCATGGTTCTCCCTGCTGTGTGTAGTTTGTTTTATTCATGTGTAATAATATAAATGAATATTTTAAAAATAAACATAATAAAATTTTAAAAAAGAAAATAATGTTTTAAAAATTTAGACAAAACTATCTTCTTTTAAGACTTTCCATGCTTTATTGTTTCTGTGAATTTGGGGTGTAAGAAAATATCAAATAGTTTATGAAAATATGAACTATCAGTACACATTCCAGTTTTATCAAACTGATTTTCTCTATTCTAAAACTTCCTCATTTACCAATTTTCTGTGTGTGTGTGTGTGTGTGTGTGTGTGTGTGTGCATGCATGTGCAAGCATGTGTATGCAAGTGTGTGTGTGATTAGCAAAAATTACACACACACACATACACACAGTCACATAACTGAATAATAAGTAAATAGCAAGGAACTAATAAAATAGCAATGTTTATTTACTCAACATATTCTAAGAAATGTTTAAATTTTTCAGATCAATCTATAGTCCCACAACGGTTTTAAAAGTAGGACAAAAAAAATTAAAAACACAGAAAAAAAAGTTGGAGTATGAAATAAGAGAGGGAGGCTGGGGAAAATTAAGCCAGGGAGAGTGAATTAAGACAATGGCAGGAGGAGTAGAGGGCCATGGGGAAACAAGCTCACCCCTTCTCAGCAGGTGCTTGCAGATATACAGTTAAATGTTCAGTTATAGACACTACCATGTACAAAAGGTGTAACCTTCCCTATATTGCAGTAAAAGTTTACCTATATCACAGGAAATTCTCAAATATTTTGCATATCATCCCTTAAAGAATTTGCTCAAAACTTCTTTTTCACTCTGGAACTGAATTTAGTTTGAGTTTTTTACCACTGATTTGACAAATTCATGAATAAGGAAACCAACTGCCTCTAACTATAAGAACACAGCAGTGGAGCCCGGGTTTCTTCATGCATACTGAGGTAACCTCTCCAGCTGTGTTTTTTTTTTGGGGGGGGGGGAATGGAGCATATTTTCCACATATACTCCCTATGTTATCTATAGTGCCCTTCATCTCTAAAGTCTAGGAATGTTGGATAAGCCCTAAGAAAAGAACTACCAGAATTTTAAAAAATATATTTATTAACTATTTTTACATATGCTTTTATATGATTACACATATATACAATAGACTACCTACAGCAAGAAGAACCAAGAAAGAATCAGGAATTTGTGTGTGTGTGTGCGCGCGTGTGTGCCTGTGTGTGCGTGTGCGTGTGTGTTACATTCGTAGTGTTTTCGCTATTTGTATTTGGCAGCCTTGAAAGCATCTTTCTTGCTGAGTATAAAATTCTGAATGTAAATCAATATCTGTCATATCTCATCATTATCAAATTAAAACATCTATCTAGACCTAAAAATATCTTAACTCCTAAAATACTAAGCTTAATTGCAAATTTAAACTATCTGGTCTTCAACCCCATTAGAGACTCAAGAAGAAGTAAAATTGATTGCCTAAGCATACAGAGGGTGCATGTTAGCAGCTTCCCCAATGAGAAGATGGCAGAGACAGTTTACAACCTGAACAGTCACCCAAAATTCTCTATAATGTTGGAGCATCATCTTCAGCCTTCTGGCCCAATATATCTGAAAGACATATTTGTGAGGCAGTAATTATTGAGGACTTGCTTACACTATCTTGGAAGAGTTTGGCCATTGACCCTGCCTGCATCCAAGCTTTCCATTTTTAGGCAAAATTCTGTCTGTGGTAGAAATAAGGCCATTTTTCCCAGTGGCTTGTTTGCCACATTTGAAACCAACTCCATAAGAAGGTTCTTTGATGCTCATTATCTTCCTTGAGGTTAGCTGGGTGTTTCCAAAAATATGGCATTTAAAAATGTTTTTATTATTTCAAAGATAGATTTATAATAAGACAGGTTAACTCCTGGCAACATCCAGATTTTTCCCTAGAAACTTTATTTCCTTTATTTCACTTCCAGTACAGCTCTGCCATACAAGCAATTGAAATATTCATTTGGAAAATGGGAGTTCCAATGCCTTGAAGTCCTCACTATGAGAGCCTAGAGTGAGCTTTCATCTGAACCAGATACTCATAACAATCATCTGGTATATTCCACCTGCTTGATTTGAGCTTCAAGATTAATGATTACTGCAGTTTCCAAACCAGATAGATTTTTCGGATCCGAATACAGGTCTTTTAGAACTATCTATGAAAGAATGTTTTGAACATGCTGATTTCTCATCCAGGTGCTAACTACTCCTTGATTGTCTTCATCATGAAATTTTTAGGAATCTGACATTTGCACCCATCATGTACAAGTGAACCCCGAGATTCCTGAGACACAGATCTTATGTTTCACATTATATATTGATGTCCTGACTAATTTTTTTGTGTGTATGTGTTTGGCCATTACTTAAGCTTATTTCATCTTTACTATGCTTTTCTGGGAAAATAAAATGTGTAAAGCATTTTCCTGGTGCTTAAATATCATTCCCCACTGTCTCATGGATGAGTAACTGAATTAAGTTGCTAAAGACAAAATAGAAGAATTTATTTCTCTATCAGGTCTTCCAGAAAAACTTCCTGGAAAATATATCAACATTGCTCTCATGGGGAGACAGCCTGAGCATTACTCAATCAAAAAATCAGTGCCTATACTCCTGTTTTAGATACATGTTGCAGTCAAAATACAAATAAGAAACAGCAGGCTGGACAAAGTATTAGGTCAAGAGATAGTAGTTACACTCTGCAGGAATCACTGTGACAGTACTAAAACTCTGACACTATTAAGAGATAGTAGACTCAACCTAACTGCATGGTCCTGGAAATTGCACACTAAGTTGTAGCTGAAAGAATAATATACACAGCAGAAAGAACAGCATGACCATCAATACTAACAAAATAAAGGAATTCCAGGAAGCCTACCTATAGTATCACTATGGACACAGTGTGACACAGCACAGGAAGCAATAGGAAAGCTTCAAATTCTGCTAAGTCTTCAACAGGATTTCTGTTAAAGTAGTAGAAAGAGAAAATAATATTATGGAGATCTTGCTCGGTAGGATTTAAAATATATATATATTGATCTGCCTGCAAGTACACCTGCAGGCCAGAAGAGGATATCAGATCACATTATAGATGGTTGTGAGGCACCATGTGGTTGCTGGGAATTGAACTCAGGACCTCTGGAGGAGCAGACAATGCTCTTAACCTCTGAGCCATCTCCAGCATGCTCAGTAGGATTTTTAAGACAAGTGTTAGGTTATCTGTGACCTAAAGCCTCCCTTTTGATGACTATTAGATTCATTGAAAAAATAGTGGGGATAAAATATCAAATTAAAATATTGCATAATTTCTTCCTTTTGTTTAGTTTGCATCATGATGCCTGAACAACTAAGAATAATTATAATGGGTTATAACATTGACAAACTCTTATACCAAGACTATGTTATATGAGTTCTTCATGCATTCCATCTAGACAGGAACACATGAGAAAGCACTAGACTCCTCTAAGTCCATCTGACAATATGCTTCTCAGTCTCAGTGAAGTTCCTGCAGTTCACTGAACAGTGAGCATTACCTGAAATCCCTGAGACAGTCACTTAGGTATTTCTGACTGTGTGACTGTGCTCTGCAAATGCAAGCTCAGGCCGATATCTGGCCAAACATGTAAAAGCATATGACATGCAGAAGTAGAAAGATCTGTGTTCTGAGTTAGCACAGTACTATGACCTAAATTATCATCACTGCAGTGAACTAAAGTCAATGAGGTTCTGTCTGGAAAGGATCCCCAGGCAGCTGCAATTCTGCATCAGCCTCACAGCATTCATTTCCATAATATATTGTACAATGCTAAAGAAAACATCCTAGATCAACCCATTATTTCTTTTCTGAAATTATTATAAATTAAAACAAAATTACTTATGGGCCATATGTGCATGTTTCATGGGGTGTCTGTGAGGGCAGGTTTCCATGTAATCTAAAAAAGAGCATCAGATCCCTTCTAGTGTGAGTTACAGTAGGATGTAAGTGTTGAAAACTGAATTTGGACACTCTGGAAGAATAGTAAGTGTTCTTAACTACTGATAGATATCCATAGTCCTTCACATAAAATATTTACTATCTAGCTTAGAATTTGGGACCTTGATTGCAATTTTTCTGTATATGCACCAGAAGTCATTATGTACCAATGGGATCCTTTCTCTGCATCAACCAAGTTATTTACCTTCCAAAGCTTATCTCATAATTGTGAGTATGCGTACATACCTATGTATAAAAGCAAGCACACACACGTAAACATACATACACATAGACACACACATATACACACCACATGCATGCACACATACCCATACACATTCACATACACATGTGCACACACACACACTTATAGGCACATAGAATCACTGTGTCTAGTCTCTTATTCATTACTTGATTAACTCAATATTATAAGCATATGAATATAAAAGTTTTAAATAAATTTTCCTCTTCTGAATTTTTATAAAGTTTTTTGAGTTATAAGAAAATCACATGAAATTATATCTGTCATTAATCTCACTTTTGTGAACCATAATTTTTAAAATTTTACAGTATCTGCTCATGATAGGATCATACTGGTACTAATTGGCTATCTGTGTACTGCCTATTCTTACACTTAGAACATGGAGAATGTTCAACCTGTGCTAGGTGCATGGAAACTTACTCTCTTACCAAAAACTTGCATTGATTCAATTAATAAATATTCACTGAGCATGGCTTCTCTGATAGCTGCTGTACTAGATGGTAGCAATTCTGAAATATATGGTCACCCACCTGACTACAACAAATGGCTCAGCTCAACTCTATAGGCTCATTTAGATACAAGTATACACAACTGTATATGTAATAGAAAGGGAGGTATGGGAGAGTAAAAGGGATGGAAGATGGCAGAGAGGATGTTATGGATGAAATGTGCTACATGAAGTATTTTAATTGCAATATTATTGATTCTGGTTTATTATTGCCATAATAAATAATACAATAGAATACAATCAAGGAGGGAAAATGTCAGAAAATAATGTTGTTTGCTTTTTGGATTAAAATCATTCCAGTGATAAATTGTTTATTAGTATTTGCTGCAAACTGTCAGCTAATAGAAATTATAACTCCATGTGAGTCTCCTCCATATCTCTGTTCACCCTGTTTCACCCTACTTCAATGGCTACTAGGAATAACATCAAAGAATCTACTTCTCAGTGGACCATGAAATTAAAGCTCAGCAAACTGAAACAGCCAGTGGTTCTCATTCTTGGGAAAGGGCCAATCTGTGAATTTAATAAAGAATGAAATAAGAAAACTCATGTCTCTAGGAAAATGTGTAAGCACTGATATCAGGAGAGCTGAGTGTGAGGGAGTCCTACAATCAAGCTTGCAGACTTTCAGGAAGGTACTCATAAACCATTACATAAAATGAATATGAGGGATTTTGTCTTTTATTATATAATCTACAGGCAACAGAACCTACATCTGCTGAGAGGCCAGGAAGGAGACAGAGTGAGAAGTCTTAAATATGGGCTGGGCTTTCTGGCTGGTCTAGTCATAGAGAAACACTCTCCTTCTGAGTCACTTTGTGACAGTTGAGACTTACTGCACTTTATATTTTTATGCAAATACAAGACATTTCTTGCTACTGTATTTTACCTGATCAATTTACACTTAAAACATTACATTGCTGCAACCTCATATATTTATCACAAGCTAAGTAATTTATGTGTATCTACTAATTTTATAACATTCCTAAGAGTGTATGACTCTTCTTTATTATTATTATTTTACTATAATGAAGAATGTGAATGAGGAGATTAAACAATTAAACTAGAATCACATACCTAATGTGCAACAGAGTTAGTATTTAGGTCAATACAGTCTGACTTCAGTTTCCATTTTAACCATGGCATGGATTCTATTAGGTAACTAATGTACAACAAGCCATGCCTGAAAAATACATACATAAATAAATATGACATTTATAATCTTGGATAATAGTCTCACACAAGAAAAGTTAATTTTGATGAAATATTATAAAATGCTATAATAATGATATGTGCTACATTAGAAGGGCTACAAAAAGGTGGAAGCTATTGTACCTATAGAAACTGAGATGGTCAACCAGTTTTAAGAGACAATATGCTTTCTTGTTAATATGTGCATGCTTCTTGTAGGATGTAACTTGTTCAAATTCATCTTCAGGCTACACATTATCTGAAAAAAATTTATTTATTTATTTATTTTTATTTATTTTTAATTAATTTATTCTTGTTACATCTCTATGGTTATCCCATCCCTTGTATCCTCCCATTCTCCCCTCCCTCCCATTTTCCCCTTATTCCCCTCCCCTATGACTGTTCCTCAGAGGGATTACCTCTCTCTGTATATGCTCATAGGGTATCAAGTCTCTTCTCAGTGACCTGCTGTCCTTCCTCTGAGTGCCACTAGGTCGCCCCCGCCAGGGGACATAGTCAAATGTGAGGCACCAGAGTACTTGAGAAAGTCAAATCCCTCTCTCCACTCAAGTGTGGAGACTGTCCTGTCCATGGGCTAGATCAGGGTAGGGGTTTAAATTTTTCGGCCTGTATTGTCCTTGGCTAGGGCCTTAGTTTGAGCGGGATCCCATGACCCAAATCTGCCTATGATAATGTTCTACTTGTAGGTTTCTAGGACCCACTGGATCCTTCTACATTGTTATTCTCCCATTGAAAAAATTAATATGAATTAGCTCATTAATTGCTTTATAAAATATGAATTAAGAAGTCTCCAAAGGTACTAAACATGAAAATAACTTGAGCACAGTCCCAAAGGGTAGAGCCTGGAATAAAGTCCAAGATATCTGACTGCAAAATCTGATCCCTTTGCTACCCTGTTCTTCTCTGTACTTTTAAGACTAAAGATATTTTTAAAGAGATTATGAATTTGAAAGAGAATGGGAAAAGTTATATACAGGAGTTGAGGGGATGAAAGGGAATGGAAAAATATAATTATAATATCAAAATTTTTAAAATACACTATATCATATTGTAAACTGACACTCAGATTCCAAATGATTAGACAGAAGGATGGTGGAAACCAGAAATGTTTTGTCTCATTATTTTTGGTTACTGTATTTTTAATACTCCCAGAAGAGACTAAGTATAAAAGATCAATTCATGAAAATCTCTACAATGTCACAGAAAAATTGACAAGGTATTCGCCAACAACCCTAGAACTGTCAGAAAAGGACAGGACATGATGAAGATCATATTTCTTGGCCACCTAAAATGCTGTAGGTAGCATAAATATTTAGTTAATCTTCTGTATCTCTTTTAAAAAGCCATTGTTAATCTGGGAGAGACGGGAGTTAGAAGGACCTGGAGGGGACAGGAGCTCTATAAGGAGACCAATGGAGGCAACACATCTGAGCAGAGGAGGTGCGTGCTGCACAGACTGATGCACAAACCAAGGACCATACATGATAGAGACCTAGGCTTTTTGCTCAGATGTAGTAGATAGGAAGCACAGTCTCCTTGTGGGTCCCATAATATAGGTGGTAGGGACTACTTCTGACATGAACTCTGGTGCACATTGATCACTTCTTCTGGTAGGGGTAGCATTGCCAGGTCAGAGTGTGTGCATGTGGTGTGTGTATGTAGGTGTCTATGAGTATTGTGTTTGTGTGTGTGTGTGTGTGTATGTATGGGTGTGTGTGTGTGTTTATACATAGGTATGTAAGCATACTCACAATTAAGAGATTATGCCTGGAAGGTAAGTAACTTGGATGATCGAGAGAAAGGATCCCATTGGTACATAATGATTTCTGGTGCATATACAGAAAAAATGCAATCAAGGTCCCAAATTCTAAGCTAGATAGTCAATATGTTATGTGAAGCACTGAGGATATCTCCCAGTAGTTAAGAATACTTGCTACTCTTCCAAAGTGCACAAATTCAGTTTTCAGCACTTACATCCTACAGTAACACACTAGAGGGTATCTGGTGCCTTTTTTTAGATTACATGGAAACCTGCACTCACAGATACCCCATGAAACATGCACATATGGCCCATAAGTAATTTTGTTTTAATTTAAAATAAAATGATAAACTGGACTCTTGGTTCCCATGATTTTGTCCAGTGGGAGACCTTGTGAAGAGTGACACATAACAAGGTCTCAGAAGAAAAAACAGATCTAGAACTTCATTGTCCTACTCACATAACTCTCACAACAACTTCCATCTCTGCTCCAAATCAAAGATTGAATTGCATGGGAACTTCTCATGGAGAATTTTCCTATCAGGGAAAATAGAATCCTAAGATATGAAGCAATATTAGGCACAATGGAGGTGACAACAAATGTCATGTCAATCACACACAGGGAGTAACAGCAAAAGTTAATAAGTTATAAGAAAATAAAGAGGACATGAAACAAATGAGGAGTCAATCTCTAAGAAAATATAACTCAAACAAGAGAAAAAGATGTTAAGATCTCATTTTGGTTAATTTCTCAAATACACAAATAAAAATGTTATCAAGGAAGAAAATAAGGAGGGTGAGCATGTCTTGAAGAATGTCTCTCT
>OU015749.1:68319982-68352384 GCA_907169655.1 Acomys percivali
TCTCTCTCTCTCTCTCTCTCTCTCTCTCTCTCTCTCTCTCTCTCTCTCTGTCCCTGCAACCAGATCCAGATGGGATGGACTGAATCCTGATTCTGCCACTCATCTCTTGTTTTAAGCAAGGTAATAAAATTGTCTGTGCTTCAGTTTCCTCACTTGTAAAAACTGTAACATAAAGTGATGTACAGGGGGCAGCAGTGAGCATGTACTGATCTGGCAGAGGACCTGAGTTCAACGCTTGCAACAGGAGGCTCGCAACCAACTCTAAGTCCAGATCCAGGGAATCTGTTCTTAATCTCACTGGACATCTCTCCTCACTTGCATGTATCTATGTATACATACAGATACACAGAGATACAACACACACACACACACACACACACACACACACACACACACACACACACACACACACACAAAGACATTTAAAAATTAAGTATTGAAGAGCATGCTGGCACACACCTGTAATCCCAGCACTCGGGCAGGTAGAAGTAGCAGGAACGCTATGAGTTTCATCTGGTCTGCAAATCGAGTCCAGGACAGCAAAGGGTACACGGAGAATCCATGCCTTGAAAAAAACAAAAATCCAAAACCCTATTAGTAATGCTGTGTGGAATAGAAGGCATGCTTTCCGGTTCCTTCCTTAGTTTCTCAATTCGACTCAATGTTGGGATGTGATGTGGATTTATAACCAAATTAACTTTCTCAGTTGATTTTATTCATTGTACTTGTCACAGCAATAGAAATGCAACTAGACCAGTGGAGAAATGGCTGAATGGGTGATGTACTTGAACATATGAATTCAGTCCTCTGAACTGTATAGCCAGATGGCTATGCATAATTGAAACTCTATGCTGTAGCAACAGAATGATCTGTAGCTTCTTTGCCATATCAAGCTATAAGCCATTAGAGTCTCTGTTTCACAAAAATATGAAGGACATATTCTGAAAAACAACTGGCAAGGTTATGCCCTAGCTTCAACATAGACCCAAACATATGTGAGCACAGACAAGCATGCACACATCATACACACACATATGCACACGCACACACACACACACACACACAGAGAGAGAGAGAGAGAGAGAGAGAGAGAGAGAGAGAGAGAGAGAGAGAAACAGAGAGACAGAGACAGAGAGAACAAAAGGGATAATAATATATCAGTGATGAGATAATATGAACTAAGGAAAATATTTGTTAGCAAAACCATTATTTTTTAAATAATAAGTTAAGAAGTAACAAAGAAAATGGCATTTAAAACATTCAAATCAATGATCTGGAAAGTAGGCTAACCTTGTCAATTCCAAAGGCAAATTACTGGAAAGAACTCAAGACAAATGGAATGTCTGCAAAATCAAGAAGAGTGAGAGTGACTCAACAAGAACACAATTATTGTGCATTACATCAAAATCCCTTACACACCTGCCAGGAAAATGATCAGGATGCACATCAAAGCGCTAGGGACTGGAAACTGTAAAACTGGAGACAAAAGGATGCATCTAAGATATGTGAGTCCATCATGTCAAGATGATTCTCAAGTAAGTTGGTAAAATGTCAGAAGGAGGCTGAGACAGGGCTCAACAATAAACAACACACACCATTCCTTAGAGGACTAAAGTTTGAAACCCAGACCGCCACCTCAGACTGCCCACAGCTGCCTGAAATCCAGCTCTATGAGGATCCATCACCTCAGGCCTACACACACACACACACACACACACACACACACACACACACACACACATGCACATATGAACACACACATATGCACACACATGCATATACACACTCATGCACAAAGATAATGATTATAAATCTTAAAAAGTAAAAGTAAATGGAAAATGTCACGTTGATGAGTTACATATAGAGAGATATAGTGATTATAGAATGTGATTTCACCTCTCATAACAGTGAGGTAACAAAATTAAGAAAATAAAGATTGTAGCATTGGAATAATTAATTTATCTTCCAAAGTACAGGGGTGTTTCAATGCAGTATTAATTTATGTTATGGAAATTTTTGTATAGCTTTTAAACTTCTTCTAGCTACATTACATTCTACTTGCAAATTTCCACTTCTAGTTTATTTGGTTATTTTTTATTTTATCTTTTTAATCTCTTATATATTACATCTGGACCACAGTTTCCCCTCCCTCCACCACCATCCCGTTTCCCCACCCACTTCCCTTCTCCCTCAAATCCACTCCCCATGCTGCCTCACCTCAGAAATGAGCAGGCCTCCCAGGAACTAAACACTTATAATAAGCTACAATAAGACCAGGAATATACCATCAAATTGATGCTGGACCAGGCCACCATGAAGAAGAAAAAGGGTTGCACAAGTAGGCAAGAGTCAGGAACAGGCCTCTTCCCACTGTTAGGCTGCCCACAAGATCACTAAGCTACTCAGCCTTAACTTACATGTTAGACTCCTACAGGTTCCCTCGTCTCTAGGACATCCCATGAGTCCTGGCCTATTGATTCTGTGAGCCGTGTTCTCAGTTTCTCAGGGTGTTCCTGAGCCCCCTGGTTCCTTTTATCTTTCCTCCCCCTCATCCACAGGAAACCCCAAGCTCTGACTAATGTTTGGTTGTGGGACTCTGTATGTGATCTCATGACATGCTGCATGAAGTCTTTCTGTTCTTTTTTATGAATAGTTTGTTAGGCTCTGGTCCCGGAACACTCCACAGGCAGGACAAACTTTGGGTCAAAGGTCCTGGCTTGTTACACAAGATGGCAAGTTTAGCCTCCTTGGCCCCCTATTTCTGGGAATTTGCTAAGGTTACTCTCATAGATTCCGTGGAGTTTCCACTGCACTAAGTTTCTCCCTCATCCCTGAGATACCCCTGAAATGTCTCCCACTTCCAGTCATTTCTGCCAGTATTTCCCCCAACCTGGTCCCCATCCCACCCATCCCTAGTCCACTAGGGAACTTTACTCATTTCCCCTTGCCAGAGAGATCCTTGTATACCCCTTCTGCCTTCCTTGTTACCTGGCCTCTTTGAGTCTGTAGACCTTAGCATGATTGTCTTTTACTTTACAGCTCATAACCTTTTATAAGTAAGTACATACCATGTTTGTTATTCTGGGTCTAGGTTAGATCACTCAGGTTGATTTTTTTTCTAGTTTCATCCATTTGCTTGCAAATTTCATTATGTCATTGTTGTTAACAGCTGACAACATTCCACTGAGTAAATGAACCACATTTTCTTTATCTACTCTTCAGTTAAGGGACATCTAGGTTGTTTCTAGTCTCTGGCCATAATAAATAAAGCTGCTATGAACATAGTTAAGTAAGTGTTCAGTTATAACATAGAGCATCTTGGAGTGTATTCCCAGGAGTGTTATTTATGAATATATTAAGATCAGTGAGTGAGAGAGAGAAAAAAAAGCAACAAATGGTAGAAGTAGAAATAAAGTACTTGGTTCACATATTTCACCAGAGAAATTTAGATGCTATGAAAAAATCACTATGGCAATTAGTTTACTTTTATGTTCTCCACAAGCTAGAAGAGAGCCTCGGTTGATTAATTACCTTAATAGGTTGGCCAATGGGCATACTCTGAGGGTTTGTACACATTGTTAGCTGATGCAGCCCACAGTGCATAGCACCATTCCCTGGCCTGCATGGTATGGTGGAGAAACTGACTAAGCACTAAGAAAGAAATCTGAGTTTATTCTCTTGGCTCTTGAACATGGACAGACCATGACTGCTAGAGTCTCTGTTGTGTCCTGTGAAACAGTAGACAGGGGTCTGGTTGATTCTAGTGAAGGTTCTTTATTACAGCATCAGAAATTAAACTAGTTGGATTATTTTGTTTGTTGATCTCTAGTTTCTTATATGGTTTGGAAATTAGGCCCCTGTCAGATGTAGAGTGGGTGAAAAATCTTTCCTCATTCTGTAGGCTGCCATTTTGTCATATTGAAGCTTTTCATTTTCATGAGGTTCCCTTTATTAATTGTTGACCTTAGTGCCTGAGCTGTTGGTGTTCTGTTCAGGAAGTTAGTTGTCTCTTGCAACAATGCATTCAAGTCTCTTCACCACTTTCTCTTCTATCAGGTTCAGAGTATCTGGATTTATGTTGAGGTCAGTGATCCACTTGGACATGTGTTTTGTGCAGGGTGATTGATATGGATCTATTTGTATTCTTCCACATTCTGACATCCAGTAAAACCAGCATATTCTTTGAGGGCATCTCCTTTTTACAATGTATAACTCTGGCTTCTTTATCAAAAATCATATGTCTATAGGTGTGTGGGTTTACATCTGAGGCTCAATTGTATTCCATTGATTGTCCTGTCTGTTTCTATGTCAATACCATGTGGTATTTATTACTATTGCTCTGTAGTATAGTTTGATATCATAGATGTTGATATCCCCATATGTACTTTTATTGTACAGCATTGTTTTAGTTATACTAGTATTTTGTTTGTTTATTTTTTCCATATGAAATTGAGTATTGTTTTTTCATCACTGTAAAGAATTTTTTCAGGGCAGGGTGGTGGTGGTACACACCTTTAATCCCATCACTTGGGAGGCAGAGGCTAGCCTGGTCCACAAAGTGAGCTCCAGGGCAGTGAGGACTGTTAAACAGAGTACCTTTTCTCAGAAAAAAAAGAAAAAAGAAAAAATAATTTTGTCTGCCTTTTCATTTCTGATTTTGGTAATTTGAATATTCTCTGTCATCTTTCAGTTACTTTGAATAAGAGTTTGTCTATGTTTTTGAATTTCTCAAAGAACCAGCTTTTGTTTTCATTGATTCCTTGTATTGTTCTTTTGTTTCTGTTTAATTGACTTCAGACCTCAGTTTGATTATTTCCTATCTTCTACACCTATTGGGTTTGTTTGCTTCTTTTAGTTCTAGAGCTTTCAGGAGTGCTGTTAAGTGGCTGGTATGAAATCTCTGTAATGTCTTTATGAAAGCACAGAGTGCAGTGAACTTTCCTTTTAGCATGTTTTCACTGTATCTCATAGGTTTGAATATGTTGTACATTAATTTTTATTGAATTCTAGGAAGTTTTTAATTTCTTTATTTTTTCCTTGACTCTAAAGTCATTTGGTGGGAAGTTGTTCAGTTTTAATGAGTTTGAAGGCTTTCTGTTGTTTCTGTTGTTGTTGATATCCAAATTTAATCCATGGAGGTCTGCTAAGAGGGGGTTATTTCAATTTGTTGTGTCTTGCTTCGTTACAAAGTATATGGTCAACTTTTGGTAAGTCCCATGAAGTGCTGGGAAGAAGGTGTATTTTTTGTGTTTAAGTAAAATATTCTGTAGAAATCTGTTAGGTCAAGTTGATTTATAACAACTGTTAGCTCCATTATTTCTCCATTTAGTTTTTGTCTTGTTGACATGTTCATTGGTGAAAGGGGAGTATCAAAGTCTCATACTACTAATGTGTTAGGTATGATGAGCTTTAGTAATGTTTCTTTTATTAATGTGGGTGCCCCTGCATTTGGATCATAGATGTTAAGAATTGAAACATCATATGAGTGGATTTTTGCCTTTGATGAGTATACAATCAATGTTCTTTTCCATATCTTTTGATTAATTTTGATTTCAAGTCTACTTTGTTAGCTATTATAATTGCTATACCAGCTTGCCTCTTGTGTCCACTTGCTTGGAAAAATCTTTTTCCAGCCCTTCACTCTGAGGTAATGCCTATTTTTAATATTGAAGTGTGTTTCTTGCATGCAGGAGATTGGTGGATAGTGTTTTCCTATCCATTCTGTTAGCCTGAGTCTTTTTATTGGGGAATTGAGTCCATTGATATTGAGAGATATTGATGACTAATAATTCTTAATTCCAGCTATTTTGGTGTTGATGGTGGTGGTAGTGTATGTCTGTGTGTTTCCTTTCTTTGGGTTTTGCTGGTGTAGATTTGTTATTGCCTATGTTTTTATGTCTATAGTTAACCCCCTTAAGTTTGAGTTTTTCTTCTAGTAGTTCCTTTAGGGCTGGACTTGCAAATAGATTTTTTTAAATTTGCCTTTGCCATTACATAGCTTGTTTTCTCCATCTATGGTGATTGACATTTTTATTAGGTAAACTAGTCTGGACTGAAATCCATGGTCTCTTAGATACAGTCTGCAAGATATGTATGTATGCCCTTCTGGTTTTAGAGTCTCCATTGAGAAGTCAAGTATATTTTTTTCTTTTTTAAAATGTATTTATTTGTTTATTTATTGACTATACATGTTTACCATACTTCTCTCCCTTCTCCCAGTCTCACCCTCCCTTCCTCCCTCTTCACCCATCCCCCTTTCCCTATTCCTCCAAATAGGGGAGCCCCCCAGTCTACCCCAGAACATCAAGTCACATCAGTATTGAGCACATGTTCTTCCTGTATGGCCTGGTGAGGCAGGCCCCCCATGGCAAAGTGTCAACAAAGTCCATGTCAGAGACAGCCTCTGATCCCCTTTCTAGGGGACCCACATGATTCTTATAGGTCTGTCTTAATACATTCCTTGGCCTTTTCCCCTTGCAGCTTTTAATTTTTTTCCTTCTGTATGTTTATTGTTTTGATTCTTATATGGCACAGGGACTTTCTTTTATGCTTCAATCTATTTGGTACTCTATAAGCTTCTTGTACTTCTATAAGCATGTCCTTCCTTAGCTTAGGAGAATTTTCTATGATTTTGTTAAATTTTTTTGAGTTTTTGAGCTGGGATACTTCTCCTTTTTTATTCTTAGTATTCTTAAGTCTGGTCTTTTCATAGTTTCCCAGATTTCCTGGGTGTTTTGTGTTAGGAATTTTTAAATTTAACATTGTCTTTGACTGATGATTCTATTTCTTCTCTTACTGTATCTTCAAGGCCTGAAATTCTGTCTTCCATCTCTAGTATTTTGTTGGTTGTGGTTGTATCTGTACTTCCTGTTTGCTTATCTAGATTTTCCATTTCCAGAATTTCTTCAGTTTTTATTATTTTATTACTCCTATTTCTATTTTTCAGATCTTGAACAGTTTCCTTCATCTGTTTCAGTTGCTGTCATTTTGTTGTATTTTTCTTCATTTTCTTGCCATTCCTTAACTAATTTATTTTCTCCAATTTTTATTTGTTTTTCTTTCTGAAAATTCTTGAAGTGATTTCTCTATGTCTTCTACAAAGACTTCTATCATCTTTATAAATTTAGTTTTAAGGTCATTTTCCTGAGCTTCAGCTGCAATGAAAGACTTAGGTATTGCTATCATAGAATAGCTGGTCTCTTATAGTGTCATACTGCCCAGGCTGTTGTTAATTGGGTTCTTATACTGGTGTTTTGGCATATGGATTTGGGATGACTATATTTCTATGTGCTGATTTCTGATTTTGTCCTTGTTAGGAAGATGTTTTCTTCATTGGTGTCTGTCACTTTTGTGGTCTTCTGGTCTTTGTGGCCTGGATTCCTGGCAGCCAGTTTGGCCTATGATCTAACAGGGAGTCTCAGTCTAGGTTTGGAGATGGGCTTCTGGCAGCTGGCTTTGGCTTTGATTTAGCAATAGGGGGTCTCTGTTCTTCTGACTTACGTGGCCAGCACCTGAGCAGATGCAGTCTGCCAGACTTGGGGGCAGAGGCCTGGCAGTGGGGGTGGTAGTGTCTTTGGAATTGGTCTTTGGGGACAATTGAGGTGACAAGTGTGTCATTTACTTCTTTTTCTGACTGGTGTGGTTTGAATCTGAACCAGATAAGTCTACTGAAGTTGGGGACAGAGGCTCTGCCTATACCTTTTAATTAAAATCAAAGATAATAGTTCTCAGAGCCTATTCTTTCTACTGATTGCATCATATTTTTTACATATTCAAAGAAATAATTATAAAGCAATATTAAGAAAACACAGGCACAGATTATTTCACAATGAGGTGAAATTTTCCCTTTGTTCTATTTCTCATATTTTCAATGTCATAAATATTTTCACTAAGAGTTTATTCATTTTTCATTTTAAGAAAACTGCTCTTATCATGATTACTGCATGTTTTTGATAACTCAGGGTGCCCTACAGACATTAACCAAATCATTCTAGAGTAAATTTTATTTTATCCATTTATTTTTCAAATGAAGAAGCAGAAGCACTGAAACATTTAGTATCTAATCAAGGTCAAGAGATAAAATGCAGAGCAAAATTCTAAACTATGAAGGCTGCTCCAGTGACTAAATTCTTATCTATAATATAGTGCTGACTCTAATAAATCACTTAAGAATATCATTTAATTTAAAAGTGATAAAAAACGTTATAATGAGAAAATCATCATTTAACTCGCATAAAATATTCTTGTGTAAAGAATCATATTTAATACATTGTGATTATTTAGAAATATTTCCTCCCATCTAAAGTTTGTGGAGATATTTTATCAATAAAATACTACTTACTAGATTTTTTTCACTACATGCAGCAGCCCCTGGTACACCAGTTTCACCCAAGGCACGTTTGTGAAATCAAGTAAGCTGACAGCCATGAATGCAGTACCTTCATTGCGAGTTTTTCTTCTCTAGGTTTGTTTTATTCATGCAAATAGGGTCTTTTTTGGGGGGCTGGATGTTTGTATGTTCACCATATGTGTGCATGGTAACTGTGGAGTTCAGAGGAGGCTATCGGGTCCCCTAGAACTGATCTTATAGGTTGTTGTGGTGATAAGCAAAGACAGATCTTCTTCAACAGTAGCAAATGCTCATACCCAATAAGTCATACTTTCAACCATCAATTAGTAGAGATTTATTTTACTAATGATGGAGAGCCATTTTTAACTACTTATAGAGCTTTAAAGGTCTTTGTTTTGTACAGGCCTGAAGCTGTTGGCCAGAAGTTACATTTCTTGAGTCTTATCATTCTTTCTTACCTGGTTAGAAGTTCCTCATTCAGTAAATCAGAGGCCAAGCTGCACATTCTAAACCCTCTGATTTGTAGTAGCCTTTCTTTATGCCCTTACTGTAAACTATACATAATTCCCAGTTTTATATATTATACAGGTTTGTGACTGCATGGCTGTCTTTTTATTATTCATATCCTTGCTAATTACATTCACAACATAAGTACCTATGACAATGAATGGCAGATAAGGGGCAATAATAATAATAGATAAGTAAATATTTAATATTTTATCATTAATTTTTATTGATGACTGCATTAGAAATGAACCTATGATCATCACAACTCTGAAATCTTCTGTGTTTGATAATGGAATCTGCATCTCAGCTACTAGACAAGTGCAGCAGGATGAGATGGACGTGCTGTGTGAGATAATACACAGGTCTACAAAATCTCATCATCTATGTCTGGGAACATAGTTGGAACAAACATAAGACATTAGAACATGGCTTCTGAGAGACCAGAAGGGAAGGAGGGTATATTAATATGTGTGGCAGGACACAAAATAGATAAACATGACAAGTGAAAAGCTTTCATAAATACAGAAGTTAAAAACACATTTTTTTTTGTTTTTAACATTTTCAAAGATTTAATGAGACTGAGGAAAAATGCTCAGACAAAACATTTTTGGAGATTCCTTTAATTGCTGCTATGATTTTTCATCCTATTCATTCTTTTACTCTAAAAGTTAGTCATATCCTTCTCTCTCTCTCTCTCTACACACACACACACACACACACACACTATATATATATATATATATATATATATATATATATAAAACAAATATGTACATTTGTCCATGTGTAACATATATATAAAATACATAGCATGATATATATACATTATTTATATATATATATAATATTGTAGTGTGTGTGTAATTGTATATACGTATATAAAATGGATGTATGTACACACAAGGACAAATGTACATATACGCCCCTTTCAAGACCCTTTATGTCCTGTTGTT
Source organism: Acomys percivali (assembly GCA_907169655.1). Classification (NCBI taxonomy): domain Eukaryota; kingdom Metazoa; phylum Chordata; class Mammalia; order Rodentia; family Muridae; genus Acomys; species Acomys percivali. The sequence goes on from OU015749.1 coordinate 68,329,793, forward strand.
TCACATCTGTGGCGCTATTGTCTTTTTTCCTTTAAAAGAGTTGGCTTTGTTTTTAGTCATACATCTATATATGTATATATTATTGTGTATGCATTTTCCTGTGTGTTTTCACCCACCCTCAGAGGCTAGATCCCTTGAAGGTGGAATTAAAGCTCATGGTGAGACACCTGGTATGGGTGCTAAACTAGGAATATATGTAAGCATTAAGCACCCTTACCCCCTGAGGCATCTCTCCAGCTCCCAAGTATTGCTGAAGTTTAAATTCAAGTCCAAGTGGATCAAAGACCTCAACATAAAATCAGAGACACTAAGTCAGATAGAAGAACAGCCCAGACCTTAACGTTAAAAATTAATAAATGGGACCTCATGAGGCTGAGAAGCTTCTGTAAGGCTGGAGACACTGTCAAGAGAACAAAGTGACAGCCTACAGATTGGGAAAAGATCTTCACCAACCCTTCATCTGACAAAGGTCTAATATCCAAAATATGTAAAGAACTCAAGAAATTAAACACCACCAAATCAAATAACCCAATAGAGAAATGGGGCTCAGAACTAAACAGAGAATTCTCAACAGAGGAATATCAAATGGCTGAGAAACAAGAAATGCTTGACCTCCTTAGTCATCAGAGAAATGCAAATCAAAACAACACTGAGATTCCATCTTACACCCATCAGAATGGCTAAGATCAAAAATTCAAGTGACACCACATGCTGGTGAGGATGTGGGGAGAGAGGAAAACTCCTTCATTGCTGGTGGGAATGCAAACTAGTACAACCACTTCGGAAATCTATCTGGTGCTATCTCAGAAAACTGGGAATAGGGCTTCTGCAAGACCCAGCTATTCCACTCCTTGGAATATACCCAGAAGATGCTCCACCACACAAGAACGTATGCTCAATCGTGTTCATATCAGCCTTATTCATAATAGCCAGGTCATGGAAACAGCCTATGTGTCCCTCAGTAGAAGAATGGATAAAGAAACTGTGGTACATTTACACTATGGAATACTACTCAGCTATTAAAAACAAGGAATTCCTGAAATTTGTGGACAAATGGATTGAACTAGAAATGATCATAATGAATGAGTTAACCCAGAAGCAGAAAGAGTCAAATGGTATATACTCACATATATCTGCATACTAGCCCAAGGGCCATGTCTCACGAAAGCCTTCCCTTACCAGGAAACTGGGACAGAGGGAGGACATCCTATTGGGACTCTAGATGAGAGGCATGGGAGAATGGCAAAGTTGAAGGATCCAGAGGATCATCGAAACCTACAAGAAGAACATTCTGATAGGCAGATTTGAGCCCAGGGGTCCTGCTCAAACTGTGGCACCAGCCAAGGACAATACAGGCTGTAAACTTCAAACCCCTACCCAGATCTAGCCAATGGACAGGCCATTCTCCACAGTTCAGTGGAGAGTGGGGACTGACTTTCACACATACTCTGGTGCCTCATATTTGACCACGTCCCCTAAATGGGGAGACCTGGTGGCACTCAGAGGAAGGATAGGAGGCTACCAAGAAGAGACTTGATACCCTATGAGCATATAAAGGGGGAGGAGGTCCCCCTCAGTCACACTCATAGGGGAGGGGAGTAAGGGGAAAATGGGAGGGAGGGAGGAATGGGAAGATACAAGGGAGGGGATAACCATTGAGATGTAATGTTAATAAATTAATAAAATAAAATTTAAAAAGTGGTTGTCTTGGAAGCAAACCCGAACTGTATGAAGACCAGAAAAAATAACAGTAGGGCCAAGGTATCAAAACCTAACCAGATGCTCAGCTTCAATATATGACTGCTACTAGCAACTGTATTAAGTAAAGCAGTAAAACCACTGCGATGGTTGGGAAGGAGCGGAAAGGAGTCTCAATGTGCTTAACAGCCATCACTAGCTAACTGGAAGAAGCAATGAAACAAATGGTTTGTATGTGAGAGGAGTCATTCACATCTCTAGCATTAGATAAGTGTGAGACATTTGTGGTAAGAAGACAGAATAGGAAAGTTTAAGTCTACAAGCTTTCTGGAAACTTTCAAACCAACTAATTTGCACCATTCCTTAAAAAAAAAAAAAGTACTGGATGTGGATTTGACACTTAACAAATTATAGTGAAGAGGATAAAAACAATGCCCAGAAATCAAAATAACAGATGAATATAAAATGGAGCTCATCTATCTCACAAAATCTTCACATTTCATGACACCATAGACAAAATCAAAAGAGGTTCTACATAATCAGATAATCAATCACCCTGACCCACATTCACTTCTTGACATCAAGAGAAACAACCTCATGTAAAACTGAACAGTAACACATCAGTACTGCTCTGCAATTGTTTCCCGCTGCTGTGATGAAACACTAATACACCCAATTCAGATGAAAATGGGTTTATTTGAACTTACCTGTTATGGTCCACCATCAAAGAAACCCAAGGCAAGAACTCAAGGCAGGAACATGGAGGCAGGAAGAGAGATTATGGTGCAACTCTGCTTACTGTGGTGGTTTCAAGACTAATGGCCAACATTAACATCTAGCAGCTTTTCTTGAAACATCTAGAGACTGTCACAGAGATTCACAACTGTTTAAAAAGGAAAGAGTGTGTGACCATGGCTTGTCCATTTCCAGTTTATACATTTGCAATGCAAGCCATAAGCACAAGGGAAATCATGAAAATGCAGAAGAAAGGCTGGAATATCCAGAGATCCAGGGTGCCTACTGCTAGATAACATCTTCCAGAAATAGAAGGGAGCAGCACTCATGAAAACTCAACAATATGGCTGTTTAAACAAAACCTGTACAGTGGCAACCTCATGTAACAATAATGATGAATTATGCAAAAAATAGTGAACTTGAGAGAGAATGCAAGAACACAGAGGAAACAGAGGGTAAATAAAATACTCATGTATGAAAAAAATCTCAAAAATTTAAGTTTAAAAACAAAAGTAAGGAGGACTCAATGGGACTGTGTTCTGTGTAGCAGTGGCATGTATTAGGTAATTCATCAAAGGTTAGACTTGAAGGTCATTGAGAATGGATTTCTTGTTCATAAATAACCTTGGGCCTCACTTTCTGTATCTCATGTAACACCAATTTTGTTAGTGAAAAGGTGATGTTTAAAGGAAGGGGAGTGCATCACAACTTCTCCCCCTTGAAGGCTTCATATATCAAATGTAAGGGAAGTATGTGCTATTCACAGGGTTTTGCTAAAGCCAAGGAAGAAGAAGAAATTTCTTCCTAGTATAATGATATTTTATACATTAAAATATTCTACTTTTATTTCATCTTAATCTACTTGTCTTATGCGATCTGGACAAAAGAATGTGTTCTATGAGTATCTCTGGCCACAGGTGAGGACACAACGTTGTGACTGTGTTAAGTATGTTTCAACATGTAAGTTAGCATAATGCCACATTGGGCTATTATCCACTCTTACTCCTTAAATTGTGTCCTAGTGCTCGGTGATAAACTTTATCTTCTTCTACACTAAGACCTATAAGTCTTAGTTACTTCAATCAAGATTACAAAGATGGGAGGCAAGGGAAGTCCAGAGTGAGATTTCAGTAACAATATGTAATAATAATTTAGCCCAGGAGACATATTTGCTTATATTAATTTGTCACTCATCTTATTTGTAGTGATGATCTTAATTGTTGGAAAATGATTGTTTTTAATCATTGTAGCAATAACACTGGCAAATGTTACAACTAGAATCTCATTTGCTTTGCAGAAACAGGATTGGTCAGAATTCTGCTTTATAGTCACATGTGTTGCTGTATAAAAGCTTTAGACTGGAGCACTCAAATGATAGAAGTTTGTCCTGTGGAAGATTTGGAGGGTATAATTCTAATATCATTCTGTCAGTAGGACTGATAAGGGATCATCCTTTGGGTCACTGATGGCTGTGTTATCTTTGTGAATTTTCCTGATGCCCTAATGTGTGTACACTAAAAAAGAAACACGGAGATACGAGTACAAAGAGCAGATGTAGCCACAAGCAGAGACCAGGAAACATTAAAACAAATGAACCAGGCCAATGAGATTATTTAATTTTTTTTTCTTTAAGAGGATACAAGATCATGGTGCCAAACACACAACTTGTCTGATCAGCAGGACAGCAGTGACTACTCAGCAACTAAAAATCAAACTGAAGACAACAAAACACCAGTGTCTGGGTTTTCTAGCCCAGAACATGCCCCATGGTCTGGAACACAGTGGATCCAATCTCAGGTAACTGGCCAATCCAAGAAAAGTTACTGCGTGTACGCAGGCACAGGTTCCAAGAAATTACAGCATGTCTGGCAGGGTGTACAGCATCTGAGCTCTGTGTCTCAGACAGAGATGTGGGATCCACAAACACCAGCATCTGGGTGCTCTAGCTCATTCTCCAAAATTGTGGGGAGCAGTGGGGACTTCCTCTGATAGGAACATTGGTGACCAATTTCATCACTTCCCCTTTGTGGAGAGGCCTTGCTTACACTGAGCCGAAGGGGAAGCAGGTTATCCAGATGAGACATGACAGGCTGTGGTCATATGGTGGAGGAGGACGTACCCTTATTTCAGGGGTCTAGAGAAGGCGAATAAGGCTGAAGAAGGAGGCAAGGTGGGTGGGAACAGGAAGATACCAGTGAGGTAATAACAATCAGGAAGCAATCAGATTAAATCATAATAAATTAATTTTTTAAAAAGAATACAAAGATCAAGATGTTAGAGTAGAGTTATTTCTCCTTGCCTGATATGACAATCAGCCACCTTGTAGCAGACTGCAGAGCTGCCCAACATATTGCTAAGCCTGTAGTCACTATAATGACACAAGCAGAACTTGGGTTAATTTGGGGTTAATTACAAGGTTATTGGATTAATTACATGGTTAATTAGGGTTATGGCAATGTAAGAGGGATGTTAAGTGTAACATGACTCTTTTATGAGATCCCACTGGCCAGTCCCTCCACCCTCCTAGTTTATGGCGGTGTTAGAAGATGATAGAGGAGTGATAACATTTGTTCTTATATCACCACATTTAAACCAATAACTTCTGACCTGTCTATTGTAAGTAAATCCAATCAATATGTTGGATCATGAAGTTGTGCACAAGAGGAATTGTTTATTGGGTCTGTGACTAACATAATATCTGGAGTGAACAGATGCTTGTCTAGGTCTCTCCAGAAGACAAAATACCAGAGACCAAGCTATTCATCTATTTATTTTCTCTTTGTATAAAATGGTTAACCCTGACTGCGAGTGCCTTATCCTGAGGATGGCAGTTATCCTTAATTACTGTCTTAGAGGTTCCATTTCCAAATATAGTCAGTCATACTGTTGGTTGCAGTTTCCACATACAAATTTGAGGGAGAACACAAACATTCACTCCATAACATTGACTGACTCAACAATTCATTGCTGCCAACACTTACTTGGGAGCATAGTCATTCCCAGAATAAGATGGAGAAATACAGCTCTCTGCAGCAAGAAAATCCCATATATGTAATAAGGACTAGAGAACAGTGCCCAGGGCAATGTTCACTTCCCTTGTCATTTTACAAAGTAGACTTTCAACACATAATAAAGTCATGCTCCACAGACTCCAGAGTGAGGAGGCATCTCCCAAAGTGGAATAATTTGAGCATCAGCAAATAATAATTGCATGTTAATGAAATCACCAAATTTCGTTAGGCCCTTGAATCCATAATGATAGTTTTCAATGCTTAATCTTGAGATATGACAAGAAATTATTGTGTGATAGTAGGCACAGAAGAGATTTCCTGTTTTGCCTGATGAATTATAATTTTAAGAGTTAATATTGTAAGGAAAAAATCTTGTTATGGGATTATTATGTTGATACAGAATGAACAATTCCGTCTTCAAAAGAAAAATACTTTACTTTGAAGAAAAAAAAGAGTGGCAATGGCTCATAGGCATGAATTTATCTTATTTCAAATATTGTAGTTACACAAAGCTTTTATAGTAATAAGGCAAAAGTCATAAATCAAAGATTTCTTAAAATATTTCAGTTAAAATATAAAGTAGGTTACAAAAAGTAAAACAATCACTGCCATTGGCTTCACATGTTATCTGATGACGTTCTAAGCCATTGGGTTTGTAGAAGGTTGTCATCAGTTAATACTTCCTAAAACATTTTACCTAATAGTCACAAGGGTGTTAGCCCAACTATACATGTGAGTAATTAAGGCTGTTAAGGGAGCTACAGCTCAAGAAAGGCTTTAATGTTAAGCATTTAATATATAAATAAAATGCAATGATATACTTTGATAAGTTAACTCCATCACAAATATATTTATTGTATATTTATACACATGAGTTGATGGACTTTGACATTGTTGAGTATAAATAATGCATATGAATAGGAAAAAGAAAACAGGCAGGATGGAAACAGCACAATACCATCTTCCCTCTTATGAGTGACTAAGACTCAAGCCCTATCAAACCTATGGATTTAACGTCTATCTTGATCTTTTGGTTCTTATCCTACAGTGGTTTTCTGTATCTGTGTTTTCTTTTACAAAAAATATATTTGTGATGGAGTTAACTTATTAAAGCATACGATTAATTTTCTGTATATTTGGACAAGAACGTCAATATCAAATATAATTAACACATTGGAATTCCATATGTACAACATAAAATGCAATAACTGAGTTAAACTTCTAAAATGAAGTTTGAAAATGTTAATATCACTAAAATGGATATATTAAAAAAAACATTCTGTCTGCTGCACTGTAATCTAGCTTGATTTAATTAAAAATTAATGTATTTGCTGAAGTGACTGAATTAAGTATCGCTTGGTACCTGTATAGCAAATTGACATGTACTAGATAAAAAACTACCTTAACAACAGTGTCTACACTTGTTTTACAAAAATGAATATCACTAGGGTTCAGAGGATTCACCCTAACACATAAAAGTCAATAACATGTGAAAGCCCCTACAATGAGCAAAGTTATATTTACACAGTCTAATTCTGGAAACCAGACTAAGATGAAGGCACAGTCTTCCTGAAATCCCAAAGCATTTCTTTCTGCATGGCAATCTCATCATTAACAATGGAAGAATGGATTAATGGAAGAAAAAACAGAGAAAGGCTAGAGACAGGGCTCCACCTTGAGGCCCTGAGTTCAGATCTCCACTACCCAAATAAAAGGCTGGATGTGACCACATATGTCTGTAACCACAGCACTTTGAATGGAAGACAGAGACAGACAGGCAGATCTCTCAGGGAATAGGTGGATTAGTGATAGAACAGGACATCATATATGTAAATGTATACACACACACAAGCACACATACACAAACACACAGACACACACACACACACACACACACACACACACACACACACAAAGAATTAGCAGAAGGCTTTTTGTCCATTTCTTCTTATCATCCCTATTTTACTGCCTGGCAAAAAATGAAATTTGAAACCTGAGGCTGTGTTGCTACAATTAAGGGAGGCAGAGGAAAGAACAGCCAAATGTCAGCACCAGAGAAGTAGGGCCATATCAGAACATGGTCCATAGATAAAAATTGTCAAGAGAATTCTGAGAACTTGTATGAAAACTACAAGAAAAACTACAAGATGAGCGCCCTGTGACCTCTGTTTCCCCATAGCATGGAGTGTTCTTGGAATGTGCTTTTGTGTCCCTTCTAGCTGTAGTAAATAGGAGTAGGTTTGCTTCAGATTACATATTGCTGTTTGTTTTTGTTACTCATAGCATGTTTCCAAGCACTGGTTGTCTTTAAAACTGCATACAGCATAAACTCATATGATGTTGCCCTTGTGGCTGTAGATAGCCTAAACTCATCTGACCTTTGCTCATATGACATTTATTAACACCCATAATACCCTCAGACTGTAAATTGTGTGATGCTCTGGATAAAGTTGGCTATTGCATGAGACTTTATTCAGCTTCATGTTTAGGCTCTGAGCTCCCAGGTTCACGCTGTTCCTGAGTGGTACAGGGTCACTGTGAGAAAAGCAGATTTTTTAAAAAAGGCATTTGAATCTGGGGATCTAGGCCTGCTAGAAGGAGGTGGCGCCTTAGCAGCCAGTTTAACAGTGATTCTCAAGAAGATTTCCTTATATTTTGTTGTTTGAAGTGAAGAAACATCCTAGCAAGGTGAAACCTGGGACCTTAACATCTCAGTTTACTGTTGGTCTTTATTAGAAATTTTCTACATCTGAAAGGTGAAGCAAGGAAGCATCCTAGCAAGGAGAGACCCGAAGCTTACCCTGTAAGAATTTGTAGGAACCAGGCCCGACTGGGCTGCCTGCCTGTCTTGCTGTTTCATGTCCTGTTTCTAGCAGCTTCCATGTCTGTGTTTATCCTGGTTAGCTAGTCATGTTTACTGCTCTGAGAACGCGCCCCTCACTTCCTCGAGACTTGTCCTCCTGTGTGCAATCACCTCTTGAGGGATTTCACCTGGGAGGAGGATTCGTGTTTTGCTGCCTATAAGAAGGCTCTTTGGAACTCTGGAGGGGAGACTAATAAACCTCTGCCACGGCTGCTGCTGCGGCTGCTGCTCTCTTAGCACGAAGGACCTGCTGTGTTTGTGTGTGTGTGTGTGTGTGTGTGTGTGTGTGTGTGTGTGTGTGTATGAGTTAAATCCGCAGTCCCTCGCCCTCGACTCGGTACCACGGTGGCGCAGGCGCCACAGAATTGTTCAAATTGATCCTGCAAATCTTCTACGGGTCTTATTTTACAAAATAAAATGTAACTACTCATACAGTTATGAGCCCTCTAGATGCTAGAGGTTTAGAAGTTTGTGAAAATTTAATCATATTTATCATATTTTCCTAAAAAAATTTTAATTCATTTTATTGTTATGGGCCCCATTCTTGGAAACCATAAATTTACTCTTCATTTGGAGATTTGACTTTCATATAGCCTGCCAGCACTTATTTATTGCTTATTCATGCTGTGTTTGCTTAGCTGCGCTGCTTCTAAGACACTCTCATTATTGCCTTAATCAGCCTGTGTGTTTCTGTGAATCACCTTCCTACCAACGTCACCACTGTAGTGAAGTACCCTGGCTATGGATAATTATTGTTTTGCATTTAGATTATTGTTACTTTGCATTTATATAGCCTACTTCTTCCTTTTATGTTTTGTTCACAGCAAGTCCTTTTTGCTGAATCTCATTAAGCGTATTAAAAAACACAACAGTGCACCACATAAAATTGCAAAAAAAGAATCTAATAAATTATTTTACTTTGATATTTTATTTTTCATGGAATAAACTAAGTCCAACAAATGTTGGATAAAACTTTTCAAAAGGATATGCTTGGTAATTTTCGTTACTTGTCTTCTATATGTTTTGAGATAAGAGGGGATTCATTAATTTGTTAAAAATTATGACTCGCAACCAAAGCAAAATCTGTACAATTATGGCTATAAAATGTAGAGTCACATTCAAGTTACATCTGGGTAACAGAAGTATAACAGAGTTCGTCAGAAGAAATATATCTCAGAACAAGCAGTAAGCAAATTAGAAAGTTCCTTTGGAGTCCATAGCATTTTATCTAGGTTGCCTACCCTACATCAACTCATTGGTTTTTTGACATGTAAATATATATGTGGTCTATGTGCATTTTTGCATGTGTGTAGGTACAAATGTGTGGGACTGCACATGTAGAGACCATAGGTTGACATCAGGTATTTTCCTCAATTGTTCTTTACCTTTTATACTGAGATGGCATTGCTTATTGAACCCAATACTCATTTGGCTAGTCTAGCTAGCCATCTTGATCCATGGGTTCTAGAATGTGGATGCTGGTATTCAAATTCCCATTTCCATATTTGTACAGCAAGTACTTTATCCACTGAACTGTCTCCTAGCACTAAGATCTTTCATATTTCATCTCAATTTAAGCTAGTTGTAAAATCTCTGCTTGATAATTATTTGCTATCTTCTATGCTGAGATGCACTGTAACTATTTGGAACAACTGTCACATGTGTAGTAAACCTCACAGTGTTTAAAGATAATCTATAACTGTTAGAATAATAAAATAAAATAGTATGCAACCCCGGGTTAATATTTATGATGTTAATGAGACATGCATTATCTATAGAAATACATGTAAGACATAGAATAAACCTTGGACAATAAAGCCCACATTGTGTAAATAAGAAAACATCCTTTCCTATGTGGGAGAAAAGCCTCATTTGTTGTGTATCAGGCACTGTTTAAATGACTAAGTTCTATTTATCTGCCCCAGACACTTCCTCCCCACTTAAATGCTATCTCTCAATATGCTATCTCTAGTCTGCTGATACCCATGTATCTGTGTCCAATACTGTAACCAGAATACAAAAATCTGGACTCCATGAGAAGTGTCCACCTACGACCATATACTCATTACATCATCACAAAGTTTAGGGTCTCAGAATACAATGGATAGGCTTGAAGCATTCACACAATTGTACAATCATATTATAAATATTGCTAAGGTTGCTTACAGATGTATACATGAGGCAGCATAAACTTGAAGTTTCAAGATAAAAATAGATTTTTTCCTACTTTAATTATTTTGGGGAAAACAATTGACTCAAGCATTGTAGCATTTGAGGGTAATAAAAACAAAAACGTTATAACCTAAGCAATCAATAGCTGTACATCAAGTAGTGAAATCCCATAACCCAACACAATAGAGGTGTGAAGGCAAGAATTTATCCAAAAAACAAAACTTAGATACCTAAACCAAATAAAGAACTGAGAAAAGGAGTAGGAGAGAGCTCAGATGGAATTCTTGTTTGTCCAAATGTTTGTGTCTTTGTATCTGTATGTTTCTCATGCTTTTTCTTTTAGTCTTTTTCTTCTGTTTGTTTTGTTCAATTCTAATTTTTCTCTTTATATTATATAATTTTACTTTATTTTATTGTTTTTCCTTAGGTGTCTGTTTTCTAAGAAGAGACAGAACAGGTATACATCTGGATAGATGGAAGAAACTGGGAGAATTAAAAGAGGAAAACTAATAATTAGAATATATTGTAAGAAAATACTACTTTAAGTAAAAGAAAAGAGATAAAAGATAAAATAAAAGAATGCTAAAGTTGGAGATAAGGTTGATCCAAGGAAAGGCATAAGAAGATTTTACTTGGTAACTACAGAGAGTACCCACATTCATACCTCTGTCAGATGCAGGAACAGTGCACCCCACCAATCCTTTCAGCATTCAGAATGGGGGGCTCTTTAACACCTCATTTTTCTTAGATAAAAGGTATGTCTCAATGGTCGAGATTATAGGCAACCTGGCACCCAGGCTCTCCTCCATCGGGAATGATTTAGCTAACCTGCCTCACTTTCTGCTTTACCCTTCACTGGCCAAACTTGAAGTCATTTCTGCTTACCAATTTCTTCATTCTTATTTCTTTTTACATGCAGGGAAATTAATGTGGTATTTTTATAGACCAAAAGTTGTCCAGGAACACAACTAAGCACATAATAGTGGGATTAAACTATAAAGACAAGATCAAGTAAGCATGTGAGATAAGAACGGATGAGAGCAGAAAGTGATCCCACTGCAGAATGGAAACATCAGAAACATGAGAACACAGACCTTTGGCAGTGTCCCACATCAGCATGGAAGGCTGAGTTCTCATCAGAGACCCCTACTCAAATAAACACTGGATTCCTCTTAAACCTGTTTTTATATCTAAATGTTATCTTTATTTTTTACTGATTTTAATTTTAATTTTAATATATTGGAGAAGTATATACACTTGAGTATAGATGCCAACAAGGGCCAGAGGTGTCAAGTACCCCTGAAGCTGTTGTTATAAGTGGGTATGAGTCACCTATTTCTGGGAAATACACTGTGTCCCCTGCAAGGACAGTAATCGCTTGTTTGTTTGTTTGCACTACTAAGGCATCTTTCCAGTCCCCAGCGTGGAGTTTCAGCTTTCTAAGACAAAATTATTTTAAAGGAGCCCATATCAAGCAGTGATGGAGAATGCTAGAAAGAAGGAAAATTGAATAAAGAATTAATAAAGTGAGAGAAGTGCTCCAAGGAAGGATTAGAGGTACCCAAGTGAAGTTGTGAGCTCCTCAAGAATGAGAGTCATACTTGAATTCTTTAAGATAAGGAAATAGGTGAATTGGGTGATTTTAAAGAAAGATACATTTTAAAGACTTGGAAAGGAACTGTCATGGATCACAGTATGGATTCTGACATATGCTGAACCAGGATTTCAGCTAATAATGTAAAACACTATGGTACACAGTTACAGTAATCTAAGTGTCACTTTTGATATGTATACATGTGGTATGAATGCATGTTTATGTGTATGTCCACATATGTGAAAGCCTGATGTTGACAATGGGAGACCTAGGTTGTCCTCTATCTTATTTGACAAGCATGTATCTCATCTTACAGGTGAGGACACACCTGCACAAATAAAATGGTGCAAACACAATGCTTTCAATATCCATTGGCATTTTTACTATGGCTATAAGGCTCACAGTCTTAGTTCTTTAATTCAGAGTTATCTATATTGCTGCATTTTTAAATAATACAGATAGCAGCCTTGTGCTATCCATTATAAAATGACATTCATATATGAGCAAGGACCCTTGATTTATAGCCTTTTTACATTGTACAGCATTTTTGTTCTAGTACTGGTGGTGTCCTACTTACATCCTGGTGGCTACATTGACTCCACCTAACATGTATCACTGTCACAATGTGACAGCCCAAGCCACCTCCTGTTAAATCTCCATTCCAAGTTTCATCTTGATCTTGCACTTTTGAGTTCACTCTGTCTGCAGTACTTATTACTGTACAGTATATAAATATGTGTCTTTGATGAATTATTGAGTTTCATGTTCTTAAGAACAATGTCAAATACAAATACAAGCTGTATATAAAATGAAAATAATAACATAATCCTGAAATGCTTTGTCACTGGAAAACATGTTTCCTGTATGCATTAAACTTTTCCACATCTATGTCATACGGACATATTAAGGATCCCTCCTTCCAGAGAAAGAATGCATTTCATAGGCTTTAGTATTTGATCCTTTTACACAAAGGCTCAGTAAACAAAACGTTCAGAGATTTCTGATTCTGTGGCAATTGTTCCTCCTGGATTCCATCAGTTCCTCCTGGATGCAATTAGTTTAATAATGTTTTAATACTGTACCTTTAGAACATTACAAAACTCATTCTATGAGGCCACTGTCATCTATATACCTAAATCACAGAAAGATTCTACAAAGAAAGAGGATTTTAGACCAATTTCTTTTATGAAAATTGATGCAAAAATAATCAATAAAATACTCGCAAACCAAATCCAAGAATACATCAAAAATATTATTCAGCATGACAAAGTAGGCTTTATACCAGGCATACAGGGATGGTTCAATATACAGAAAGCAATCAATATAATCCAACATATAAGTAAACTGAAGGAAAAAACCACATCATCATCTCCTGACATACTGAAAAAGCATTTGACAAAATCCAACAGCCATTCTTGTTTAAAATCTTGGAGAGCCACCAGGTCTCCCCCTCCAGAGGACATGGTCAAATGTGAGGCACCAGAGTACATGAGAAAGTCATATCCCACTCTCCACTCAACTGTGGAGACTGTTCTGACCATTGGCTAGATCTGGGTAGCGGTTTAAAGTTTACCACTTGTATTGTCCTTGGCTGGTGTCTTAGTTTAAGCAGGACCCCTGGGCCCAAATCTGCCTATCATAATGTTCTACTTGTAGGCTTCTAGGACCCACTGGATCCTTCTACTTTGCTATTCTCCCATGCTTCTCTCATCTAGAGTCCCAATAGAATGTCCTCCCCTCTGTCCCAGTTTCCTGGTAAGTGAAGGCTTTCGTGGGACATACCCATTGGGCTAGTATGCAGATATAAGTGAGTATATACCATTTGAGTTTTTATGCTTCTGGGTTAACTCACTCATTATGATAATTTCTAGCTCAATCCATTTGTCCACAAATTTCAGGAATTCCTTGTTTTTAATAGCTGAGAGGAAGGACAGCAGGTTACCGAGAAGAGACTTGATACCCTATGAGCATATACAGGGGGAGGTAATCCCCCTCAGGAACAGTCATAGGGGAGGGGAATAAGGGGAAAATGGGAGGGAGGGAAGAATGGAAGAATACAAGGGATGGGATAATCATTGAGATGTAACAAGAATAAATTAATAAAAGAAAAAAAGAGAAAATCTTAGAGAGAGCAGGAATACAAGGCACATTTCTCAATATAATAAAGACAATATACAGCAAGCCTATAGCCAACATCAAACTAAATGGAGAGAAACTTAAATCAATTCCACTGAAATAAGGGACAAGATAAGGCTGAACATTCTCTCCATATCTCTTGAACATAAGTATTTGAAGTTACAGCTAGAGCAATAAGACAGCTAAAGGTGATAAAGTGGATACAAATAGGAAAGGAAGAAGTCAAACTATCACTATTTTCAGATGACATAAGTGAGTGATTCTAAAAATTCCTCCAAGGAACTTATGCAGCTGATAGACACCTTCACTGAAGTGGCTGGATACAAATTCAACTCAAAAAAAATCAATAATCTTGCTCTATACAAATGACAAATGGGCTGAGAAAGAAATTAGGGAAATCACACCCTTCATGATAGCCACAAAGGGTATAAAGTATCTTGGTGTAACTCAAACCAAAAAAGTGAAAGACTTATATGAAAAAATTTTCAAGTCTCTAAAGAAAGAAATAGAAGAAGATGTCAGAAAATGGAAAGACCTCCAATGTTCCTGGATTGGGAGAATCAATATAGTAAAATTGTCCATCTTGCCAAAGGCAATCTATAGACTCAGTGCAATTCCCATCAAAATTCCAAGACAATTCTTTACAGACCTTGAAATATCAATTCTCAACTTCATATAGAAAAACAAAAAACAAAAATCTCAGAAGAGCTAAAACAATCCTGTACAATAAAAGATCTTCTGGAGGAATCTCCATCCTGGGTCTCAAGCTGTACTATCAAGCAACAGTAATAAAAACAGCATGGTACTGGCATGGAAATTTGTGGCTGATTGACCAGTGGAATTAAATAGAAGATCCAGAAATAAAACCACACATCTATGATCACTTGATTTTTGACAAAAAAACTAAATCCATACAATGGAAAAAAGATAGCATCTTCAACAAATGGTGCTGCTCTAACTTGATGGCTACTTGGAGAAAAATGCAAATAGATCCAAATTTATCACTGTGCACAAACTCCAATTGGATTATAGACCTCAACGAAAAACTAGACACCCTATATCTGTTAGAAGAAAATATGGAGAAGAACCTTGAACTCATTGGCACAGGAGACAATTTCCTGAAAATAACACCAACAACCCAGCCTCTAAGATCAACAAATAATAAATGTGACTTCATGAAACTGAAAAGCTTCTGTAAGGCAAACAAAACAGTCAAACAAACAAAACAACATCCTACGGACTTGGAAAAGATCTTCACCAAGCCTACATCAGACAATAGGCTAATATCTAAAATACATAAAGGACTCAAGAAATTAAATACCACCAAACCAAATAACCCAATTAAGAAATGGGGCTTAGAACTAAACAGAGAATTTTCAAGAGGAATATCAAATGGCTGAGAAACACTTAAAGAAATGCCCAAAGTCCTTAGTCATCAGAGAAAGGCAAATCAAAATGACTCTAAGATTCCATCTTACACCCATCAAAATGGCTAAGATCAATAACTTAAGTGATGTCACATGCTGGAGAGGATGTTGAGAAAGGGTAACACTCCTTCATTGCTGGTGGGAGTGCAAACTTGTACAACCACTTTGGAAATCAATCCTGTGTTTTCTCAGAAAACTTGAAAATACGGCTACCTCAAGACTCAGCTACTCCACTACTTGGAATATACCCAGAAAATGTTCCACCACACAACAAGAACATATGCTCAACCATGTTCATAGCAGCCTTATTCATAATAGCCAGAATCTGGAAAAAACTTAGATGACCCTTAGTTGAAGAATGGATAAAGAAATGGTGGTACATTTACACTATGGAATACTATTCAGCTATTAAAAACAATAAAATCTTGAGGTTTGCAGGCAAATGGAGGAAAATATAGACAATCATCCTAAGTGAGGTAACTCAGACTCAGAAAAACAACACACATGGCATATTCTTACTCATAAGTGCATGTTAGCCACTTAATTCGGATTAACCACATTACAATACAGAGATTGATGTACCAACCAAGGTCCATATGGGATGTGGACCTAGACCTCTTGCTCAGATATATAAGCAGCACAGTCTCCTTGTGTGGTCCATAATTTGGGCAGTAGGGAATACTCCTGACATGGATTCAGACCTCCTAATGTGGCTCACATCCACCCTGGCAGCGTGGCCTTTCCAGGCCAGAGGAGGAGGTTACAGGTAGTATAGTGGACACTATATAAGCTGAGGTCAAACATTATGGATGGAAGGCTCTGCTTGCTAAGGACTAGGGGACGAAGTGAAAGAGGATGAGGGAGGGGATGAGATCAGGAGGTGATCAGGGAGGCGGCTTCAATCAAGATGTAAAGAATTCAAACTGCTAAACAAGCAGGTAACTAAAATTGCTAAGCTCACTACATGGGAATTGCTCTGAGACTGGCTGAGATACGAAGGTCTATGCATACACACACAAAGCTTCATGCTGATGACAGATTCTTTGTGACTTATAATTAGAGACCATTCTTTGTATGGCATGAAGGAAGATTTGCAGATATTTACTTCTTCTGATACAATGAGCAGAAAACCAGCCTTAATTTTTCTGTGCATCCTGCACACCCCATACCATAACAATGTTAGAACTGTATAATGCTTGTGAGAAATTACGTTTTCAGAACAAAAGAACTGGACACTGACACTGGATCAAACCTGACAGGATTCATTCCTCTCAGCAAGCTGGATGCTAACATCCTGCATCCTCCATGTTCCAGCCCCAGGCGCCTCATTTGCTGTTACCCATCAGAACAGGACAGCTTCGACAACAGCATTGTAGAAAGCTTCTGAACCCAATTAGTCCAGCAGTTCAGACTGTCCCACACAGGACTTCTTTTAAGCATGGAATTTCACAACATTTGGAAAACAGACCACAAATGCTATCCATGGCTTACTTAACTGTTTTTCCCATTTGTGGGGGAGCTTCAAGGGTATTATTCACCCTAAATCACCCTGAAGAAACCTTAAGAGAACAACATCCCATTTCCTCTACGGGAGATTGGGTAGGTTTCTGTTTACTCTCTTGGTGTACAGATGCTTATTTTCATTGGGAGTTGGTTACAGTTATTAATGGTCTTTTATAGAGAGGAAACTAGGTTTGATGCAGGGACATCTCTCTTTTCCTTTATCTTTCTTTTGTAGGTAAGGAGATAGGAGCTGAAAAGAAAGAGGCATATAGAAGTATAGAGAGAGGATAGAACAAAAGGTGGATTATTGAATCTACTCCTCATCTCAAGGCCTTAATTGTTACTCACAAATAAGGTTATTTTTAATTCAAAAAAATTGTACCTTTAATTGATCAATAAGTCTGACAAGTTCTAGATTGAGAGATTTTAATTGGTGACCTGCTGAGAGTCATTCAAAGCTCTGAATGCTATTTCTTTTTAATAATGAAAAGTGTGAGCAAAATTTACCAAGACATGCAAGGGTAAAAATAAAATAAGCGACATATGTCATTATTTACTATTATTTATTTTCCTTGATTAGGACTTCCATTATGTGTGGATCTGAAGATATACAAATTTCCCATTAGTGATTTCATTTTCAGTCAGACCATATGACTAAGGCATACAAAATTAAATAAAACATCTGCAGAGCAGATGCTTTCCTTAACTGATGCTTCTCCACAAAGATATGCCACAGCCAGTATACCTTCTGAAAATGCAAACAGCAGCATGTATAAGATACAGCATGGAAAGATTCTAAAATTCTTAAAATATCCATCTTGCATTTTTATTTAACTAAATGCATAGTCATGCATCGTATATTTATCTCACTTTTACAGAGATGTGCAATCCAAAGCTGATTGCATGGGGACAGACGCTCTGCAATGAGCAAATATTAAGAAAATAATGAATTGGAAGTGACAAGTGCCTTCAGCCAAAAGTCCAAAGGGAATTGTCATCTTGAAGCTGTACATAGCAGAAGGAGCCAAACAAAGAATGGAATGGCCAAATGCCAGTCCAGTGTTTATACAAAAATTAAGCACAGAGGTTATGTTAGGACAACATAATTGGGCCAAAGACGCTCTTTCATTCATTTTAAATTGAAGAGTTCCAAGAAGAGGACATCCTAGAATATTCTCAACTGGATTAGGAGAAACACGACAGCTGAATCAGCAGCATAATTAAATATTTGTTGCAGGAGTAAGAGATTTATTGAGCAAGATAAATAGATGTGACCTGATCACTCTGATAGTTTACAAACAAGAGCTAACAGCATTGATCTGGGGAAAGAAATCATCAAAAATAAAATATTAATGGAAATTATACTACAAGCAGTTGAGAAATTCTGAAATTCAATGATGCTCTTATATTGAATCCTAGAATCTACAAAACACAATAGCAATATTGAAATTGATAGCTGACATCTGTGATGTCACTGATTGATTGATTGACTGATTTATTGGAGACACAGTTTCTCTTATAGCCGAGGCTAGTTTCCCTCCCACCATGAATCCAAGAATAACACTAAACTACTGATCTTCCAGTTTCCAAGGGCTGGGAATATTTCTGTACCACTACATCTGATTTATATAGTGCTAGTAGTCATATTCAAGGATGCCTGTGTGAAAGTCAAGCATTCTAGCAGCCACATCTGCATCACATTATGCCACTGCCAAACTGTGAGATATTGATGAATAATATGCCAAGAGCCTCATTTTCATACTCTTGTAAATCCTCATGATTCTAGAAAGTTATTATTGTCTTTATTTTAACATCAAAGGCATGAGCCTTGGAGACAATCATCGCATTAGTCTCCTAGACTGTAATATGTCATTGATATGGAATAGATCTCATTTCCAAGTCAGCAGGCTATTCCTCTGTATTTGTGTCTTCAAAAGCAGTAAAGTGTATTAGATTAAAAGAAGAAAAGTACTAACCCTAGCCATAGCTTATGTATCAAGTATATGGCCGGTTCCAAACAGAATACAATGTGTTGATTATATGACAAAACACAAATTGCCAGCACATTTATTTTTATTTTTTATTTTATTTTATTTTATTTTTTGGAATTTATTATTTTTTTTAATTTGTTCACTTTACATCCTGATTGTAGCCCCATCCCATGTTCCCTTCCAGTCCCATCTTCCCTCCCTCTTACCCCATTCCTGCCTCCCTTAGTCCTCAGAAAGAAAGCTCTCCTCCCCTGACATCTGACCTCAGTCTGTCAAGTCTCATCTGGACTGCCTGTACCATTTTCCTCTGTGGCCAACCTGTCAGGTGGAAGTGATCACCTGTGGGAGCCAGAGTCCATGTCAAATCTAGTCCCTCCTCCTCATATTATGGACCCACAAGGAGACTGTGTGGCTGCACATTTATTAATGAAAGTGAAACTTCAGATTTTGAAAAGGCTAGCTGCCATACACATTTAGCCTCTATTACAACTGATATTGTGCAAAGGCATCAAATGTGATTTCAGGTTATAGCATTTAGATTATAAAATAACAATTCAGCATTACTCTTTCTTAATGCCAAATAAATAAATAAATAAATAAATAAATAAATAAATAAATAAATAAATGGAGGGACGGAAGAAAGGGCAAACAGTTTTTCAGTAAAAAGAAAGAAACAGTATAAATGTCCATGTGTTCACAGAAACCAGTTCTGCTCATCTGTAGAAGACTATGCATGAAGTATGGCTCAATCTTAACCATGGGAAAAAAATGAGTTTAGACAAATATATTGTATGTATTAGTGTTTACTATAAGAAACATATTTCTGCTGTAATGTCTGCATGATCATGAAGAGAGGAAATAACACTATTTCTTTAATTGAGAACTTGAGTCTTAGAGACACTACATGGTTTTACTACAAATGGCTCATTATTCTCCCATTAGGATGAAGACTGAAAATAAGCAAGGATCAATTCTCTAGTATAAGCAGCACTAAGCTCTGGTATGCAGAAGATAACAGGGTAAACTCTCAACCCCACAGACTTCTTTCTAAAGGCCATCAGAACTAGAATCTTAATGCTTTGGGTTTCAGAAATCAGCCTCACATGTCAAGATTCTAGACACACTCAAGTCAAAGCCTTACGGTTCTGGGTTTTCAAAGGCAAATGTGTCCAGCTTCAGGACCTTGTAACTAGGCTACAGATCTAAGATTTAAAAGCCAAGGATGCAAAGCTCTGGGCCCTAAGGTCAAATTTTGACTGTTTTGGGGTTTGAGTGTCATTGATTAAGTATTGAAAAATTATCAAGTTCAGGTGTCAGGACCTTCTACTTCAATATTGACTGCTTCCTTGAACTTTCTAAACAATTGTGGTTTGCAATGCTATTAAACTCTTCACAGTCTCCTGTCTAATGCTGCTCTCTCTACCATCTTCCTTCACAGTATTTTCATGGGAATTCAAAGTGTCTGCACTGCTTCTGAGCAAGCCAAGAACTGAGACTACCAGACCCAAGAGAATTATGGCCACTCAGTCTTCTTCCAGTGCTTTGTACATGCTTCTTCTAGCTGATTCATGTAGAAAATGATTTGTTATACCTTATTTTGTGCAAACAACTCATTCTATCTGTGAGGAAAATCACAGGTAGACAATAAAAGGCCCCTTGAAACATGTTCTAATTGATACTTTTTGGGGGTGGGTTCTGTATTGTTGTTGCTGGTAGTGGTGATGGAGGTGGTTATTTGGTTGTTTGGTTTTTGTTTTTTCAAGAGAGGGCTTTTCTGTGTAGTCTTGGCACAGACTCACTTTGTAGACCAGGCTGTATTTGAAATCACGGAGATTCACCTTCCTGTGCCTCTCAGAATGCTGGGATTGTAGGCATGAGCTCTAGTTGATAGTCTATGCTGAAGAATAAGGAAGTTAGACTGTAGGAGAAACTGGCCTTTACTGACTGAAAGACAGTGTAATAAAACCTGCACTGTCTAAAGAGAGAAAGATGGCAGTGACAAGTGTGCCAGTCATAAGCTTCATATGTACACAGTCTGTAATCCACCAATCACAGACTCCCTTCTTAGTTATCATCAGAAAGTATTCTTCCTTCACCAAAAGTCGGAATGGCTTCAAGAGAAACAGAAGTCCGTAAGGCAGCATGATGTTAACTTCATCAGGAAGTTAACAAAAATTGTCACAGTGGAAGTAAAGTCTTCCTCTTGAAGACAATGCAAACTATCTAAAGAAGCTGTGGCTTTAATGGATCCTCTTGAAGAAAAAGTCATGGCACCAGTAGCAGTCTGTTCTTTAAAGAGAGAGTAAAGTCTCCTTGAGGAAGCCATGAAGTATCAAAGCAAGCAGATGCCATGATGAAAATAAGGCTGGTCTCCCACAAAGGAGACAAACTGATTCAAAAGCTTCCCGTTAAAGGGAGAAGGACACAGCTGTCCTTCTGGTAATTCTGGCAGCTGATGGAATATTGGCTCCTACCCAGATCCATCAACTTTGATTATTCTGGGACAAATCATTAGTGAGTTGTTACAATAAAGAGCGACTACAAAATTAATGTTGTTAACAGTACTTCACTCACAGCTAAATACCACCAAGAAGGGTCAAAAATGATCCTGGTTTAACTCAACGTTACAAAGATACCACTGATGTGGTCATAGTTTAGTGTTTTATTTGGCTTATTTGGAGGTAGCCATACTAAAAGCAAAACAGAAAAATCAAATCAATAGATACTGCACTTTAGATTTTTTTTCCTCATTGGACCTTCCCGTCAGTGAACTTTATAGAAGTTTATGGAATGAGCCCATGTAGCTAATTTGGTCGATGACTCATGTTTAGACCAAGTGCTATTGTGGCAGTCATATGGAGATGTCATTTGTATTAATATAATAATTTGCTCAGTCTTTTCTACACTATGTATGTGATAGTCCACTGTTGAACTATGTATTACAACCCACGAAGTCTGAATAATTATTTTTTTCTGACAAAATGGCCATCAGCCAAAGCAAATTATAATCTAGAAATTACAAATAGTTCCTTGAGCATATAAACATGTTTCATATAAATAAAACTAAACTGGTGATATTACATGTTTTTTAAAGTTTTCACATTTATAATACAAAATAGGTTTTAACTCACAGTATACTATAGTTAAATATATAAGCATGCTCAACATCAAAGCTAAGTTCTACTTTCACTTAGGATGTAGATGTATGGCATTCATGATAGCAAAAAAATCAAGACAGTAAAATACAAAATAATCATACTAATTTTCTTAAATCATATCACATCACTGAGGTTTCAGGGTATTATGGCAAATCAAAACCCCAAAATGGTAAGCCCCTTGATGTAAAAAATATTCAAGAACCATTGGTGCTTTGGCAGACCATGGAAGAAAGTGTGGATCACAGAAGCAGATGAGAAAGAAAGAAAGAAAGAAAGAAAGAAAGAAAGAAAGAAAGAAAGAAAG
>OU015749.1:68352394-68374869 GCA_907169655.1 Acomys percivali
AAGAAAGAAAGAAAGAAAGAAAGAAAGAAAGAAAGAAAGAAAGAAAGGAAGGAAGGAAGAACCTAAAATGGTAATAGGTTTATAAGGTCTTATGTAGACCATTATGATTGTGATTCCTAGTAGCCTAAATCACAAGGAGATCCAGCACTCATCCACATGTCCCTTCCCCTGTGTACTTACTCTGGCAAGACAGTGTGAGAAAAATCAAAAGAATGAGGAAAATAAGAAACTTAATCCAGCATTTCTCTTTTGTAAACCATGTCTGTAGATCATCCAAGGAAAAGAATGGTAGAATCTAGAGAAGTTTATTTGTACTCGAGACTCCACCTCAGTATAAGTATAAAAATCAAGTAGCAAATTGTGTGTGTGTGTGTGTGTGTGTGTGTGTGTGTGATTATATAATTTTTCTGAAAAGATATAATGGCCATGATCTCTTGAGAAACTTAGGTAGTTCTCCTATATCGAAAAGTCAACTTATTTCAAGAAATTATCCACTAGGGGATGTGAGGGGAAATTCTTCTTTTCTTTGTTATTCACACAGACTCATAAGAATGAGTAGTTCATTTGTACTACATTAAAATAAGACATATTTCTGCCACCACTGAGGGAGGAACTACCTTAGACATTAAACATCTTGTAATTATACAAATTGTTAATTGCCTGTGTTATGGAAGAAGAGGGAATATTCTTACTTTATTCACTGACGAAGACAAGAGGCTTCTTGTGTTTGAGGAACATTAGGAACCGTTTAAAATCTCTAAAAGTCTATACTTAAAGTCTACATGAAAGCAAAAATCCTAGAGTTAAGAAAAAACAAAATTAAACAAGTAAATGTCTGTCTTCTCTGGAGAGATTTTAACAGAATGTAAAACAGAACCAATGGGTCACTATGAAACTGAGAACCCCAAAACCAAGGGTACAAGTATAATTATTACTTTTGATTAATTGTTTCCTTTGAGAGAACCAGACTTCTTGCCCTCTTCTGGAAAGCCCTGAAGCGTAGTCTGACAGCTATTAACACAGCCACATATTCTTGTTTGTGACTTCCATTTACTTGGTATCTTAACCTATATCCTATGACTTTCATTGTGTGTGTGTGTGTGTCTTTTCTTCAGTACTATATGTTCTTGCAGAGAACAGATAGATGGTTAAGTTTTTTTTTAAGTTTTATTTCTATCTATGTATATTTGAGAATATGTATATGCAAACTGTATACAAATACCTGTGGATGCAGAAGAAAGCATTTGAGCTTCTGAAACTAGAGATGCCACTGGTTATGCACTGTTCAACAAGGGTGCCACACAACAAACTTGAATCCTCTTCAAGAGCAGCAAGTTCTCTTAAGCACTAAGCTGCAGCATTAGGTTACTTAAACGTAAGCAATGAGTCTATGATTTTTAAATGGTAAGTATAGCCATTTGCATTCAAATTTACTGTTTCCTATAATTTGGTTATTTCTTTGTTAGTACTGAATTTTCTAGTTAACTGTATTGGGTGTCACTTATTTCCTCTCTGCTGCCCTCACTTTCTCTCTACGTGTTCATAATTGACTGTTTTCTTTCATTGTGTTATAATTTACTTTAATTTTTAGTCATTAATATGTACTTAGTGTTCTATTTCAGTAGATAACTTTGCTGGGTTTATCAGTCTTGCTTCTCAGTTATCGAGAGAGCTTGAAGTACACCATTCTGTGTGGTACTGCCTTTTAAGGTTTCCAATTAGAGAGTGGATGTTATATGATGATTCTATTTTTGTTTGAAAGTTGGCGTTTTTACCTTAAATTTTTAAATATTACCTATTTGTTTTACAACTTATTTTTTTAAATTTTGTTATACTAGGTTAAATGAGGCCATTTCCATTAAAGCAATACTAGTCTTGGCAAATTGCCATTCTGATTGCTGTCATCATTGCCCCTTCTGCTTAAATAGTTAATTTTTTCTACATTTAAGGAGTTTTCTACTGTAGTTTAGCAAATCAATTGTCTATTCCTCTAGAATTTATCTCAACTCCATACTTTCATATGCATATTCTTTTGGGTTTAGCCTCTCAGTTACACCTTGGTATAGCATGGAAGTTTTCATTATGTATCTGGTTTTTATTATTAATATATGTCCAGCTATGTTTGTTCTAATTTTTTTGAAAGTTGTTATCCTGCTAAGTCTTGTCTGTGGTTGACCATTCCACTGTGATTTTTATTTAAATGAATGATTCTGAAACAGAATTTATGTCTGATTCTTTTCCTGTGTTTCCATTTCCTTGCTGTAGTTTGTCCATGTTGTTTTCATTTCCCTTACAAATTACTACATCTTTCTCTTTGCCAACTTTCTTATGTGGGTCTTGAATTGATGTCGTCCCTTGATTTATCTGCTGTTTCTGTGCCTTATACAGTCAGTGGCTTTTTAAAGTCAGAATATGAAATTTTTCTCTGGCATTTCACCTATCCAATTATTTTCAGCTTCTGATGTTGAAGAGCTGTGTGGTTGTGGTGGTGTTATATGGATAGTTGCCTCATAGTTTTTGTGTTCTTTTGTTTTATTTTTCATATCTGTTTGGATATATGAGTCTTTCAGGCTTTTCTCCCACCCCTCCTTTCCCAGCCTTAATGTTATGTTTCACACAGTGGGCAATTAATGGGTAAGTAATGCTTTGAAGTCATATTGACCAATGGGAAGAATATAATCTAGATGTTTTGCAATGTGTTCCTTAAACACACATAGCTCAAAAACCTAACAGATACTGGTGGGATTGAAACTATAACATAAAAATGCATAAAGTATCAGTATTTTTGGAGGCTATCATCTCATAAGAAGTCAAATCTCATTCAAACTGTTTTCACAGAAATTGGGGTTTTGCCTGTGTAGAGTCTTGTTTCCTTCAGTTTTGCTAAAGGTTAATTAAGATTCTACTAAGTATCTAGAAGTTCAATACATGTCATTTCTTCTGATCCTTGTTCAATATAGTGTGCCAAGGAAAGCTTATGGTCAGGGGTTACTTTTGAAAACTCAATTGAGTTTAGAAAGACTTAGTCTATGTTGTTAAAATAATGATGAAAAGCCCACTGCAACAGAGCTGGTATAGGAGATTTATTGTAGGAAAGAGGGAGAAAGACAAAGGAGTGGGCCCATGACAGAGCGTGAAAGAGATATAGAGAAGGAGATATACTAAGAGAGAGAGAGAAAGAGACAAAGACAGAAATACAGAGGGGGAGACAGCGAGATGGTAGACAGGGCCCTTATATTGGGTACAAACCTGGCTGAAGAAGTTGATGATGTCAGAGGTTGCTATGTCCCTAGATCAGGCTAGCAAGCGTGCCTATATGCTAACATTCTTCCATTTTTGTTTAATTTAAAAATGGGGAATTAGGAAGGGGAGGAGAGGAGGGAGTGAGGATGTTATATTCAAAATAGCTTCTTCCTGCTGACTTGGGGACAACAGTATCTTTGCTGACCCAAAGAGAATAGGAGGAGCTGGCAATATCCTGGGAGAGCTGGGTGTTTTACTGATGTCCAGAATTGGTAAAAAATATATATATATATCTACAGCTAAGAAGGAAGGTGCAGGTACAGTTGACTGCAAGTCTATGAGTTTAGACTAAAGCACCTATAGGTAGCTATTTTGACACAGTCATGAATATAAGGGTCTCATGGACTTGACAGGATACTGAAGTCAAAGTTAGTAGCCAATGGAGAAAAGTAATTTTAAGCGCACATTTGAAATAGCTAGACCCATGGTTTTGGTAGTTGGTGGAGGAAAGTCCCAAAACTAAGGAAAGGTTAGGCAATCCCACCTTCTGAAATAGCCAATAGGTTGGAAACTTAGGCTATTTATTATCAGTATATATCTGGAGTCCATTTGACCTAAGAGATGAACTCAGGTGGATTTTTCTATAGCTTACTATAATCCTTTTTAAGTTAACAAAGAAGCTAAATTTTAAACATGGTAGCCTCACCATTGTTTGTAATCTACAGTGAAATACACATTGTAGAAAAGGCAGCAGACACACATCTTTGTGTGATATCATAGCAGAGACTTGTGAAATAATTTTGGGTTAACAGCATGAACATTCTGTAAGGTGAGTTCGGAGAAGACAGAAACCTTCTGTGAAGTAGAAAGGGTAAAGCTCATTTGACCTTGATTATCAGTATGATTATACATCATGAAAGAGGATCTTCTTCTCTACCCATAAGACTTAATGCATATAAGCCTAGAACAAGAAGAAACATTTTTAAGTCTATATTTAAAAGACAAACTAAAGGAATTTTAAAATCTTGAGCTTGGAACCATGATAGTGTATCATATAATGGATTGCTTCAATACCAGTATTATATTAATAAATCAGAACTATGGTGATTAATGTCAAAGCTGTGAACAGTTTTAATGACACAGTAACATAGCAACAGAAAGAAATCTAAAGCTTTTTCTATTCCTTTTATATCTATCTAGGCCTGTGAGCATGACAATTTATTTTTTGCCTATCAAATAAGAGATCTAGTAGTTAGGACTTTAACTTGCTAATAAAATGAATAACATGGTGGATTATCTTGGTGTGAAGAGCTAATTGCCTGTTCTCTAGCTATCAAGCTCCCATTACTTTAGCCATCAATGTAATCAAAGCCCTGCTAAGGATAACTTGTAATCTAGATGAATCTATGTATCAATCAAATGACAGAGATGCCTAATCAGTCCATGATTCACTACCAAGACAGTTGTCCAAGTTCCTGAGATCTCCATGTCAAAGCAGGAAGCAGCAGTCTGGCCACCAGGGACAGAAGATGGTAGGCTTTTTTGGTGGAGGAAGAACATGGGATAAATTGATCTCACTTTGTCTTCACCAATGTACGACAATAAATCTCCAGGTGTACAGTTTGTCTACAATCCTTCCAAGGCCCTAACAGCAGGCAAGACACTGGGGCAATGTGCCCAGTGGTTAGCATACCCTAAATGAGGGTTAAAGTCATCTGTCATTGTTCCCAAATCTTCTCGGAGATCTTGGGAGATACTGCTAGGATTTGATGTCTCTGTGTTTCATAATAAGCTTAAATATATTTAATATCTTGATGAGCAGGTCTCTGAAAGATTTGAGGGCTAGCATGCTTGAGTTAAGCAATCTTTGTCTGCTTTTAGTCATATGCTCTAAACTATACCTTGCAAACATAAAACATAATGTTGTAATCTATAATGATGCCACATTCTGCAGATAAGTGATTGAGAACTGTGTCAAGCTCAAGTAGAATAGACAACCTTTGTTACTTTTTAGGTATTTTTGTTTAACTTTGAAACTAGGTACAGGAGGTTAATAAAGCTTGACTATGTAATTAACTACATCAGTTCTTAACATACTACAAATATATTTCTGCACATGTTAAAGGATTTGATAATTTTAAGATGACTGACCATTATTAAAGACTGGGACTTTAGATCTCATCCCTGTTAGATTGGAGCCTTAAAAGTCATAAACATATTCTATAAAGAGAAATGGAAAATTTACCTTTTTTATGGTGTAACACTATAGAACACAGCAGTTTCCTATATTATTTAGTTGTAAAAAGTCTATACCTTATAGAAATCTAAAGACATATTACAGACTAATAACATTAGCAAATATTTTTTAGATGTTCCTTTCCATTTGTAAAGTATCTTTAGCTTAATGGTTTCCAACCATTGTTGGTAATAATAATCGTTTTTCATATATAATTAATACAAATTAAATACATATTTTCCTTTAAAGAAAAGTTTTTATTTCCCTGGTACTACGATATGCAAATTATTTCATTTTATTCCTAAGAAACATATTTGTCTTTTAAATAGAAATCTCATTACAGAGGAAATAGTGATTTTTAAAAATTAGCAAATGCAAATGCAAAAACGTTTATATTTTCTGACTAATTAATTAATGCTCTAATATTTACTAGATCAATACATAAAACAGCTTAATATCATTAATATTGAAATATTTGAATTGAGAGGAAAAGGAGGTTTGGACCCCATGATTTTCTATGCCCTAGCTGTGTAATTTCAGGAGCACTGAGAATGTGTCCTCATTTTCAAGAGATAAGTTTTTATAAATATACAGAATGGTAACAAAAATTAAATGAAAAGCAAAGTGTCAACAAAGGAAATAGGTTAGATAGGGAGGGAAATAATCATTTCACTGAGAGAGCAAGTACATTGAGCCAAATTATTTCTTCCTGCTATCCAATATTGTGTATTTAAGTCTGTATGATTTCTATAAAGCATTGCCAAGCTTTGTGCTTGTTGCTTAAGTCTGTAGCCTTTCCAGGTATTAAAAAATACTTACTCTGGAGGGATACAAGATGGCGCCACTGATCACACACCACTTCTGATCAGTAGGGCAACCAGGACTATGCAGCAACCTAAAGACCAAACTGAGAGTTACAAAACATCAGTGATAATTCCCAGTTGAGAAGGATCCACATTGCGTGGAGCATGTGTGGGTCTGACCCCTGGCCACCCAGCTAACCCATAGAAAAGCCCTGGGGGACAACCCCCATTAGCCACCATCTTGAGAAAAACTGTGAGACATCCCTGTGCTTTGGGAATCTCTCTGCCCATCTGCTGCTTATCTGATCTAAGACATAGAGCATAAAGACAGAGCTGAGTCTGGGCACCAGTTACAACCTACATTAGCTGTCATCCTGTGAGCAGCTTCCAGCATGGATGGATCTCGTTCTGCCTACCAGCTGCTTACTGGCCTAGCCCACTTGGGTCACAGAGCAGATAGACAGAGCCTTGCCATTTCAAAAAGGCTTGTGAAGCACCAGAGTAGCTTTGGGTTCCAATCTCTTTCAGCCCCCCAGGCAACTACCAGCCTGGCCTATCTGTGACACAGAGCATACAGGCAGAGCTGAGTCCAAGTGCCAGCCACAATCCATATTAGCTGCCATGATGCTAGCAGCTTCCAGCTCTGATCTCTCCCTCTCTGCCCGACTGAAGCCTACTGCTCTGATGCAGTTAGGACACAGAGCAGATAGACTGAGCAGAGACCTGGGCTGGCCACATTCCACATTAGCTGCAACCCTGTGAACAGCTAAGGGCCCTGATCTCTCTCCACTCACATGCATCTTATTGACTTGGCCTATCAAGGTCACAGAGAAGAAAGGGAGAGCAGAAACCTGCATGGGCCACATTCCATATTAGTTGTCATTCTTTGAGCAGTCTTAGGCTTTAATCTCTCTCCACCTGCCAGCTGCTAACCAGACTAGCACATCTGGGACACAGAACAGATAAGCAGAGCCCTGCCATCTCGAAAGGGCCCATGGAGCACCACAGCAGCTTTAGACTCAGATCTCCTTCAGCCCTCCAGCTCCCTACCATCTGGAACACAGACCAGAGAGACAGAGCTGAGTCTAGTGTGGGTTACAACTCACATTTCCTGCCATCTCAAGAAGGTTGTGGGGGGGCACATGAGCACTTTGGAATCATATCTCTTGAATCCCTGCAGCTGTTTACTAGTCTAACCCATTTGGAACACAGAGACAATAGCCCTGCCATCTCAAAAAGGACTTAGGGCATCTGAGCAACTTTGGGCTTGGAACTCTATCAGCCTCCACCTTTCCTGCTTGACCCAATTGGGATACAGACATGGAACCCAGCTGAGTTGAGCTGAGTGCCGGCTCCAACACCCACCATCCACAATCCTGAGGAGGCCTTAGAGGATCCTTAGCAAACAACCTTCAGCTTGGAGCACTTGTTGCTTCCTTCCAAACTGACTGTCTCAGATGGGACACCGACAGAAACCACTTGGAGTAACCTCTATTCCTGTAAATGCCAGAGACAACTAGATGCCTAGAGGCCAGTGCAAGAAAACTAGCAACAAAACTCAGAGCCACATAACACCAACAGAAACCAGTGATCTTACCACAGCAAGCCCAGGAGATATCAACACCCATGAGGCACAGGAAAAAGACTTTAAAACTGAGGTAATGAAAATGAGAGAATCCTTGAAAGAGGAAACAAATCAATTAAAGAAATTCAGGAAAATACATCCAAACAGATGAAGGAATTGAATAAATCCTATAAAGAATTACAGAAAAATTCAAACAGGAGAAGATATGAAGGAATTGAATAAATCCTATAAAGAATTACCTGAAAATTCAAACAGGAGAAGATATGAATAAAATTATTCAAGATCTAAAGAGGGAATTAGAAGCAACAAAGAAAACACAAGCTGAGGCAATCTTAGAGTTGGAAAACACAGGGAAGAGAAGAACTGTGGACACAAGCCAGGCCAACTAAATATAAGAGATGGAGGAGAGACTCTCAAGTGTGGAAACTATGATCAAAGATATCACTATATCATTTAAAGAAGACGTTAAAACGTAAAGGTTCCTGACACAAAACACCCAAGAAATCTAGAATTCTATAAAAAGAACAAATATAAGAATAATAGGAGTAGAAGAAGGAGAAGATTCCAAGCTCCGTAGTCCAGAAAACATTTTCAACAAAACCATAAAAGAAAACTTCCCCAAGCTAAAGAAAGAAACATCCATAAACATACAAGAAGCCTACAGAACTCTGAATAGATTGGACTAGAAAAGAAAACCCTCCTGCCACATAATAATCAAAACATTGAATGTACAAAACAGAGAAAGATTATTAAAAGCTGCATTAGAAAAAAGTCAAGTCACATGCAAAGGCAAACCCTTTCAAAATTACACCTGACTTCTCAACTGAGACTATAAAAGCTAGGAATGGCCTGAATAGATATCATGCAAACATTAAGAGACCACAGATACCAACCCGGATTACCATACCCAGCAAACTTTCAATCACTATAGATGGAGAAAATAAGATATTTCATGAAAAACAAGTTTAATCAGTACCTAGCTACACACCCAGCCCTACAGAAGGTACTAAAAGGAAGACAACTCATGGAGGCTAACTACACTCAGGAAAACACAAGGGGTAAATAACTCAATATCCACAAATCTAAAATAAAGGAAACATACACACACTCTACCACTGCAAAAATCAAAATAAAAGGAACTAACAGTCACTGGTCATAAATATGTCTCAACATCAATGACCTCAATTCCCCAGTAAAAGGACACAGGCTAACAGAATGAATGTGAATACAGGACCCATCATTCTTCTGAATATAAGAAACACGCCTCAGCAATAAAGATAGACATTATCTCAGAGTAAAGGGTTGCAAAACCATATTCCAAGCAAACTGACCCAAGAAACAAGCTGGAATAGCCATTCTAGTATCTAATAAACTATACTTTCAACCAAAACTAATCAAAATATAAGTAACTATTAGTCTTATTTAGAGAGAAAACAAGGTTGGACTCAGGGATTTCTCTCCTTTTCTTTATTTTTTATTCTTAGGTTTGGATATAGGGGTTGAAAAGAAAGAAGGGGGAATATAGAAATATAAAGGGATGACAGGACAAAAAGTAGATTAATGAATCTACTCCGCAACTTAGTGCCTTAATTGTTACTCATGAGGTTATTTTTTAATTCAATGGTATAGAATTTTCTATATATAAGCAAAATAAGTTTAATTTTAGATACATTGGTATAGAACTCAAATTTAAGATTAATCTTCACACACACACACACACACACACACACACATATATATGTATATATATATACTCTAATATGATGAATTATACCCATACAACTTTATTATAATAGAAAGTTTACTAACAATACTTTGAAAATGCTATTGCAGGGTGTTTAGAATAAGTAAGTTATACAACTTAATTGTTAGTTTATCAAATCGTGGTCATATCAATTACTAGTCTCTTTTCATCACAAGAATATACATCCTAGGTTTAATAGATAGATTTGATTCTAGAGAAAGACCAGATAAAATGTTAGATAATGTCTTTAAAAATCTCAGAGACACACAGAACTTGTCACATAAAGATGTTTTCATTATTTCAAAGATAGATGTACAATGAGACAGGTTAACTCCCGGCAACACCCAGCCTACCCCAAAGAAGATGGTGAGCATCAAAGAACCTCCTTATAGAGATGGCTTCAAATGTGGCAAAGAAGCCACTGAGTAAAATTTCCTCATTTCTACCACAGACAGAATTCTGTCTACAAATGGGCAAGCTTGGGTGCAAGCAGAGTCGATTGCCAAACTCTGCCAAGACAGGATAAGCAAGTCCTCAACAGTTCCTCCTTCACAAATATGTCGGTCAGACATATTTGGCCAGGTGGCTGAAGATGATGCTCCAACGTTATGGAGAGTTTTGGGTGACTGTTCAGGCAGCAAACTGTCTCTGTCATCTCCTTTTGGAAGCTGCTAACCTGTCCTCCCTGCATACTCAGGTAACCAAGATTATTCCTTCTCAAGTCTGTGATGGAGTTGAAGACCATATAGTTTACTTTCACAGTTAAGCTTAGCTGTTTAAGGGTTAAGATATTGTTAGGTCTAGATAGATATTTTGAGTTGATAATGATGAAATATGATAGATATTGGTTTACATTCAGGATTTTAGACTCACCATGATAGGAAAAATGCTTTCTGTAAGGCTGCCAAATACAAATAGCCAAAGCATTATGAATTGTTTCCTGGTTCCTCTGCAGTAGGTAGTTTATTGTGTGTATGTGCAGTAGTATAAATTCATGTGTAAAAAATATTTAATAAAAAATTTAAATTAAAAAAGAAGTATTTACTGTGCCTATATGTAAAGTGATCATATATCCCCATAAGAAATTGCTCACTTTCATGTACAAGCTAGTAATTGATTTTCTGGATGGATTATCATGGTTTCTGAATGGGTCAGAAACAATTTCAAACTCCTAATTTTCCCTGCAGTTCTGAGAATTTTTCATTAAAATTATAAAATTAGATTTTCTTCTTAAATATTTTTATTCTAGAAAGATATAATTTGATTGATAATCTTTGATACAGAATATCCTGCTAAATTGCCTTGTACTTAGAAAATTGTAAATACTTAACTCACACTCTATGAGGACAACTATTTCTTGAAATGTCCATCCTGTCCCATGGTTCATTTATGTACCCATTTAATCCATTTTCTTCTTCCTACCTCACAGGCATGATTATTATTATCCTCTAGGTCTGTAGTACTCACAGGCTCAAACAATAAATCAACTGAAAGGCCACATTCTCTTTAGGGTAAAATTAATAGTAACTAACAAGGCAAATTATGAAAACTCAACCAGGCGGTACAAGAAAATGGAAAGGGTTATATTTATGGTATGACTATTGGATGGTCACATATCTGCTTACATATGAAATGAAGATAAAATTTATCCAAGAAAACAAAGAAGATGTGCAAAACTCAGCAAATTGACACTCACAGAGGCTTCTGCAGAGTTCTCTTATTAAATGTACAATCTAGGCACAATTCTACTCTCACATAAAATGTGCTCACTATATTGATATCTTTATGCTTTTATTATGTTAAACACTGAATATTCACTATTTTCCTTGCCTTTTACTTTAATTCTATTCGCCTAGAAGGAGAAACAAGATACCAATTTTCTTCTAATCATCACACAGTCAGGAACCTTTAGACTTCTGTACCATTCTGCCTTCTTTATTTACTCATATTTTCTCCATTTATTCATTTGTAAAGTATCTGGGCAGCTGCTAAGCAGTGAGCATCATGTTTGCTGCCATCTGCCACATCATAAAATGGGGCAATTTCCTCCTCTCTATTGCCTCAACACTAGCAAAACAGAGTGACAAGTTCCTGAGTGGATAACTCTGTCCATGTCACTTGTAAACAAACATCCTACTGCAGTTAAAGCTGAACTGAGAAAGAATTGGTTCACCAGCTGTATGGAATGGAAGAGCATCTGTGCCTAGCTCAGAAAAGCCAGTAGCAATTACCACATGAACAAGATTGGCAGGAGGTAGTGAGTGACAGATGACAGTGTAAATATTATTGATCATTAAAAGTTTCTGTTGGTCATATACCAGTTCAACTACAGACAGAAAGAAAAAATGACATAATTAAAGGTTTTCCCTATTATACTCTAAGCGTTTGAGTGGTTAGCAGAATAAATACATCAAAATTAAATGTATACAATATATAATTAAGGTGCATTAATGATATAATAATATATTGATTATGATTATATAATTATATAATTGTTCTCTTTGGTCAGTGTGTATCAAAACTCACTATTAATGATTTAAATTATAATTTCTAAATAAAAATTGACAATTGAAGCAACAGAATAAAATTTACATAAATATAACTTATGAGTATCTAGGCTATGTACAATTAACTTCATGAGGAAAGCTCACAAAGCATGAAATTCTCTGGGATTTCAGCAACAATCTTAAACTCATTCACTCTCATTGCTTTTTGCTTTCATTTTGTTATTAGTAAGGCTCTAGTAAATATTTTAAAATTCAGTTCAGTGCTCAAGTCTGCACATGTCATCTACTCTTTCCCCACTAGATACAAATCACTCATGTGAAAATACAATACCAAAATTCTTAGCAATCAGAATGCAAATTAAATCAATACAATAACTCAGAAGAATTTGCCCTTGGAAGTCATTCAAGTTCAGGCAACTGCTAGGTCTTCGTTTTATTCTAGCTAATCCAGAGTATCATAAATGTACTTAAGGCATTCACTGGAAACTCTATTATTAAATATGGAAAAGCCTAGAGCAGAAAGACATTTTTATTACATTATTCATGGGGGTGGTGTGGCCGCATGCTTACCACAGTGCATTGTAGAGGTTACACAACAATTTCCAGGAGTTGGCTCCTTCCTTCCACCTCATGGATCCCAGGAATCAAACACAGGTTATCAGCCACTTTATACAGTGATCCATTTCCCTGTTTTTAGTGTAAAAAAATGTAGGAACAAAAGGTGAATAACTTTGGAATTGGATATCACTTTTAATTTGACACCAATTTGACAGGAAGCCCATAAGACACAGTGATACAAATAAATACAAAATATACAATTTGTGGCCATCACTTATTCATTTACCTACCACTGACTGAAACCAATTAAAGTTTTTCAAAGTATGTATTATAGGTAAAAAATCATTTTAGAACTCATAATGAATAATTCAATAACAGCTTTGATATGAGGGTTTGTGCTTAGTCTTATTGTTTCTTGTTATCTAATTTTTGGTGGATCTCCCTTGGAGGTCTGTTTCTTCCTGAGCAGACATAGAGTTCTAGTGGGTCCCAGTGAGAGGGAAGTGAGGGAACTTGAAGGAGAGAAAGGAAGGAAAACTGATATTGGAATGTGTTATAGGAAAGAAGAATAAATGAAAAATAAAATATAGATTTTAATGCATTAGCATCTTTCCTGTTTTTTGCAGGTAAGCTTTTTCATATGATAAGAAAAAATAGCAGGTTGTACTAGATATTTAAAATAAAATAATTCACAAATCTATGCATATTAATATACACTCTACTTAAAGAACAAGGACATTCTCTATAAGTCCCATGCCTACCTTGGGAGTTTTGAAAAATGTTACGTAAGTTTCAAATATCATAACAAAGTGATTCATTTTTTAATGAATCCTGGAAGATCTTCCACATCTGTTGAGCCCGGAAGACCGACTGTGGAGGATGCAGAGAGGGACCAGGTACTCCCCTCCACTGTGTATTGAGAAAGAAGGATGCATAAACAAAGAGAATCTAAGCAGCTCGGCTGCACATACACACCTCACAGGCTAAGGCAGAGAATCCCGGGATCATGAAGGAGGATGATAGCCAACGAGAGAAACTGTTTCCCCTACAAAGGAAGATGAAGGAGGGTAATCAATACTGAAAAATGAAAACAAATTATGAAGACTCTGGATGGATTTACAGGAAAGGCCAGATACCAGTGAAAAGAAGTATTTTAAGAGGTTTGGGAGCATCTTGTTAAAGTAGGAACTGGCTGGTAGCCATGACTCTCTTATAGATAGTGCAGCTAAAACTGGTAAATCCCATTAAATTCCTCAGAACCTTATTGTCAAAGAGCACATGTTGTGGCATTTCTAAGCATAAGAGTTCTAGTCACACGGCCTCAATACCCATTTGTCAGTGCTGTTTCCAATTGGCAATAAAAAAGACTGACAAGATTAGTCCTAAGTCTCATGTCTCTCAGCGAGAATCAGCACTCCTTTGCCAAACAGAGTTCTGTTAGCAGTAAATATTCCTTAGTTCCTTCTCTCCCTCCTTCTATCATTCCTTTTCTTCCTGTTTCTTTCCCTCCCTTTGTCTTTCTCTTTTCTGCTCTCTACTACAACAATACTGTAAGAGGAATTTCAGGAGGTGAAAGAGAGCAGGCCTTGCTGTGCTTTTCCCTTGTTTCTCTCAGAAACTGTAGCCAACAATGGAGAAAAAAAAGCACTTATATTGAAGACTTGGCTTTTAGGATTAATGGAATTCAGAAGTAGGAAGAAATGCACCAAGACACGAGCCTAAGTTAGGTTATTTGGGAAAAGCAAAATTAAAATCAGTATTGAAGGAACATGAACAGGAAAAAAGCCCAAATGTATAGACTTGATACTCCATGAGGAAGGGCTCTAACACTTCCACAGTCTCTGTGGCTCCGTTTGTATCTTCACTGTCTTCACCCTTTGATTCAGAGGGAATTGTTTTCCTGATGTCCACCATCCCCTCCAGCGCTTACATTCTTTCCGTCTCCTCTTCTGATGAGTGTGATGTGCACTTAAGGGAGGGATTTGATGGACCCATCCACTTTGAGGCTGAATGTTTCAGAGTCTCCTTCATTTTGCATTTTGTGTTTCTGGAGTTCTCTGTACTTGTTCCCATCTGCTTCAGGAGGAAGCTTTTCATATGATGGATGAGCAAGGCACTGATCTATGAGTGTAGCAGAATGACATTAGGGGTCATTTTAATTGCTTTAAAAAATTCATTAGTTTTTGGGTTTACTCTATAATCCTGGGTTATCTAGTCTCAGATTCTTGGTAAATCAAACATCAGGTATGGGTTCCATACTACAGTGGGAGACATAAGGTAAATCAGGCAGGATATGATTGTAGATCAAAGGTTTTTGTGGCTCAGTGAGTGTTTCCAGTTCTTCTTTGGTTGCCTGCAGAGTTCCTTCCTATAGCAAAAACAATAACACAGAGGAGTGAAGACTATACAGACACCGTACTGACTTTGTCATGTTCATTGAAATGTATGGGTGCTATATTCAGCAATGAGACCTTGCTATCAGTTTGTGCAAAGCAGTCTACAGTCTTGGCAATGACCAGAAAGATTTGGGAATTCACAAGGGATTCCATTGGCTGACAGCTCAATTAAAGGTAACCCAAACTCCAGACTGAGTGTTCATTGGGTGACGAGATGGCCTTTTGGGGTTTTGTTTTCTCATTATTTGGCTATTTCATTTGGATTATCCCCATATATGTATATGTTTTAGGAAGCATCTATTGTATTAGGATTCTATAGCACCCCTCACATGACCCTTTTGGTAGGATGGTCATTTTTTGTTATATTAATCCTGCTGGTCTAAGAGCACAGGAGATCTTTCCACTTTGAATATCTTCTTCAATTTCTGTCTTTAATGTCTTGAAGGGTTTTTTA
Source organism: Acomys percivali (assembly GCA_907169655.1). Lineage (NCBI taxonomy): Eukaryota > Metazoa > Chordata > Mammalia > Rodentia > Muridae > Acomys > Acomys percivali. The sequence goes on from OU015749.1 coordinate 68,367,921, forward strand.
ATTGGTTTTTGTTATGTTTGTTGTTGTTGTTGTTGCTGTTGTTGTTGTGTTCTTGGTTTTTTAGACAGGGTTTCCATGTGCCGTCCTGGATGTCCTGGAACTCAATCTGTAGACCAGGTTGGCCTCAAATTCATAGAGATCCACCTGCCTCTGCTTCCCTCCCCGGTGCTCTAACTGAAGGCATGCACCACCATCATCCCATTAATATCTTTTTAAATTAAACTTCTTTATTAATTTATTCAGATTACATCTCAATTGTTATCCTATCATTTGTATCCTCTCGTTCCTCCCTCCCTCCCACTTTCTTTCTCTAGGAGCCACCAGGCCTCCCCACCAAGGGGAAGTGGTCTCATGTAAGTCATCCCATTAATATCTTGAAGATTTCAACATACAAGTCTTTCACTTGATGGGAAATAGTTATCAAAGATATTGTGTATTATTGTGGTTACCTTAAACTTTGTTATTTCACAGATTTCTTTTTCTGTCCATTTGTTATTTATATGTAGGAAGGCTTACAGATTTTTATGAGTTAATTTTGTATCCAAGTACTTTGCTGAAAGTGTTTATAAGCTATAGCAGTTTCCCAGAGAAATGTTTAGGGTCACTTACATAGTTTATCATATCTTCTGAGAGTAAAAATACTTTCAGATTTCTATCCTTTTATCTCCTTCAGTTGTCTTATTGTTTTACTGAAGATCTCAAGTACTATCTGAAATAAGGATGGAATGAATATACAACCTTGGCTCATCCTTCAATTTCATGGAAATGCTTTGAGTTTCTCTCCATTTTAAGCTGCTGTTGGGTATGTGCTTGCAGCAAACTGTCTTTATTATGTTAAGATATGTCCTTTGTGCCCTTAATCTCTCATAACATTTATCATAAAAAGTTATTAGACTTCTAAAGGCCTTTCTGTACCTCATGAGATGATCATGTAAGTTTTCTCTTTCAGTTTGTTTATATAGTGGATTACATTTATTTATTCTCATATGTCAACCATCCCTGCATTTAAGGCATGACACCTTTTTTATTGTGGTGGGTGATCAAAAAGAACACATCTTTTTTATTTGTTCTTGGGATTAGTTTGTAGGTATTTTCTTGATAATTTTGCGCCTTTGTTCATAATAGAAATTTGTAATATTCTCTTTTGTTGGATTTTTAATTAATAATTTATTTATTCACTTTACATGCCAATTATGGCCCCTTCCCTTCTATCCTTCCAGGGGTCCTACCCTTCCTTCCTCTTCCCAACCCCTTCCCTAATCCTCAGAAAATGGGACCCCCCTACCTTCCCACCCCAGCTCAGCAAGACATGCCAGGACTGAGCATGTCCTCATCCGCTGCAGGCTACTGAGGCAGCCCTGCTAGGAGAAAATGATCAAAAGGCAAGCAATAGCATTCATGTCAGAGATATGCTCTCTTACTAGGAGACACACCGGAAGCCCAAGCTATTTTTGTTGGATCTTAATATGGTTTAGGCATAAGGAAAAGTCTGGCCTTTTAGACAAATTGGGCAATATTCATTCAGTACTTTTTTGTGAGATAATTTGAGGAGTATTATCATTAACTCTTCTTTGAAAGTTTGTTAGAATTCTGTGAGAAAACAATCTGGCCCTGAGATTTTGTTGTTTTTTGTTTGTTTGTTTGTTTGTTTGTTTTTTCTATTTAATGACTACTTTTATTTCACTAGGAGTTATAGTTATGTTTAAATTGTCTATGTGATCTTGTTTTACTTTGGTAAGTGATATGTCTTGAATAAATTATCCATTCTTTTACCTTTTCTAATTTTTTTCAGTACAGGCTTTTAATGCCCCTATGATTCTCGGGATTTCCTTAGTGTCTGACATTATGTTCCCTTTCCATGTCTAATATTGTTAATTTAAGTACTGTCTCTGTATTATAGTAGTTAATCTGTATAAGGGTTTGTCAATATGTTTAATTTTTTCAAAGACACAACTTTTTGTTTCTATTGTTTTATTTGTTCTTGTTTTTCCTGATTGATGTCAGCTCTCACTTTTAGTATTTCTTTACATATAGGACGTGGGGATGGGATTTCTTCCTTTTGTTCTGGAGCTTTCAGGTAGATTATTAAGTTGGTAATATGATATCTCCCCAATTTTTTATGTGGGAACTTAGTGCTATAAATTTGCCTTTTATATCTGTCTTTGTATGCTTTCTGTTCTTTCTGTTGTTGATGATATCCATGATGGTCAGATAAGGTGCAGAGTATAATTTTGATTTTCTGATATCTATTCAGACAGGTTTTCCATCAGAATATCTGGTCTATTTTAGAGAAAAGTCCATGAGGTGCTGAGAGGAAGATATATTCTTTTTTTGTTTTGGTGATACATTCTGTAAATATCCATTAAGTCCATTCAATTTATGACCTACTTTATCTCCAGCATATCCTGTTCAGTCTTTGTCTGGATAAATAATAGACGTATATGTGAGAGTGGAGTAATGAATTCTCTCACTATTTGTTTAAGGGTAAACTGAATAAGGGTTGTTATACTCTTATACAAATAATAAGGTCAGTATGTAATTTAAACCTTGTGTTTAGTGCATGGATGATAAAAATTACATATGCTCTTGCAGGAGTTTTTCTCTGATGCATCTGTACTTTCCTTCCCTATCACTTCTGATTAGTTTTGTTTTTAACTACACCAGCTTGTTTTTTAGATTCATTTTCTGGGAGCATATATTTTCCATCCTTTTCCCCTGAAGTGAAATTTATCCTTGATGTTAACATTTTATGTTTTGGATTGTTTTGTTTTTGCTTTTTAGATCCAGCAGGAGAACACATGTTTTATTCTAATCCTTTTTTATAATCTGTGCCCTTTTATTGGTAAATTAAGAACATTGATGTTGAGAGATATGTGGTAGTGGTGGTGGTTGTGTATGTGTGTGCACTTCTCTTTAGATTTGCTTGTCTATATCTGTTTATTCCTTATGATTTCTAGACTGTGGTTAATATCTTTAGGTTATAGTTTTCCTTCTAGCTTATATTGTAGGGCTAAAGTTATAGATGGATATTGTTTACATTTGGTTTTATCATGAAATGTTTGTTTTCTCCATCTATTGTGATAGAAAAGTTTGCTAGATTTAATAGTCTTGACTAGTCTCTGTGGTCTCTTAAAGTCTATAGAACATTTTCCACTCCCTTCTCTGTTTTGAAAAGTCAATTGCGATTCTAGCACAACTGCATTTATATGTTACATGGTGTTTTTTCCAACCTGTGGCTTTTTAAATTTTTATTTTATTTTTACAATTTAGTCACTTTACATCCAAATCATGACCCTTTCCCTCCTCTCCTCCAAGTCCCACCATCTCCCATCTTCCTCTATGCTCTTCCATTGGTCCTCAGAGAGGGGGAGCCCTTATCCTTATGCACTGACTCCAGCCTAACAAGTCTCATCAGGACTGCCTGCATCCTCTCCTTCTGTAACCTGATAAGGCACACCACCCAGGGGAATTAATCAAAGAGCAGGCAACAGATGTTTGGCAGGAATGTCCCCTGTTCCCCTTACTAAGGAACACCTATGGAAACTGAGCTACATCTGAGCTACAACTGAGCAGGGGGCCTAGGTCCTCTCAATACATTATCCTTGTTTGGTGCATCAGTCTCCACCACCCACCGTAGGCCCTGATGTGTTGGCTCTGATAGTCTACATGTGGAGCTCCTGTCCCCTCCAAGTCCTTCTATTCCCACAATCTTCCGTAAGACACCCTGTCCTTTGCCCAAAGTTTAGTTGTGAGCAGAAGCTGAGTCTCACTTGTGCCTTTTAAAATCCTTTCTTTGTAAGTTTAGTGTTTGATATGTGCTGAATAGATTTTCTTTTCTGGTCCAATCTATGTAGTGTTCTGTGTACTTCTTGTACCTTGATAAGTATATCTTTTAGGTTAGGATATTTTTCTTCTATAATTTTGTTGAAAATATACTCTGTGCCTTTCACTGGGTTTTTTGTCTTTCTTATTTTTATTACTCATAGTTTTTTTGTTTTTTCCTAGTGTTCCAAATTTATGGGATGTTTTGGGGTTGGATTTATTTATTTATTTATTTATTATTTCCTTCTTCCTTCCTTCCCTCTTTCTTTCTTTTTCTTTTTTAGGTTTATTTAACATTTTGTTAATACCATTTCTTCTATCATATTTTCAGTGCTTGATTTTCTCTTTTCCATCTTTTATATTCTCTTGTTATGGCTTTCCTCTATAGTCACTGTTCAAGTTCCTAAATTTTTCATTTACAAATTTTTTGTTTGTTTGTTTGTCTGTTTGATTGTTTTTCACTTTCTAGTCTTGATCTGTTTTATTCATTTCCTTTCACTGTGTGTGTGTGTGTGTGTGTGTGTGTGTGTGTGTGTGTTCATAGATTCCTTTATGGAATTTATTAATTTCCTCTTTAAGGAATTCTATCATACTCATAAAGGTTATGTTACAATCTTTGTCTCATGCCTTAGCCATGTTGCAATTGTCTGGGTCTACAATCATAAGTTTCCTTGAATCTTGTGGGCACATATTGTTCTGGCTGTTGTTAATTGGCTTTTATAATGGGGTTTCAGCATCTGTGTTTGGGGAAACTGTAGTTCTACATACTGATATCTGGGCTTCTCTTTGTTGGGCAGGTGTTTTATTCCTTGGTTTCTGTTGCCATCTCTGGTTTTTAGGAAGGTGTGGTATCTGTGTTGCCTAGTTGGGAATACTTCTGAGATTCTGCTCCATGTGGCCACTGTGAGTTCCAGGTAAAAAGTATCTCTAGATATTGGGAGCTGACACTAAGAAATGGGAATGAACTAGGAGAATGATAACAAAGGATCTACAGGAGGGGAGAAAACTTGGTGTTCCATCAGGACCTGCTTAGTGTTCTGAAAATGATGGCAGAGACTGAGGAGAGGCCACCACAGGTTGTCTGTACAGATCTGGGAATGAGACTGAGAGACTACATATGGAGAGAGAAAAGGAAGGAGAGTGAATATCTGATTCTTACTTTCCCTGTTTGTTGGCAGGCTAGTGGGTTTCCATGGAATACTTGCTGTTGTTGGGGGGGGGTGTAATAACAGATTGAGTTTAGATGGTGGTTAGAGGAATATCAGTGAGACCTCCTAAAGATTGGGGTTGATAAGAAAGGGAAACCACATAAGGTTTCTGCTACAGAAACCTGAGATTGGAGAATTGGATTTGGAGAAAAAAAGAGAGATGAAGACCTGCAGTTTACCTGCTTGCTTCTCTCACCAGAGTGGCCTGAGGATTTTCAGGGAGGGCCTTCTGGAGTTAGCGACTGGGATGAAGAAATGACTAGGGTTGTGATTTTGGAGGTGATATCTGTGTGATCCATGGAAGTGGGGGCAGTGGGGGCAAAGAGGCTTATCTGAGCTGCTGCAAAGCTGGGGTGAGACTGGGGGCTGGATCTGGAGGAGGGGAGGAAGAGCTGATGACCTATAGATAGTCTATCTTCTTCCCTGGCTGGAGTTCCAGAACCAATTTTCACTATCATTCAATTAAAATATGTTGGGTTAGGGGAAACTGGAGGGAAGTATATGCACTAAATATTACCTGATGTTGACTTTATGTCTCAGTAAATAAATTGATTTGTTAGGAGAATAGCAGGAAGTCTATGGCACTTGACTGAGAACTGTTTTAACTCCTGGCCAAAGTTAGCTTCATTTCTGAAATTCCATTCACTAATAATGAACAGTGAGGCTTATTTGGAAATGTGACTTTACCTCTATAATTAATAAGCAAACATCCATTGATCTTTATGTTAACCATATGTCAGCTGTAAACTATTAACTCCAGGTAAATGAAATATGTCACTTTATATTCTGTTTAATGCTTGTGTACAAACAAACATTTCCAGTGAAACCACATATTCAAGGATGCTCTTCAATATGTTGTACTTTCTGAAAGCATGCAGAATTATAATTCTCTAAATATATTTTGTCATAAATGACTATATAAGCTATTCACCACACAAAATGACCTTTCTAAGTGTTTCAGCATGCTTGATTCTTAGCATAAACTTTTCCCCATAGAGTGCTTCATGCAGACATGCTGAAGAGTAAAAGTGAACCTACTGTGTCCATGTTTCTCAGATACAGCATACATGTATGGAGCTAAGTGACCTAGTCATATCCCACAACTGAAAAGAAAGGCCAACCCTAGGTAATTCCAATTGTCCCCTCATTATATTACACCTTATTCACAGTTGTCTTCACACACCTTTTCACAAAGGAAAATATTATATTAAAGCCAATTCTTTAGAGTGTCTCTTGGTGCTCTGCAAGGTACAAAAAAATACTACCATCAAATATTACTTTGTAAAAACAGTTGTTGTTTTTCCAGGAGAAGTTTTTCCAGATAAAAATCTTTGTGACTCTGTGATGTTTGCTGGATTTCAAAGCAGAAAATGTGGTGTGCTCCTCATTCCATCAGAGAAAACCAAGCCTGAGGTAGTCAGCTTACAATAAGGAAAGAATGATTTTCAGTTATGCTTTTAATGAGCTTAGACCTTATTCACTTGGACCCATAGATTTTAAGCAAGTGGTAGAGTATGTGGAATGAAGCTAATTCACTTCTTCTTCCTCTTACGGCAGACAGGAAGCAAAGACAAAGTTCAAGGAGATACTGAAATCTTCCGATATGCCTTTCAAAGACAAGTTACAATTAGTACCACAGGATGACAGGGACACTGGTAAATTGTGGCCTTTCGGGATGTTTAGGGTTCAGTGATAATGGATGAATTTCCTCTCATATCTAGGAATAGAGCATTTTAACACCTATAAAAAAGACCGTAGCCTCAAGTCAAGTTTGAAGAGTCAGAAGAAAATACTTTTGAGATGTTAGGGGGCCTTCTGAATGGCTCCAAGGGAATGTGTATCAGAAAGTGTTTCCAAATGCATCTCTCCTCAGATAATGCCTGGTAGGACAACAGATGTCATGGGCAGGGCATGAGAAT
>OU015749.1:68374879-68403500 GCA_907169655.1 Acomys percivali
TTTTTTTAAAGCATTGCTTTTTGTTTCTGAGAGATGATGAGTAATGACTGTACTCCCTGAAATTTGGAAACCAAAGCAAATACTTTAATGTGTTAACAGGATGTACTTTTTTTTTTTACTGTTGGTTTATAAAACTCATTTTATTCAAAGAGAGATGCTCCTCCCCTTTTAACCCTCCAGTCTGATGCATCATTATCACCCTCTCTGCTACTGATTTGGCTTTCAGTTATATCATCTGAAAAATGTTCATATATATATATATATATATATATATATATATATATATATATATTATATAATAGCAGGCATCATTCCATAATAAGTACATCATAATGAAGTTTACTTTTCTCACATGTTTTCTTTTATGTTGATTGTCTTCATCCTGGGAATTCAGTACCACAACACAGTTAGTGAAAAGCCAGCAAATCTCCCACTTCTAGCCCAAGGCTCTAAGTAGGAGAATAAATATCACTGTTGTAAAAAGCTTTTTTCAGGTTCAGGCTGAAAATACAGACTCCTTGTGGGTATTCATTAATGGAAAGTAAAACAGCATATTTAAAACTTAACATTAACACGATATACACAGCTATGGAAAACAGAAATGGTACTTCTCTGTCCACTTCTTCCTGGAAGGGGAGGTTGACCAATGGAGGGTAGTAGGCCATCTGTGACCAGGCTTCTCTGGGTCTCTTACGTTAAAGAGGAGAAACAGAGATAACAAGGAATTAGTCACACCCTAGCCATATACATTCTTCCTCCCTTCAGGAAGGAAAAGAAGATCCTCAGAAGATGTCCATTTTCTCAATGCAGGAAAATGCCTGATAATGTCAAAGTTAATCTGCTTCTGTAAGGTGGTCAGCAAGCAGTCCCTTCTTATACTATCTGTAAATTAAAAGCATCCATAGTGTAGAATCTTCATGAAGTATATGCCAGTACATTTGGAAATAGGGAATGTATTGAATATGAAAGAATCGTATTACTAATTCATTTTTATAAAAAAAATCTATAGTATTTGGTTTCCCAGATAGCTAACCTATCCATAAAAAATCTAAATTATGTCATAATAAAGAAGGGCATAAATAAATTTTCTAAGAGCACACACATTCATTTACTACTAAAGAACTTCAGTAAGCCCTCTGGCAGCATGAATCAAGCTTTATTTTATCCTGGATAATAGTTTGTTTGTCTTAAGACAACTTGAGGAGTGCCTGGAATGCATTAGCTATTGTGCGAAGTAGTTTTAGGATAAAGTTTTGTAAGGTTTAGTCTCCCTCCCCCATGAAGAAAACTTCAGGCTTCATTTCTGTTACTGTAATAAACAACCTCATCTTACAATTCCAGGTTAAAGTCCATCCTTGTGGAGAGGTCAAGGCAGAAACTTCAAACAGTTGTCACTTCACACCTGGAGTCCAGAAGAGAGGAGATGGATGGTCACATGTTTACCTTTGCTTAGCTACAATTCCCCATAGTTACTCAGTTCAGAACCCTCTACCCAGGTACTTGTGCAATGGCTTCAGTCTTACCAAATTAATTAACTCAATTGCCCATATAATCATTCCTAAAGACATGAGAGCAAGCCAACTCAATGTAAAGGAGGTTCCCAATGAAACTCTTTCCCCATGAGAGTCTAGGTTGTGTGATGTGAAAAGTTAGAAGCAAACTCCACAAAACTCACAGTATCCCCTGTTTTATGTAAATAATATCAATATTCATCATTCATGAGTGGTTAGATATCTGCCAGTAGTGGCAACGGCTACAGTCACAACATCAATGTTAGATGTTCTATAAAACTCAATGGGGATTACCCACCCCTTGCTATTTTTAATCAAGTTGACTTCCATGGGAATAGGCCCTGCAATTACCTCATTCTGAGTGTAGTACTTCCAGACTTTCTCTACTTTCAAAATATAGACTTGAATTATTCCTTACATTTTAAATCAAATTTCTTATTCTTTCAGATATCAATGACTTTTTTCACTCAGTTTCATAATATTATTCAATATTTTTGTCTTATACTTTTTTATGATGAATGTTTATTTTCTGTCTCTTTTGGTGAAACAAAACAAATGAACAAAAAAAAGTTTCCAAGTCTAGTGAAAGGAGAGATTCTAGAATTATCCTCTGAAGGAAATGAAACCAATGATATACAATTAAACATATTTCATCTGATGGAGGGAGTTAGAGAGGACAACACAGTATTTAGTCTTTAACATCTTTTTTCTGGACTCTCAAAATCAGGGCACTGAGGCTTTCCAGATGAGTTATAAGCTTCCAGGGGGTTAAAAGCATCCTCCCCATTATTCCTTGGGATTCTGTAGTGTATCTCTCAGCTCTAGTGTAAGAACAAGTTACAAAAAATGGCTTCACTCTCCTGGAAGAGTCTTTCTTCTACATTTTTCAGTAGTTGAAGAGGACAAACTCTCTCAGTCCAGTCCAGTGATCATACAGAAGCTCCATTGCCCCAGAGAATGGGACCATAGTAATCACCAAAGAACCTTTTTCTATCTTATGCCTGCTCTTTCACTGTGAAATCAAATATCATTTTAATTTAGTATCTCAAAATACTTCAGAAAGTTAAAAAACATTGTGAATAATCAGAAAGCCAATGCTGAATAATATTTAAAAGTACACACACACACACACACACACACACACACACACACACACATGTAGGTTACCAGCAGAAGATGTGACTCAGAATCAAAAGATCCAGATTTATGGTGGGTCTTCTGATTTCAAATAATTTAATTCAGAAAAAAATTCCTCACAGATATACTCAACCACTTGTTTAGTTAATCCAGATGAGGTAGACTACCAAAATTAGCCAGTACAAACACTGAGAAAGATTGTATTTCAGAGAGCCTGAATGAAAACCTAAACAGTCATTTTCCTCTATACAATCTTATCTCAACAAACAGAATAAAGCTAGTGAAGCCCTGAGATTATGAATCATCAAATATGAGATGTCACAAGAAAAGTTATATTAGCTTTACTTATTAATGTATAAGTGTCATCAAATACTAGTGTTAAAACTAAAGTTATACATTTTCTCATAGAGTGTTTTTCAAGTATCTTTGAATGGTACTTTCTCATCAAAATTAAGTATAAGCTGTTATTTACACAGCTTTCCAACAACATCCATAAAACAGTGGGATGAAGCCATTGGATTCCATGGTTGAACAAAGTGTATACAATCCAAGAGTGCGCAGTTCTGATAGGTTTGCCATTGTATGTTACGTTGCCTTTTTCTATTGCTGCTTCTAATATTTTTTCTTTGTTCTGTATATTTTGTGTTTTTATTATTATGTGTTGGGAAGATTTTCTTTTCTGTTTGGTGTTCTGTAGGACTCTTATATGTATATATGCATCTCTTTTTTTTAATTGGGGAAATTTTCTTCTATAATTTTGTTGAAGATATTTTCTGGGCCATGGAGTCAGGTCACTTCTCTTTCCTCAATGCATATTATTCTCAGGTTTCATCTTTTCATGGTGTGCTTGATTTCTTGGATATTTTTGTGTCCGACATTTTTCAGATTTAGCATTATCTTTGATGGTTCTTTGAGAAATTCAACAAGATAGACAAACCGTTAACCAAACTAATGAAAAAGCAGAGAGACACTATCCAAATCAACAAATTCAGAAATGAAAAAGGAGACATAACAACAGACACTGAAGAAATACAAAGAATCATAAAATCCTACTTAAAGGAATATATGACACAAAATTTGAAAAGCTAAGGGAAATGGACAATTTTCTTGATTGAGTCCACTTGCCAAAATTGAATCAAGATCAGATAAACAAATTAAACAGTCTTATTCCTCCTATAGAAACAGAAGCAACCATTGATAGTGTCCCAACCAAAAATAAAAGCCTATGACCAGATGGATTCATTGAAGAATTCTACCAGACCTTCGAAGAACAACTAATACCGATACTCTTCAAGCTACTACAAAAGACAGAAACAGATGGAATATTGCTATCTATGAGGCAACAGTCACATTTATACTTAAACAGCACATAGACCCAACAAAAAAGAATTTCAGACCAATTTCTCTTATAAACATTGATGAAAAAATACTCAGTAAAACACTCACAAAACGAATACAAGAACATATCAAAGGTATCATTCGCCATGACCAGGTAGGCTTCATTCCAGGTATGCAGGGATGATTTAATATATGGAATCCAATCAATGTAATCCACCATATAAACAAACTGAAAGAAAAAAACGACATGATTGTCTCCTTAGATGCAGAAAAAGCATTTGACAAAATCCAACACCCATTCATGTTTAATGTTTTGGAGAGATTGGGCATACAAGACACATACTTAACATAATATAGGCTATATACAGCAAGCCAATAGACGACATCAAATTAAATGGAGAGATACTCAAGGAAATTCCTCTAAAATCAGGGACTGGACAAGGCTGTCAACTTTCTCCATATCTATTTAATATAGTTCTTGAAGTTCTATCCAGAACAATAAGACATCAAAAGGAGATCAAGGGGATCCAAATGGGAAAATAAGAAGTAAAGTTATACCTGTTTGCAGATGATATGATAGTATACATAAGGGACCCCCAAAATTCCACCAGAGAACTCCTACAGCTGATAAACACCTTCAGCAGATTGGCTGGACACAAAATTAACCCAAAAAAGTCAATAGCCTTCCTATATACAAATGACAAACATGCAGATGATGAAATTAGGAAAATGACACCCTTCATGATAGCCACAAGCAATGTAAAATATCTAACTGTAACTCTAACCAAGCTACTGAAGGACTTGCTTGAAAAAACTTTAAATCAATGAAGAAAGAGATTGAAGATGACATCAGATGTTAGAGGGATTTCCCTTGTTCATGGATCAGGAGAATTAACATAGTAAAAATGGCCAATTTACCAAAAGCAGTTTACAGATTCAATGTAATCCCTATCAAAATACCTTAAAAATATTTTAAAGACATTGAAAGATCAATTCTCAACTTCATATAGAAAATCAAAAACCCAGAATAGCAAAAACAATCCTAAACAATAAAAGATCCTCCAGAGGAATCTCTATAGCCAATCTCAATCTGTACTATAGAGCCAAAGTAATTAAACAGCATGGTACTGGCACAGTAATAGGCTAGTTGATCAATACAATCAAATCAAAGACCCAGAAATGAAACCACACACATATGGTCCCTTGATTTTTGACAAAGAAGTCAAATCTATTCAACTGAAAAAGGATAGCATATTCAACAAATGGTGATGGTCTAACTGGATGTCTACATGTAGAAAAAGGCAATTAGACCCATATTTGTCACCATGCATGAAACTCAAGTCCAAATTGATTAAACACCTCAACATAAAACCAGAGACAGTAAATCGGTTAGAAGAAAAAGTGGGGAAGAGCCTGGAACACATTGGCGAAGGGGACAACTTCCTAAGCAGAACACCAATAGTCCAAGCCTTATGGTCAACAATTAGTAAATGGGACCTCATGAGGCTGAGAAGCTTCTGTAAGGCAGGGGCCACTGTCAACTGGGAAAAGATCTTCATCAACCCTTCATCTGACAAAGGACTAATATCCAAAATATATAAAGAACTCAAGAAATTAAACACCACCAAACCAAATAACCCAATTGAGAAATGGGACTCAGACCTAAACAGAGATTTCTCAACAAAGGAGTATCAAATGGCTGAGAAACACTTGAAGAAATGCTCAATGTCTTTAGTCATCAAAGAAATGCAAATCAAAATGACTCCATCTTACGTCCATCAGAATGGCTAAGATCAAAAATTCAGTGGACACCACATGCTGGTAAGGATATATATATAGAGAGGAACACTCCTTCATTGCTGGTGGGAATGCAAACATACACAGCCACTTTGGAAATCTATCTGGTGCTTTCTCAGATAACTTGGAATAGGGCTTCCTCAAGACCCAGCTATTCCACTCCTTGGAATATACCCAGGAAATGCTCCACCACACAATAAGGACATATACTCAACCGTGTTCATCACATCCTTATTCATAATAACCATAACCTGGAAACAGCCTAAATGTCCCTCAGTTGAAGAATGGATTAAGAAACTGTGGTACATTTTTACTATGGAATACTACTCAGATATTAAAAACAAGGAAATCCTGAAATTTTTGGACAAATGGATGGGAATAGAAATGATCATAATGAGTGAGTTAACCCAGAAACAGAAAGATTCACATGGTATATACTCACTTATAATTGGGCACTAGCCCAAAATGCATGTCCCACAAGAGTCTTCACTTACCAAGAGACTGGGATAGATTTGATGATATCCTACTGATACTCTAGGTAAAAGAATTATAGGAGATGGGGAAATAGAAGGACCCAGATGGTCCTTGAAACCAACAAGAAGAACATCTTAATGGATGGATCCGGGCCCAACGGGGTCTGCTCAAACTATTGCACTAACCAAGGACAATACAAGTAGTGTTCCCTGTCAGAGTATGGTCTTAAATGAAGGAGACACAGAATTCCATCTATTACATCACTGGTAAGAGCTAAGAGCAGGTGGCCAAACTCTGCCTTTGGAGTGTGTCCAGAAGTGGGGCTTTGAGGTGGTATATATGACTGAGCCTATTGGCAAGTACTGTATGCAGTGGCTCAATGAAGTTCATGGAAAGAGCCTGGTCTCAGTGACTAAAGGGCTCCTGGACCTATCTGAGAATGAGGAATAGAAAATGGAGAGAACAAGGCAAAGTTTGAGGAAATCTCCATCTCATGAAGATGATCTTGGGTAAGAAAGTTGAGATGGTGACAATCTCCAACAGGACTGTGTCTTCAGCCTGCATTGTGACAAGCACCTATGTCTGAACAGCAAACATGGAGCAGATCATGCAAGCCTAAACAAGCACTTCAAGACAAGGCTACAGTGGGCTCCCTGATAGCCAAAAAGCACCAAGTGATCATTCCAGATCCTCCCCAAATGCCTCAATATGAAATAGCAAATTTCTCAGTGCACATCCTGTAGACCTCATACTTATATATGTCCCTGAATCAGATGGTTCGTGTTCATGCTGCATTATTTTTATTCATAATTTCAGTGCTGCTAATTTTTATAGTACCCAGTGTGGATGCCACCCTGATAAATCAAAACTCTTTGTGATCACCTAGAATAGAATAGAAGAACTGAACTTATAATATCATCATACTATTTTGGTTCTTAAATTTAACACATAAGACTTGGATTCCCTCATCTCCAAGCTCATATAATCATACCTTTTAACAAGGCCCTGCCAATCCTTTAGGGACTCTGCTCTATGTGTGTGTGTGTGAGTAGCTCATATGAATTAGTCATTCACTAAGTTCCTGATCTCCTATTAAAGTACTCTTTTTATTATATATACAAGCATCCTTCTTTTCCTCAAATGAGTATCCAAAACTAGGCTCCAAATATAACTCAAAGTTAAAACAGATAACTTGGCACAATAGTAGCTCTTATTATAAGTCAAGCTGTTGTTTCACAACTAAAATAAGAACAAAACATTTTTGTTCTCTCGAGTATCAAGAGTCACTATGCAGTCCAATAAGATACCATGAGTGTTTTGTGTATGCACACATATGTTTGCATTCAAACAGCAAACCATCTTATTCTTTGACCCTCCACTCAGGAGTGAGCATCTACAAAGAATTAAGGCCCGTGATTTCACAGTTGATTTGACTTAAGGACAAAACACTTGCCCCAAGTTCTGTTGATTTTTATCAAAACATGCCAGAGCACCCCTCACTGTTCTCATTAGGGCTTACTGCAGGGGCAGGGGTCCACTCAGATTGCCTGCTTGCAAATTAGAGAGAATGTCTTGCATAAATATTTATAGCCTCCTGTTGTCTTTCTTTTTTCAAGTTAACTGTTTGTTCATTTATCTTCTTGGGGACTAGTACAAATATACCCCATGGTTTACATTTTAGTGAGAGATGTGATCAGGCTGGAGATCATAGTTTGTCTAAAATCACCAGAATCTTTCCACAATGAGAAGTAAACCCATCCGTGTGTACTACTAAAGCGAAGGCCATTTCCTCTTGAGATTGGTGAGAATGTGATGAGCAGCTGAGTGGGAAATGAGCCTGTGGACTTCATAAGCACAGTAAATGAGGACTTTGGCTTCGAAATAGAATGCAATCTGCCTTCACATTTCAGCATAATCTTGTCTGTAATACTGGTTTTCCTCATTGGAGTCATGTCCTTTATTTGGGTCCATAAGAATTTGATCTTGCAGTTAACTATTTTTTAAAGCTTCTTGAGAGATATGGCACAATAAGTTCATCTTTATTTATGAAGTATAGAACTGTGAGATCTGAGTACAGAGAACAATGCAAGGTACCAAGAATGTTCCCAGAGTGGAACAATGTACTGAAGGCACATCTTATATATTAAATATATTTTATTTTCTTGGATTTTTAAATCTAATAACCTGTTGGCAAATACTATTACTAAATTTGTGTTGTTTCTTATTGGCTATGTACTACAATGTAATAAGTCCATAAGCTGAGTTTGAGAAAAAAATGAGAATACACAATTAAGAATATTCTTGCTCATATTTAACATGCAGTGTAATAAACTGGAGTATCTTATGGATAGAGACTGTGTTGATCACTTAACTTAGTTTTCACATTTCAATGCTAAAAATATAATATTACACATATGTAGATACCTGTGAGAGTAAGTTTCCTATACATGTTGGTTTTAAAATGCAGCCTTTCTCTTGATGTAGTATCCTGGAAAACAATTACTGTTCTTTCTATGTTTCTTCTCTTTTCTATTCTTCTAATCTGAAACCTTCTAACTAGTCCTTGAGCAACACAAGCAGAATGTGTTTCAAAGCCAATCCTTCACACTTATTAGAAGCCCTTTATGCCCCCACTTACCCCCTGATGTCTCCCCTACTGTTCCTCCAGCCTCTAATATTGTATTACAGACCCTCAATCTTTTGTTTTAATCATTACAGAGCCACAAGCTCTTTGAATATTGATTCTTTGCACAAAAATGTTCCTCTGTTTATGTAATGATTTTCTAATTTACAACAAATGTCTTTAGATAAACACTGGCTCCACAGTGGTAACTAGTCATGTGCGCTCCACCATCCTAAGTGCAATGTTTATGTGTGAATGAATTTGCCTAATTTTATCAAAATGTTACAGGTTGTTATTATCTCAGTTTTGTAAATAAAGAATACATGGAACATAGAAGCTATGAAAAGTGTTCAAGGTAAAACAGTAATTGAATATTTGGACATAAATTAGACAGCTTGACTAGAATTCATCATATTAATTATTTCTTATGATGGCTGATATGTGTTGTCAACTGGAGTATATAATCACCATCAAAGTAATCTATATGTCTGTGTCTCACCCTGAACGTGGGCATCCTCATCTCCAAGCCTGGTATATCAGACTGAATGAAAATAAGAAACAGGGCTGAGCACCAGAACATTTACCTCTCCCTGCTTCCTGACTGCCACTATGGTTTCCCAACCCCAATAGACTCTGCCATCTCAATTGTAAGCTCAGACCATCTCTTTCTTTCTTACGTTGCTTTTTTCAGGTATTCAATCAAAGCAACAAGAAAAGTTTTCTTTGGATAGCTGTTCCCTGGCGGGGGAGACCTAGTGGCACTCAGAGGAAGGACAGCAGGTCACTGAGAAGAGACTTGATACCCTATGAGCATATACAGAGGGAGGTAATCCCTCTGAGGAACAGTCATAGGGGAGGGGAATAAGGGGAAAATGGGAGGGAGGGGAGAATGGGAGGATACAAGGGATGGGATAACCATAGAGATGTAACAAGAATAAATTAACTAAAAAAAATAAAAATAAAAAAACAAAAAAAAGAAAAGTTTTCAATATACTTCTCTATTGAAACTCTTAGAGAGTGTCCACTGTTGCCCTATACCAATTAACTTTATCTTAATGCTTTCATAGTATCCTTATCACATATTCTTCACATCTGTTGTGTTTATCTAATTGATACTTGTCAACTTTTAAAACTATTGTGTCATCCTTCGTGAACTATGTGACATTTCTGCTTTCCTGGCCCAGGGTTCAGGTGTCTGGAGCAGAACCTGGCATGTAGGAAGCACCAGAAAGCATTTGCTGAGGAGCTAGTAAATTACCTGGTGCTTGGGTTTCTGTCCAGATGTCAAATTCACCCTCCATCATATGAACTTGACTTTGGCCATTGACTTCAGGGTATTCACAATCTTTATTTGTGAGTTTACATCAGTGGGGAAAGCCTCACGATCACTGTGACCTAGCTGCAGAGAGACTGATTTACACATCAGAATGACAATTTATTAATTCATTCTGAAGAATGTTCTTGTCAGCCAGAATGAATCTTCACCACTTATTAGAGAAGCCTCCATGGAAAAGCAAATTAAGATCAGAAGATTGCTTGGAAAATGTAAAATCAAAGTGAAGGAAATTTGAAGACATCACAAGATATTTTAATCAAGCAATGGCAGTTTCAAAATCACCATTCCCAGATGCCAAGCCTCTCTTACATAAGGGTGAGATTTTTCTGTTTAACAAGCTCTCTTATCCTACCATATGCATTTGGGCCCTCTTACTTTTCAGAAATCTCTCTTACCCTACTGACCTCAAGACATCTTTGAATCTTTCTTTCCCATTTCTTTATATCCAAGAAGAATGTATAACATTGCTATTTCTGAAGGAGAAAATTCCTTTGCTTTAAATGACCGTGCACTTGACTTCCTGTAAGTGACTTGTGTGACTCAGTCCTACAAATGACTAAATTCATATTCCTCTAGTATATTCAAGTTGATTTTGACTAGGTTGTGGATTTATGTTAGTGAGAATTTTTTGTGGTTTTTTTTTTTGTTTGTTTTTTTTTATTTTTTTATTTTTCTTTTTATTTTTTATTAATTTATTCTTGTTACATCTCTATGGTTATTCCATACCTTCTATCCTCCCATTCTCCCCTCCCTCCCATTTTCCCCTTATTCCCCTCCCCTATGACTGTTCCTCAGAGGGATTACCTCCCTCTGTATATGCTCATAGGGTATCAAGTCTCTTCTCGGTGACCTGCTGTCCTTCTTCTGAGTGCCACTAGGTCTCCCCCGCCAGGGGACATAGTCAAATGTGAGGCACCAGAGTACATGAGAAAGTCAAATCCCTCTCTCCACTCAAGTGTGGAGACTGTCCTGTCCATGGGCTAGACCAGGGTAGGGGTTTAAATTTTACCGCCTGTATTGTCCTTGGCTAGGGCCTTAGTTTGAGCGGGACCCCATGACCCAAATCTGCCTATCATAATGTTCTACTTGTAGGTTTCTAGGACCCACTGGATCCTTCTACATTGCTATTCTCCCATTGTACTCTCATCTAGAGTCCCAATAGGATGTCCTCCCCTCGGTCCCAGTTTCCTGGTAAGGGAAGGCTTTCATGGGACATGCCCATTGGGCTAGTATGCAGATATAAGTGAGTATATACCATTTGAGTCTTTCTGCTTCTGAATTGAAGAAAGAGAAGATATCAGACTCCAAGGCCCAAAAACTATTCTCAACAAAATCATAGAAGAAAATTTTCCCAACCTAAAGAAAGAGATACCTATAAACATACAAGAGGCCTACAGAACACCAAATAGAATTGACCAGAAAAGGAAAACTGCCCATCACATAATAATCAAAACACAAAACATACAGAACAAAGAAAAAATATTAAAAGCTGCAAGGGAAAAGGGCCAAATAACATTTAGTGAGAATTTTTTGATTTCTTTAAAAACATAGAAATATTATGGGGATACATTGTTTTAATCTCGGGTGTGAAATATGGGACTGCTTCAGATTGTCCATAGCAGCTAACTATGATTTGCCTTGTACTCTAAGTGAGGTATGATTTTTTGCTAGCTGCAGTTAGTTTTTGCAAGTGTATGACATGGATTTTTAGAGACTTGTGAGGGGGTCTATAAATGCCGAGAGGGGCTGCAGCAGCAGGACCTTTTGCTGCTGTTCCTGCTGCTGCTGCTGCTGCTGCTGCTGCTGCTGCTGCTGCTGCTGTTGTTGCTGCTGTTCCTGCTACTGTTTCCTAGGTTGATGGTTGGAAGATGTTGGTTGCTGTTTGTCAAGTGGCCATGCACAAAGAGACAACAAAAAGAAGTTGAGTATCCTGACTGGGAAAATCAAATTTGCCCCAAAGAATTCAACTCTACTAAGCAGCAGGATATAGTCTAAAGATGGCCAAGCCCTCTTTCCCCTCTATCCTTTTCCCTCTCACATCTAATGATACACGGTTAAAAGGGTGGAAATGGATGGAAGGGAGAAAAAGGAACCCACAAAGTAGCAGACACTGGCAAGATATATGTGCTTTGTCTAATTATTTATGAAGAATCAAAGTAAAGTAAATATAAAAATTGTGCAAACAAGTCAGCTTCTCCTTTGGAGATTAGGTAGTTTTTCCTGAAAAGAAGTATGTGTTGCGAAGCAGTGCTTACTCTATTAGTATTCTAGGCAATGAGTATGTATCATGTATTCCTACCATGCTCTTAAAATACATCCACTTTCAAGTCATTGGAATATCATGTCTTACATTGATAATCACACTTACAAAGACAGTATGACACAATGAATAAGAGGACACACTATGAGATATCATAGCTTAAATGTGTCTTCCCAAACTAAGATTTGATATGACAACTTTGTTAAATCTCACATCCCTCATAATTATAGTATTTGACACATAAGTAATGTCATTATCAGGAAGCCTTCTCATAGTGCCCAACTGAAAAGTGTTGAATATATGCTTTGAATTAGAGACAAGTAATAATTATTTAATCAATACCAAGGTATCTTATTTTTATATGTAGTACAAATGCTTTTAAATACATAGAAGAGTCTGAGATCTGTCCTTTGTTTTGAAATAAAAGCTAATTTTTAAACAAGTAAGTACAGAAAAATCAATGTTTAAATATAGCTGCTCTTAACTAGCTGTGTACCCTGTAAACTACAATTAAAATTGATGTGACAAGTAATGCCCATAGATGTAATAGTGCTAGAAATGTTAAGGCAATAATCAACAACTTCCTAATTAAATTTATAGCCCACTCCATAGATGGAAATGTTTGTGTGGTACTTCAAATCTGGCCAAATATTATGGTTGGGGTTTTATGCCTCATAGGGGAAAACCAACTACTATTATTTTGCTAAATACACCATGCTATAAATCCATGTACCTCTCCCTGTAAATTATTGCAGTTTCTCAAATCTTACCAGAGAAATTGTTTGTGTGGTAGATAGTGGTTAACACAAAAACACGTAAATGAACAAAATGCAGATAACCATTGAGTCGAGTGCTCAGCCACAAATGGGACATTTATATCACATCCTTTCTCAAGGGAGGAGGAAATATTGTAAGAAGGAGTATCAGAGGATTGGAGAAAAACAGTGCTTTCGGGACATGAGGTCATTGCACTCATAAAACCATACCAGCTATGGTTGGTTATACAAGATCAAGCCCAGCAACATTCTACTAAGGAATAGGAAAGGTTGAGGAGTCCCACCACTAACTGAGGAGCTAGGAACAACTGGTGATTTCTAGTAGAGGAAACATCAATTTCCTTTATGTGTGAGGGTTCAGGTAAGTCAACTGATATCCAGTGAGAGGCTCCATATTTAGGCAAATTTAGACAGCTCAAATTAGAGTCTGGGCTATTAAATTACAAAGAAGTACATGAAGTTAGGTGGGCTATAAGTAGTGCTGTCTAGTCTTCACTAAATGTTTTTTACTCCTCATTAAAACAAAATCATATAGATTTAATTTCTTCACAGATTGAATTGAAATTTAATATTTCCCACTGTGTTTCAGATGCTAAAAATTGAGACAAAATGAAAATAAATTCTATCACTTTAATCTTAATCTTGAATAAAAGTAAACTCACACAGCCAATTAGTTTTAAACCTAGGTTTTGTAAATTTATTTGTACTCTGTTGTAATGTTTTATCCATCATTGGTAACATATCAAACAATCTAAGATATAGATAAATGATAGATCTATCAATAGATGATAAATTTATATACATATATGTATATATGTGTGTGAATATATGTATATATTATATATGACTGCATTAAGATATATTGTAATATATTATATATAACACAATAATATATAATATATTAGTCTTAACTATTTATTAACTTATTAAATAGATATAATCTGTAATAATGTTTTGGCTAATGAAAAAGGAATGTAAAACATAAATGCAAGATTTAGCTACACATTTATGCTATGTATGATAATGACAAGGTAAAACATTGACATAGAATCAGTTTTTTATTAATATCTCAATTTGCAACAATTCTATCCCCAGAGTAAAAGGGAAAAATTGTTTAGTTCATACATTAGAACTGATGCAACCAAACTGTCCTCTGTTTTCTTAACTTCAGAAATTATTCCAATAGATTTTATGTGTGGTTTTTGCACAGACATATGCACACCAGTATACATAAACATATCTATTCATAGGTCCAGAATACATGCACAAATGTACACATTCTGTTCCTAATTCACTTCACTGACATGGTCTGGATCACATCAGTTGCTTCAAAATAGATTTATCCAAACATATATGACATATTTAGCATGCACATGTAAAACTATTCAAAGCATGCATCCTCTCAAATGTATAAAACTTTCAGGTGACGAGCCTTATGATACCTCTATGACTTTTTGCTGGTGTTGCTGCAGTTGTTGGGCTGAGAATTATGGGTCAAGTACAAGGTTCTATTCAATCTCCAGGATTGAACAAAAAAAGAGCAAACTATTAGTGCTTTGTTTCTGCTTCTGTACTTAGAAAAACGTTTCTTCACTTCCTAGATCTATCATAAAGCAAACAAATAAAGAGTTAAACACTACAGTCTAGATAGCTTTAAAACAATTCATGTTTTCACTGCTCAGGAGGTACAGTAGCTATAGAAACAGACATTTGTGTTCTCACTGTTTAGGGAGTAAGCCTTCAAGGTAACCAGATTGCAAAGATACCCCATTCATTTTCTCTATATATGTTGTCATCTCTGCTGGACACATACATCTCTGTGTCTCCTGATTTAATGCCCTGACATTTCTTCTTAAAGGGATTCCTATCTCTCAGACCGCCTCATCTTCCAATTGAGTCACATTCTGAAGGACTATGTGTGGAGACTTCAACAAAGGAACTCGAGGGACTTCTAACTTTATATTTCTGCCTGTTTAAGTTGAAAATAAATGGACACTATGAATAAATGTTTTAATAATTTGGTGCTAGGAAAAGGATACAGCACTTAAGAGCACTTGCTTCTTCAGCACACTCCACTGATTTAGTACACAGAACCCACATGGCTCCTCACAACTGTCTGAAACTCCAGTTCCAGGGGATCCGACACACTCTTCTGACTTCTGTGGGCACCAGGAACTCACCTCACACACAAGCAAGCACTCAGGCAAATACTATGCACATGTTTTTTCAATTAAAATGTTTTTTGATTTCTTGATACACAAAGCCCTATCTCAGTGGCTTTTCTTTTTATGGTGACTCTTTCTTGTGTTTGCTATTTAAAATATACACACTGCGTGCTAGTATTGTTCTTGTTTCCTTGAAAGTGAAAATGGATTTTGAAAATATAAATGTAATAGTGACTCAGAGCTCTCAATCTCAGGTAGATGCCAATCATTTATATGCATAACTAAATCATAAAAATACTCTGAGATTAAACTAAGTTGTTTGGCTTTGCTATGAAATTTTGTACAGTTTTATTACCAAGGGAATGTTTTAAGAAGCAAATTTGAAAACAAATACCAGAAGTAATTGAATATTCCATGCTTTTCTGACAAGATTCTAAACTGAACTGGACAACAGTCCTTTCTTAGACATGATGAGTGGCTGCACAATCTATTTTTCATGTTCATTTTTCAGAATAATTTATCACCTGTCACATAAAAGCCATTTATGAAGACATTAAAACTTGATTAAATCTGATTCTATCCTCATTTATCCTTATACTTTTACTAAGGTAATTCCAAATTTATCAAACAGGAAGTAAATCACAGAGACTCGTGGCAATTTCTGAGACATTTTTCATGTAAATACTTTGGTTTACACATTCTGCTATTTAATTCTGTAATTTAAGAAGACTCGTTAAAGTACAGTGTAATCTGCATTCTGCTGTCTATTGAGTCATCAGGGTGGTATCTAAAGAGGGGAAGAGAGTCTTCAGTGGGGCCGCCTCTTACAGTGTATAGTGGATTTTCAATGAACTTTGTATTGTGTTTCACTTATTTTTATTTCCTTGCTTGGCACTTACTACAGGTTCAGAGACTAGCACATCATTTTGTTGATTTTTAAACAAGTTACTGAAATGATTATTATTGCTTTTCTCCTCTCATAATACTTTTCATTTTAAAAACAAGCTAGACTTATTTATTTTATTTTGTATACATGAGTATTTTGCCAGCATATATGTATGTGTACCACCTGAATGACTGGGGCACAAGGAGACCCCATGAAAGCATCTGATAACCTGGAACTGGAGTTAGAGATGGTTGTGATACACATGTGGGTCCTGGGAATTGAACTCATGTCCTGTGCAAGAGCAACAAGTGCTTTTAACTACTGAGACATCTCTCCTATCTCAATTACACTGTTTTCTCATGATTTTTCAGAAATAAGCCATTTTTAATAAGTGCTATGTAAATACTTAATAAACAAAGCTTTGAGAATTGAAATATAATATCTTTAGTATCCAGTGATATAATAAACAAATAATTCTCTTCTAAAATACTTAATTACACTGAATCATCTATTATGTCACAGTCCTGACATGTCAGGTAATCTGATACCAGATTCTGCTCTAAGTTGTCTCCGGGAAAATAACTGCATTCTTAGAATACTGTTCTATAATATAAACCTAGCATGTGATGACACACTCTACTTAGTGTTCATCTTGAAAATCAACTTTACAAGATTTGAAATAGATTAACAAATGTGTCATATGTTAAAATCATGGATTTTTTTTAACCAAAAATAGATTTTTCCATACAGTATATTCTGATTACAGTTTCCTCTTCTCCAGTTCCTCCCAGATAATCCTCTTTCTTATCTACCCAAAACAACATACTTTCTTTCTCTTTCTCATTAGAATACAAGACCTCTAATAATAATAATAAGATAAGATAAGATAAAAAACAGAACAAGACAAAACAAACAGAAAAAAAGGAGCAAATGAAAAAGCACAATATAAAATTTATCAAAGATTTCAATAGAAAACCAGGCAGTCAATCTATTAGAAGAGAGACTGGAGATTGGGCTTGCACTCATTGGCTCAAGAGACAACTTCCTGAACAGACCACCAACAACTTGGGGTCTAAGATCAACAATTATTAAATGAGAATTCATAAAATAGAAAAGAATCTGTAAGGCATTGTCAATAAAAAGAAGCAAACAAACAGCAGCATACAGATTAGAAAAATATCTTCACCAAGCCTACATCTGACAATGGGCTAATATCCAAACTATACAAAAATTTCAAGAAATTAAATGCAATCAAACTAAATAATCTGATTAAAAATGGGGTACAGAGCTAAACAGAGAATTCTCAACAGAGGAATATTGAATAGCTCAGAAGCACTTGAAGAAATACTCAATGTCATTAGTCATCCGGGAAATGCAAATCAAAATGACTCTGAGATCTAGCCCATGGACAGAACAGTCTCAACACTTGAGTGGAGAGAGGGATTTGACTTTCTCAAGTACTCTGGTGCCTCACATTTGACTATGTCCCCTGGTGGGGGAGACCTAGTGGCACTCAGAGGAAGGACAGCAGGTCACTGAGAAGAGACTTGATACTCTATGAGCATATACAGAGGGAGGTAATCCCTCTGAGGAACAGTCATAGGGGAGGGGAATAAGGGGAAAATGAGAGGGAGGGGAGAATGGGAGGATACAAGGGATGGGATAACCATAGAGATGTAACAAGAATAAATTAATTAAAAATAAAAAATTAAAAATAAATAAATAAATAAATAAATATAAAAAAAATGACTCTGAGATTCCATCTTACACCCATCAGAATGACTAAAATCAAAAACGCAAGTGACACCTTGCAAGGATGGGGAGGAAGGGGAACTCTCTTTCATTGCTTGTGGGGAGCAAACTTGTAAAACTCCTCTGGAAATACAATCTGGCACTTTATCAGACCCAGTTTTATCACTTCCTAGGCATACACCCAAAAGATGCTCCACCATACCATGAGAAAGCTTGCCTGACTATGTTTATAGCAGTTTTATATGTAATAGCCAGAAACAAGAAACAACCCAGATATCCCACAACCAAAGAATGGATAAAGAAAATGTAGTACATTTTCACAATGGAATACTAGTGATCTATTAAAAACAAGGACATCGTGAAATTAGAAGGAAAACGGATAGAACTAGCAAAGATCATCCTGAGTGAGGTAACCCAAATCCAGAAAGATACACGTGGTGTATACTCACTTACGAGGGGATATTAGCCATATAATACAGGATTACCATGCTACAAGTCACAGACCTAATAAAGCTAAGTAACAAGGAAGGTCCAAGTGAGGATGCTTGCTTCTCACTCAGAAGGGGAAATAGAATAGACAGTGGAAGTAGATGAAGAGAAGGAACAGAAAAGAAGAGGAAGTGGGGATCGGATGTGTGAGGAGCAAGGGGCGGGAGGACAGAGGGCCTGCAGAGAGAATGGCCGTGGGTGGGGTCAAGCTCCTGGGAGGGTGTGGGGTAACTCTAGCTGAGACTCCTCGTAGTGTGACCTAGTCGAGGACCCCCTCTAACCAGACAGGAACGCTAGTGAAGGGAGGGGAACACTACCCACCAACAAAAACTTCGACCCAAAATTTATCCTGCCTACAAGATGTTCGGGGATAAAGATAGAGGCAACCCTTGACCCTGTTATCGATACACATGCAGACAGGAGCTTTGCAGAGCTGTCCTCTGAGAGAGAGGATCCACCCAGCAGCAGGTCAAAATAGATGCTGAGACTCACGGCAAAACATTGGGCGGGATGTAGGGAGCCTTGTGGAAGAGGCCAGGTAAAGGACAGAAGGACTCTGAAGGGACAGGAGCTCCACAATACCAACAGTCAAGTGACTTGGGCTCCAGGGTTGGAGGGGAGGATTGTGGAGACTGAAGCTCTAATCAAGGACCATGCATGGACTGGACCTAGACCCTCTACACACACACATGTAGCCGATGGGCAGGTTGGTCTTCATGTTACTCACATAGTAAGGGGAGCAGGGGCTGTCTTTGACGTGGACCTTGTTTCCTGCTTTTACATCACTTACCCCTGGCAGAGCTCCTTGCCTGGCCACAGTGGAAGAGGATGTTATCAGTCCTAATGTGACTTGATACACTGAAGTGGGTTGGTGGCTGGGAGGGAGGGACTCCCCTATCTGAGGAGAAAGGGAGAGTTATAGGGGAAAGAGGGAGGGAGAGTGGGACCAGGAGGAGAAGGAGAGGGCTATGATCAGAATGTAAAATGAATAAATAAATAAATACACAAATAGGAAAATGCACAACAAACACATACAGATACATTTACACACGCGCGGGCGCCTACGCACACACACACACACACACACACACAAATAAAAATTTAAAAACATAAAAAAATAAGAATCAAGACATAAAAATAAAATTGTGGGACAAACAAACAAAGAAAACACCACCTTGAAGAAAACCAAGTTCATTTTTGTTGCCCATCTATCACTGAGTTCATTTTTGTTGGCTATCTATTACTGAGTTCATTTTATGTTGGCCGTCTATTACTGGGATGGAACATGTCCTTAGGTGGTATTTGTATATCCAGTGAGACTCTCTTGGAGAAACTAATTTTTTTCCTTTGTGAACATTTATCTAGTTAAAAAACACACAAACACAATTTTAGTTTATTTAATGCTAAAATCCACCTTCACAATGAAATGTGAATTGTTAATACTGAGAATAACAAGAAGAAAAGGCATGAAATTACAAAGCTTTGAAAATGTTAGATTCTACCCAGTATTTTCAAAGAATCATTTGATACAGCTACAAGTTTAATTTTAACTCATTAGATAATATTTTGCTTTATTTAACTTCATGCTCCTCATTAGAAGTAACGCAGCAGCGAGAATTGGGGCTAGGCAAAATAAGGATGGGTATCAATTTGCAACAAGTTTTTTATGAAGAAAGGCAGCATTCTCCATTAACAAAGGAGGAGCTGGTCCTTCCGCATATTCACAAATAACTATGCACTGGGTTCTTGTCTACTCTAAAGTATCAAAAATACTTTATTCATTTAGCCTATGAGCCTGTAAGTACCATTGCATGCAGAATAGAGAGCCATCTCCACAAAAGAAAAGGAATAAAATGAAACAGCTGATGAAACTTCTACCTTCCACTAAGTTATCACTTCCATCGTTTAGCTACAAGTTTGGTTTGTTTAATGTGTGTGTGTGTGTGTGTGTGTGTGTGTGTGTGTGTGTGTGTGTGTGATTTACCTTCTCAGCCCTCTAGGTTACACTCCAGATACCATGGTGGCCTTCATAAACAACTGACAATAATAATATGAAAACTCTTGCATGAAATAGAAGAGAGGAAACACCAGTAGTATTTTCTAATATTCCATATTCACAGTTTATTTGCTCAATCAGATTTTCTTTGTAGTTTCTGAATATCAGTAAAAGGAGTTGAAATTGATTTAGGAAGAATAGTAACAAGAAAGGAAAATATTTCCTGGGAAATGTTTATGAGGAAAAAGAAAAAAAAGAAATGTGTTTTTACTTTAAAACTGTAATTCAATCCCTTGACTTTTAGATTATACTAAATTACATTGTTTTGATAGGTAGGAACTAAAAGCAATATGTTTACAACATTTCATCTCTGCATTGCTTATTCTGAGCTCTGCAGAGCCTGCTTTGTTTTGCAGCTCACTCCCTTAGTCTGCACTATCAAAGCAATTACTTCTGTTCTGCACCTCGGGTTAATAGTATAGATCTTTCTAAGATCTGGAGAAAAGCTAGCAAAACAAAAGGACAGTTGTACTCTATCCAACTTGTGTTTCCGAGGAAATAGATGTGCTTGCACAGTTAAGCAGTAGAAAAGAGAATGAGGGATTCATAACAGCCTGAAATCCCTGGTGGCAAGACACAGGGAACATAGCCCGCGAGAAAAGTGTTCAGCTCGGTTGGTATGCTTGTTGGATACCACAGGCCTGTCAGGTGTTGGGGAGAGAATAAAACAAAGCAGTAGACTTGGCACATGGGAGAGGCCATTTTCTTGTCTATTTAAACTATGACCAGCTGTAAACATGATTTACACATTTTACTTTGCAAGTGATATGCTGTCAAGAGGTCAGGACAGGTGAAATGATCTTGCAGCTGTGTTGATTCACCAATGTTCCTGCTGAGGAAGGAGAGAGCATAAACTCACCAGGAGCAGAGGTAGGCACCAGGGAGCAAAGCTGCCTGCACAGTTTGCTTTCTTAAACAATCCAAGTCCACCTGTCCCAGAGGGGTGCTTTGTGTACTGCAATAGACACCCACATCAATCATTAACTAAGAAATATTCATAGACCAATCTGATGGAAGCAATTTTTCAATAGACTTTAGGGAGATGTGAAAATTAACTGAGATACTAGGCAAGTGGATAATAATGTATCTAAGAGTATAAAAAATAATGTGATTTAAGTAACGTTGTACATTTATTTACCTTCACATTTCACGTGAGT
Organism: Acomys percivali; assembly: GCA_907169655.1. Lineage (NCBI taxonomy): Eukaryota > Metazoa > Chordata > Mammalia > Rodentia > Muridae > Acomys > Acomys percivali. Next base: position 68,396,637 of record OU015749.1, read on the forward strand.
GCATTACAATCGTTTTATTATCATAACAGTACCTCCACATACCAGTCATGAACATAATGTTCAGTGGTGTTTCTGCCCAAGAGCTAAAGAATGCCAACATGGGGACATAAGTTAAGGACCTCTAACTCCACATCCCATGATCTCTCATAGTTAAGCTTAAGAAATCTTTTCCCCCTCCAAATACAAAGAAAGAAAGAAAAATTTCCAACAATACAATATATCCTGTGTTGATTTAAAAAAAACATTCATAAATTGGAGCTATGATATCAAGCCTGTTGTCCTGAGCAGTGGTAATGTGGAAGAAGGAAACAAACACATTGCAAAACCTGTGACTATAAATGCTTATCACTAAGCTCACCTCAACAGATCTTCATCATGAAAGCTGCCTAATGAATGAGAGAAGTGCATAAAGTTAAGCCATGAAAATAAGCATGTGAAAGTCCTGCCCTGGGAAAGAGGTCACTGCCCAACTCTCAACACACATGTTATATGTGCAATATTTTAGTAGCTCTACATTTTAATTTGAATGGATTTTCTATTTAGTTTAAATAGGTACTGAATAGCTAATGAATAGTTAAAGCACTTCTTGTGGAATCAGAATAAAGATGCCTCCTAATAAAATTTGATAATTATTTGTTGGACTCTTCAGAACCTGAGCAGATAGGTTTCCATAAGTATTGGAGAGTGAATCATTGCATTTATGAGAATGAGCATAGTCCTAAAGGGTACTGCTGCTGCCTGAGTGTAGTGCCCATGCCATAGTGTGGGTGGTGAGCACAGTCTATTTAGAAAACAAGGTTCCATGTTTTTACTAATGAGACTTTTGGTTGTCTAGGTGACCAGAGATTAGCCATTTAAACAGCAATCAGTTCCCACTACAAAGCTTCTCTAGATCTACTATTGATTTATATTATTTTACAGAAGACATCAAATAAAAACTGTTGGAACCTATGCCAAAATGAAAACTGGCTGCTTCAGGACCTAACTAATAATAACGCCATCATAATCATTACTGCCAGTAAACACAATTTAGCTTACCTGTTATTTAGATGACACTGTACCTTCTGATATAAATAAGATTAAAAGAAAGGAAACAGCAATTAGATGTGTTCTTTTAACTAAGTTCTAAGAGTAAGACCATGCTTTCCACATTTGATCGATTATTTTCATATTCTTCTATTAGATACACAGTGAACACTTGATTTCTTCCATGTACTAGAACTCCGATATTAGAAAGAGGTCACTGATAATCCGCTTGACAATTCTACCTGGATCATGATTATGGTTTTAAGAGTAGACAGTAAGTGTCCATTTGGATTAGTTAGTAACTTGATGTGCATGTTCTTAATATTAATAATTGCATTAAAAATCATTTCACGTCTCTTAAAAAGTTATAAAGATTTGGGGCGGCAGTGCATGTAAGCACTTGAAAAGTTTCAGTATTAAAGATGCCATGCATGTTTGTTAAGTCAGTGGTTCTTAGAACTTCAAGAAAAAAAGAGCTATGTGACTGAAGAAATAATTATAAAAGTATGTGTGACTTTGGGAAGCCTCTAAAGCAGTAGTTCTCAGCCTGTGGGTTGCGATCCCTTTGTGGTCAAACAATCCTTTTATGGGAGGATCATGTAAGGCCGTAAGAAAACACAGGTATTTACATTATGATTCATAATGATAGCAAAATTATAATTATGAAGTAGCAACAAAAATAATGTTATAGTTTGAGGTCAACATGAGGAACTGTACAAGGGGTATTGCATTAGGAAGGTTGAGAACCATAGCTTGGTACAACCTTATCAAATAGATGAGAAAATTGACCTTGGCAGATCCAATTATAAAGCCACATAAATACCATGGTAATTGACAGAATGCTTTTAGAAGATGACATAGATTTGGCATTTTTACAAACACAACAGCAAGATTCTTTCAAAGGTGAAAAAATAAACATGTCTAATTATTGTTTCAATATCAAAACTCATAGATCTGGCTACACTGGAATCTAATAGAAAATAGAAAAATCTACCTAACAGAAAATGTGAAAGTATAGATTTCCAATATTTGCTAAATTTGCTAACAAATAATAGATATATTAAATGCATTAGCTACACCACATGAATTGTAATATTGTGTTTTTAAATTTCCACTAAATTTGCATCAATAATAGAGTAACCAAACAAAATCTGATTTGAAGGAAAGATACAATTATCATTTAAAACTGGAGAGTATACACAAAAAGGACAACTGAAATAAAAGTGTTCAACACATAGATACTTTACTGCTCAAATCATTGCATGAATACAGATGATATATATGACAGTAACATCATGAAGGAGGGAAAATTGAAGTATTTGGAGAAGTTTCAAGGTATTATAAAACTATAGACAATATTAAGAAGATTGGCTAAACTGTAAAGTGTATTACAGTTCCTAGAACAGCCACTAAGAAAAACTAGTTACTGTTGCTCTATAGTACAGCTTGAAATCAGGGATATACAAAATATATAAAGAGCTCAAGAAATTAAACACCACAAAATTAAATATCCCAATTAAGAAGTGGGGCTCATGTGAGAATAGCATTGTAGAAGGATCCAGTGGGTCCTAGAAACCTACAAGTAGAACATTATGATAGGCAGATTTAGGCCAAGGGGTCCCGCTCAAACTAAGGCAACAGCCAAGGACAATACAGGCGGTAAACTTTAAACCCCTACCCAGATCTAGCCAATGGACAGGACAGTCTCCACACTTGAGTGGAGAGTGGGATATGACTTTCTCATGTACTCTGGTGCCTCACATTTGACTATGTCCCCTGGAGGGGGAGACCTGGTGGCACTCAGAGGAAGGACAGCAGGTCACCGAGAAGAGACTTGATACCTTATGAGCATATACAGGGGGAGGTAATCCCTCTCAGGAACAGTCATAGGGGAGGGGAATAAGGGGAAAATGGGAGGGAGGGAAGAATGGGAGGGTACAAGGGATGGGATAACCATAGAGATGTAACAAGAATAAATTAATAAAATTTAAAAATATAAAAAAAATATTTAAGAAAAAAGAAAAGAAATGGGGCTCAGAATTAAACAGAGAATTATCAACAGATGAATATCGAATGGCTGGAAAATACTCAAAGAAATGCTCAACATCGTTAGTCATCAGAGAAATGCGAATCAAAATTACTCTGTGATTCCATCTTACACCAATCAGAATGGCTAAGATCAAAGAATCAAGTGACAGTACATGCTGGTGAGGATGTGGAGAAGGGGAACAGTCCTTCATTGCTTGTGGGAGTGCAAACTTGTACAACCACTTTGGAAATTCATGTGTTGCTTTCTCAGAAAGCTGGAAATAGGGCTACCTAAAGACCCAGCTATTCCACTCCTTGGAATATGCACAGAAGATGCTCCAGCACGCAACAAGAACATTTGCTCAACCATGTTCATAGCAGCCTTATTCATAATAGCCAGAATCTGGAAACAGCCTAAGTGTCCCTCATCTGAAGAATGGATAAAGAAACTGTGGTACATTTACAGTATGGAATACTACTCACGTATTAAAAAGAAGGAAATCCTGATATTTGTGGTCAAATTGATGGAACTAGAAATGATAATACTGAATTAGTTAACTCAGTCTCAGAAAGACTCACATATTATATACTCACTTATAATTGAACACTAGCCCAAAAGGCATGTCCCATGAAAGTCTTCACTTACCAGAAGATTGGGATAGATGTGACGACCTCCTAGGGGGACTCTAGGTGAGAGAAATATAGGAGATAGGGGAAATATAAGGATCCAGATGGTCCTATAATTCTACAAGAGGAACATCATGACAGGTGGATCTGGACCCAGGGGGATCTGCTCAAACTACTGAACTAACCAAGGACCATACATGCAGTAAACATTTAACCCCTACTCAGATCTTGCCAATGGACAGTTGTGTGGAGAGTCAGGAATGACTCTGACATGAACACTGGTGCCCCATATTTGACCTCTTCCCCTTGGTGGGGAGGCCTGGTGACACTCAGAGAAAGAAAAGGCAGGATACCAGGATGAGACTTGATAGGCTGTGACCATATAGTGGGGGAAGATGCCCCCTTCTGTCACAGACATAGCGGAGGGTATAGGGTGAAAGAGTGAGTGAGTGAGGAATAGGAGGATATAAGTAAGGGGATAACAATTTAAATATAATCTGAATAAATTAAGAAAAAACTAATTAATTAGTACACTAAGATCTAATCATGCAATCTTTCTAGTTTCCTTTTTTCCTAACTGACTAGAAGCAGCTTTGAGAGGAGTTATTTGGCTTACACTTCCAGGCAGAGTCCATCACAGAGGGAACTCAATACAAGAAACAAAGGCAGGAACCTGAACCACAGAGGAATGCTGACACAGCTTGCTAGGTCATTAGACTCAAGTCTACCTAGACATTTTACAAAGCCTAGGACTTACCATCTGCCCAGGGAATGGTGCTGCCCATAGTGGATCAAACTTCCATTAAAGCAACTAAAGTGTAGAAATATTGAAATTTGTACTGTAAAATATCTATCATACAAATTGTAAAGATGGGTGGATGGATTATCTGTAATTTTTATACAAATAGATAAAACAAGATGTAAGCATATCATTCTTGAATTCTTATGAGTCATTTTATTGAAAGATATGTCAATGCTTGTAATTTTTCTTTCCTGATAAATACAATGTAAATATGATAGATAACATGATGTCTTAAGGAAAAAAAAAAACTCAGGAACTGTTAAAATAAGTAAAATCAAGCCTAGACCATTCAGTATACTATTCTAAAATTTTTCTGTGCCTGAACATACTACCTAACTTTTTATAAATATTTTGCTTGTCTCGAAACTGATGTTTGTATGAAAGCTTCCCAAAAATGGATTTTTTACAAGGGAAAGTACTCCATATTAATTAATAAACTTATATGGATCACAAATACAAAATTAACAGTTTGTTGTCAAATAGATGTCAAGTGCTTTCTATGGACCCCTCAACATCATATTACAAAAGAAAATCATCTAGTCTTTTGTGTTCATATTTATCATGAGGAACTACACATATTTAAAAAAGAGATAAGATGCAAAGAAAAGGACACATTTTCTTCTTTTTAAAAAACTGTCTATTGATTCTTTGTGAATTTCACATCATGCACCCAAGTCCAACTCACCTCCCAGTCCCTTCAAATCTACTCTGCCCTTGCATCCTCCCCTTCAAAACAAAACAAAAATTGAAAAAGCATTGAACCTGCAGTGTGTCACACAGTATACCCATTTGCCCAAAAAGCTTTACTTGCAAATGATAGTTGCACTGAGTCATTGGTCTAGTTCAAGGCCTCTAGCTTCTGTACATTATCATTTTGGGTTCTTCGGTTTTGTTTTGTTTTGTTGGTTTTTCGAGACAGGGTTTCTCTGTGTAGCCTTGGCTGTCCTGAACTCACTTTGTAGACCAGTATGGCCTCGAACTTACAGAGATACACCTGCCTCTGCCTCCCAAGTGCTGGGATTAAAGGCGTGTGCCACCACCACCTGGCTCTGGATCCTCCTCTCCAGACCTCCTCTAAGATATCCTGTTGTTACCCTGTGTCATGGAGATCCTTCAGCTTTGGATCTGCAGGACCGGCCCCTTCATGTGGTCGAACAGTTCGTAGATGGGGCAGATGTTGGGGTGGGCCTACTCAAACCCTGGATCTGGGCCTGGGTGGTAGCAAGGTTGGTCAGCTCAGCAGCTCTCTGGCACCCAAGTCACCTGGAGCAGCTTTCCTGCTTTGCTCAGGAAAGGGTGGGGCCATCTCCCCTGAGTGCTGCAGCCACCGAACTGTGCTCAACTAGTTAAGAGCGGTCCTTGGACATCAACATGTCCCCAGGTGGCAGCACAGACCACCGATGTCTGCAGGGCCTTTGGTGGTAACAAGGGTCAGAGACATCATCACAGACCTCTGTTACAGCAGGGCCACAGACCCAGACATGACCCTCAGTGGCAGCAGGTGCTGGACATCGACATGGACTCAGGTGGCTGTTCTTTACTGGCGAAAGAACATCCCTTTAATCTCGTCACTCAGGAAAGTTGAGGCAGATAGATGTCTGTGAGTTCAAGGCCAGCCAGGGTTACTTAGTGAGACCCTATATTAAGGAGAAGGAGGAGGAGGAAGCAGAGGGAGAGGATTGAAAGGAGAAGGGGATATGTCGGGGTGACAGGAAATAGAAACAACGACGACGAAACCAAAGTGGCTGTACAGACAGAGGTTGGATGCAGAGTCTGCAGTCTGTATTCACTGAAGGAAGCCACACTCACTGACTTCTGCACGTGGGTCAGGTTTTTTATGTAGGCCTGAAATCCACTGTGAACTCTGCAAAATGTATTTGGATTGCTGCAGGTGAGATCTCACAATTGGTGAACTAACACGGAGCTGACCAAATATCACAGTTGAGGTGGCTCAAATCTTCCATACAAATCTTTCCCTCCACCATCACTCTAAAAATCAGACTCTGCCAGAAAACTGTTCTTTTCTTTATTGATTGACTTCTATGCACAAAGTGAAGGTTCTGTTTTATATTTACAGGCTCATATAACTTCTGCTAGGTATTATTTCCATAATTTTACAGAGAATGCAGACTGTGTGAGTTTGAGGCCAACTTGGGCTACCAAAAAAAAAAAAAATCCCAGGATAGCCATATCTGTTTCACAGCAAAACCCTGTCTTTTTAAAAAAAGAGAAAGAGATAGAGAGAATTAAGAAAGAAAGAAAAGAAGGAGGGACAGAAGAATAGGGGAAGGAAGGAAGGAAGGAAGGAAGGGAAGGAGGGAGGTAGGGAGGAAGGAAGGAAGGAAGGAAGGAAGGAAGGAAGGAAGGAAGGAAGGAAGGAA
>OU015749.1:68409450-68421026 GCA_907169655.1 Acomys percivali
GAGGAGGAGGAGGAGGAGGAGGAGGAGGAGGAGGAGGAGGAGGAGGAGGAGGAAAGGGAAGAGACTTTAAATAGAAGCATAAAATTATTGGTTACTCACAAAACATCCATACCCCTATTATTCTAATGGACATACCTTACTAGATCAGTAATTATTATATGATTAATTATAGGATGCACATCTGAGTAGGACTGTGGATGGCATTCTCCATTGTAGCATGCACAGTACCTCCCAGTACTATTAAAGCTCCCTAGTAAAGAGGAAGCTTCCAGGTTGATATAAGCTTGATTCCTCTATGTTGCATGACTCAGGTATGTTGTATTTTCAGTACAGTGTCTCACTACCAAGCTATGGAGGGTAATTAAAAGCAATAGTAATAACCTGTGATGTTTGGAGCAGGGGCCTTGGGACCTCACTACCCAGTAACTCTAAAATAAGTAACTCATACCTAGCAATGAGATTTTTTAAAATTTTATTTGTTTATTATTTTGTATATAGTGCTCTGTCCTGCATGTACACAGGAAAGCCAGAAGAGGGCATACAATCACATTATAGATCATTGTGAGCCGCCATATGGTGGCCAGGAATTGAACTCAAGACCTCTGGAAGAACAATCAGTACTCTTAACCACTGAACTATCTGTTCAGCCCCAGCAATGAAATTTTTATTTGACAGTCTATGATGTCTGTGGAGCCTTTGTCTTCTGTTATAATGTAAATCCATTTAAACTCTCTATATGAATTTAAATGTATATGTTTTAATTTCTACAGTAGTATGTTCTATATTGCATTTCTAAAGGTCTTTAATATTCATTGTCTTTCCACCCAATTTCTTATCCCATTATCTTTTCCCTTTCATACTATCATCTTTCCATGGCCCTAACATTGAGATTCAACCCCCACATGGTCTCTTACAAGTTTACTGCTTTCTAAGGCTACCTCTGTTGTGGAAGGGATATTAGATTCTAGAGGGCTTTGCTACCCTATCTCGTTAACAATTAATCAAGACAGAGACCTTTTAGATTAATAAAAAGCTTTTAAGCACCATAGTTGGGAAGATATCAACCCTCTAAGCTATTTTGCCCTTTCCCAGCTACACACCCTAAGTTACTTGCAATAATTGTTCCTGCCTGGACTGCTTCAGTTCCATCATGGCAGCCCTCATGGCCATGTGTTCTTGGTCCATACTGCTCCAAAGTGACTTTCTTCTCTCCAGTTTCTCCTACTACTACGTCTTCTGTTTCCTCTATCTCTTCTCCAGTCCTCATGGTCCCAGGAATGGAAGCTCTGCCTATCTCTCTCCAGCCTTCATTAACTGTATTTAACCAGTCAGAGAATATTGGAAAGCAAATTTTATACAACATCACTCAATGTACTTGAGAATATGCTAGACTGGCGTGCACTCAGATCTTTGGGGACAGTAGTTTAGCATTTGAATGCATAGCACCAGACCAACCCACAACATACTTCAACTTAAACACGCACATATAAAGATTCTATCCATGTGTGAGAACACATCAAGTTTGTGTTTCTGGATCTGGGTTGCCTCACTCACAATGACTAATTTCAGCTCCAGTTATCTGTAAACTTTATACTTTCATTTTTCTTTACAGATGAATTATATTTCATTGCATATATTGACATTTCCATTTTCATTTATTAATTTGTAGATATCAGAGTTGCCTCTATTTCATGGCTATTACAAATATAAAACCCGTGAACATGAATGCATACTGGCTCATTCATGAGATAGTCATAAAAATTACTTCCAAGTTTAACTTGGGTAATCTTTTAGAACATTAAAATTCATTTAGCAATGAACCTAAAAGCCAAATATTGTTCAACGTCAATAACTAATTAGACAATTCTGTCTAACACAGCCACATTCGTATCCTATTTTTCTCACCCTACCTGAGGAGAATGTCAACTCTGTCTGTTCACATTGTCACAGCAAACATTATAACTATTCAGAAGTCACTAACACACTTGGAGAACTAGTAAATGTCCTGGTAAAATGCTGGGACTCAGGGCAGTAAGACTTATATGGACAAGAGGGGGGATGGAAAGACCCAGGGGTCAGGAGCTTCATAATGAGACCATCAAGCCCAGTGGATCTGGTCACAGGAGGGATGCACTGCATAAATGGGTGCACCAATCAAGGACAATGCATGCAAGGAACCTAGACCACCCTGCTCACATGTAGCAGTTCATTCTTCACGTGGAGGGAGGAACAGGGAAGGGCTTCTGACATGAACTCTGGTGCCCATAATTTGATCACTTCCCCTTGGTGGGGCAGCCTTGTGGGCACACAGAGGAAATGGATGCAGATTATCCTGATGAGATCTGATAGGCTGTGGTCAGACGGTGGGGGAGGACTCTCCCCCCGTCTGAGGTCTAGGGGAGGGAAACAGGGCGACAGATGGTAGAAATAGAAAGATAGCTGCAAAGGCATAACAATAGGAATGTAATATGAATAAATAATAATAATAATTTTATTATGTTTCTTTTTTAATGTATACATTTATATTATTACACATGAATAAAATAAACTACATATAACAGAAAGAACCATGAGACAATCAAGAATTATATAAATGATACATTCATAGTGATTTGGCTATTTGTATTTGGCAAATTTGAAGTAAATATGTTTCCTATCTCGTTGAGTCTAAATTTCTGAATGACGGTCAATATCTATTATATATCATCTCTATTAACTTAAAACATCTATCTTGATCTAAAAACACCTTAACCCTTAACCTACTAAGCTTATTTGAAAGCCTGAACCATCTGGTCTTCAACCTCATCAGATATTTGAGAAGGAATAAAACTTAAGTACCTGAGTGAACCAGAAGTGCAAGTTAGCAGCTTCCAAAATGAAAAAACAACTGAGACAGTTTACTGCCTGAACAGTTTACTATCACTCTCTATAACATTGGACCATCATCTTCAGCCTTCTGAACCAGTATATCTGACAGACATATTTGGGAGGCAGGAACTATTGAGGACTTGCTTACCTTGTCTTGGCAGAGTTCGACCATCAGTCCTGCCTGCTTCTAAACTTTCCTATTTTTAGGCAGAATTCTGTCTGTGGCAGAAACGAAGACAGATGTTCCACCACACAATAAGGATATATGCTTGACCATGTTTATAGCAACCTTATTTATAATAGCCAGAATCTGGAAAAAACCTAGATGTCCCTCAGTCAAAGAATGGATAAAGAAACTGTGGCCCATTTACCCTATGAAATACTACTCAGATTTTAAAAACTAGAAAATCTTGAAATTTGCAGGCAAATGGATGGAACTAGAGACAATCATCCTGAGTGAGGTAACTCAGACCCAGAAAAATACATATGGTATATTCTCACTCATAAGCAAATATTAGCCACTTAATTTAGGTTAGCCACATTACAATACAGAGACTGGTGTGCCAACCAAAGTCCATATGATATGTGCACCTAGACCTCCTGCTCAGGTGTACTAGATGTGCAGCACAGTCTTCCTGTGAGTCCCACAATATGGAGAGTAGGTATGGTTTCTCACATGGATTTGGGCTTCCTAATGTTGCTCACTTCCACCCTGGCAGGGTGGCCTTGCCAGGCCACAGAGGAAGAGGTTACATGTAGTACAGAGGACACTGGATAACCTGAGGTCAAATGTCAGGGGAGGAGGGTTACCCTTGCTAGTGACTGGAGGAGGGAGAGAAAGGGGATGAGGGAGAGGATAGGACTGGGAGGTGATGAGGAAGGAAGTAGGATCAGGAGGTGATGAGGGAGGAGGCTTCAATTGGGATGTAAAGAATTTAAACTGCAGAATAAGCAGGTAATCAAAATTGCTAATCCTACTACATGGGAATAACTCTGAGACTGGCTTAGATACGAAGGTCTATGCATAGACAGGTTTCATCTTGGTCACAGATTCTCTGTGACTTATAATTAGAGGCCATTCTTAACATAGCATGAAGGAAGATTGCAGATGTCTTACTTCTGCTCATACAATGAGCAGAGAACCAGCCTTAATAATAATAATTTTTAAAGGGACAAAAAGGATACACAGCAAGGGGATGTCAACTCCATGAAACTCTTCTTCTAGATTTGAGACAAAGCCATCAAAGGGGGTGGGGGCAAATAGAAATTTAAAACTATAACTACACGGTGAATTTGAAGAAACAAGTAAATTTTAAAAACTAAATTATTTTTAAAATACATATTGTGGAGGTTCCAAGATGGCAGCACCTATTACGCACTGTGTCTGATCTACAGCATGGAGACAAGGGAACAGATTGGGAGCCACAGACTGCAATAACTTGAGAACACAAGGTGAGTGGGTCCTGCACAGTGCAGACCCCAGGTGAACCTTGCCCCAGGCCAAACAACAGCCCACAGGGGACTTGAATCTACTCTCCACACTTTGGAAAGGGACCCACTTGCAGACTGCAGCAGGCCTCTATAGCCCAGGCACAGTGTGTGCGACAGTGGAACACTAGAGCCCCTGGCCTTGGAAAACCACAGGGAAACAAATGAATGTGTCCTTAGACATCCCCACCAACCCCACCCCAGTTGACAGGGGACCCCGGAGGCCACAGCAAAGCCCACAGTACCCCAGAAACAACGTGCACGGTCTGGGTGGGTCTAGCCGGAGCCAGGCAGCCAGCCTCAGCGGACCGAGCCTGCAAAATTGGGCCTAGAGAACCCAGCCATGTCAGTCCTCATGGCCAGGCAGGGACTCCCATGCTCATGGGGGAAGCTGGACTGCCCTGAGCATCTGGAAGGAGGTCAGAAATGCGGCCACAATTCAGTGGGACTGAGTCGCCAAAGTGCACAATCTAGGCTGCTTTGCTATGTAGACTGTATGGGCAGGAACCTCACACAGGGCACGGCAGACCAGGCCTGGACAATTAGATACATAAAGCCACAGTCCCCACAGGCCAGCAGGGACTCCGTATGCTTGTGAGAGAAGGTAGACTTTCCAGGGTGTCTGGAGGGGAGGCTGAGATATGGCTATGGCTCCTTGGGATTGAGCTACCAAGGGTGCACAATCTAGACTGGTCCACTATCTAGACTGCTCTGAGCAGGAACCTGTCTGTGGAACAGGGCAGTCCAGGCCTGGACAATTGGGCAGATAAAGCCACAGACCCCATTGCTGGCTGGGGCTCCTACACACTTGGGAGAGGATGTACTGCCCTGAGGGGTTGGAACAGAAAATTAAAAAGTGGCCCCCAACACAGCTAGTCTGAATCCCCTCAGTAGCATGAATGGCATCAGACAGAAGCCTACCTCTGCTGACCCAGTCAGGAGCTTAAGGTGTACGATAAAGTCTCCTTGAGCAGAAACCAGGTCACCTATCTGCCCCACAGAGGATTGAGCAGAAACCAGGTCACCTATCTGCCCCACAGAGGAACTCCCTGATCCCCACAAGCAAGGGCATGTGACCTATAATCACTCACCAACTAACCACTCTCAATGACCGTGAATAACACAGAATCTACCACCCAACAAAAGAGATAGCAGGTTGACTAAAGTAATGCATAAGAATGCAAACAATAAAACGTAAAACAACTCATCATCCCCAGATCCCAGCTATCCCTGAGAACTCAAACATAATCGAAATACAAGAAAATGACCTCAAATCCAGAGTAATGAAAATGATAATGGGAGAAATGAATAAAATCTGTAATCAAATGCAGGAAGATGCAGCCAAACAGGTGGGAGACATAAAAGAGGCCTATAGAGAGGCACTGGAAAAATTCAGGAAAATATCAACAACCATATAAAGGAAATAAATAAAACAGTTCAAGATCTGAAGATGAAAATGGAAACAGTGATAAAAGCACAGACAGAAAAAAAATGGGAGCAAGAGACCTTAGAGAAGAAAGTAAGCAACACAGAAATGAGCTTCTCTAAAAAAATCCAAAAAATGGAGAAACGAATGTCGGCACTAGAAGATACAATTGTAGAACTTGAAGAAACCATCAAAGATAATGCTAAATCTGAAAAATTCTTGACACAAAATATCCCAGAAATCAAGGACACCATGAAAAGATGAAACCTGAGAATAATAGCCATCGAGGAAAGAGAAGAGACCTGACTACAAAGCCTAGAAAATATCTTCAACAAAATCATAAAAGAAACTTTCCCCAATTTAAAGAAGGAGATGCATATAAACATACAAGGGGCCTACAGGTCACCAAATAGAATAGACCAGAAAAGAAATTATACCTGACACATAATAATAAAAACACAAAATATACAGAAAAAAGAAAAAATATTAAAAGCAGCAAGAGAAAAAGGCAAAGTAACATACAATGGCAAACCTATCAGAATTACACCAGACTTTTCAGCAGAGACCATAAAAGCCATAGGGACTGAACAGAGGTCCTGCAAACCCTAAGAGACCACAAATACCAGGCCGGACTACCATACCCAGCAAAACTATCAATAACCATTGAAAGAGAAAACAAAATAATCCATGATAAAAACAAATTCAAACAATACCTATTCACAAATCTGGCTTTACAGAAGTTATACCTTTGTCTCAGCACACAAGTGAATCTTCTCCAAAACTGATCACATAGTAGATCATAATGCAAGCCTCAAGAGATACAAAAAGATTGAAAGGATACCTTGTATCCTCTCAGATCACCATGGTCTAAGGCTGGATTTCAACAACAGAAATAACAAGAAACCTACACACACATGGAAACTAAACAACTCTCTACTTAATGAAACCTGGGTCAGGGAAGAAAAAAGAAGAGAAATTAAGGACTTCCTGAAACTCAATGAAAATGAAGGAACAACATATCCAAATTTGTGTGACCCATTGAAAGAAGTGCTAAAAAGAAAATTCATACCACTAAGTGTCTTTATAAGAAATTGGAAACATCCCACATGAGCAACCTAAAGTACACATCTGGAAGGCCTAGGGGAAAAAAAGAAGCAGAAACACCCAAGAGGAGTAGATGTCGAAATAATCAAACTCAGGGATGAAATCAATAAACTACAAACAAAGAGAACAGTTCAAAGAATCATAAAAACCAGGAATTGGTTCTTTGAGAAAATTAACAAGATAGACAAACCTTTAGCCAAACTAACGAAAAGGCAGAGAGACAGTATCCAAATCAACAAAATCAGAAATGAAAAGGGAGACATAACAACAGACACTGAAGAAATACAAAGAATCATAAGATCCTACTTTAAAAGCATAAAAGCCACAAAATTTGAAAATCTAAGGGGAATGGACAAGTTTCTGGATCGATTCCACTTGCCAAAATTGAATCAAGATCAGATAAACAAATTAAATAGTCCTATTTCTCCTATAGAAATAGAAGCAATCATTGATAGTGTCCCAACCAGAAAAATCTCACGGCCAGATGGATTGAGTGCTTAATTCTACCAGACCTTCAAAGGGGAGCTAATACTGATAGTCTTCAAGCTACTCCAATAGATAAACACAGATGAAACAGTACCAAATTCATTCTATGAGACCATAGTCACACTGATACCTAAACCCCACACAGAACCAACAAAAAGAAGAGAATTTCAGACCAATTTATCCTATGTACATTGACACAAAAATACTCAATATAATATTCACAAAACAAATATAAGAACATATCAAAGATATCATTCACCATGACCAGGTCATCTTCATTCCAGGCATGCAGGGATGGTTTAATATATGGAAATCAGTCAATGTAATCCACCATTTAAACAAACGAAAAGAAAAAAAAACACATGATCATCTCCTTAGATGTAGAAAAAGCATTTGACAGAGTCTACCACCCATTCATGTTTAAAGTTTTGGAGAGACCGGGGATACAAGGCACATAACTAAACGTAATAAAGGCTACATACAGCAAGCCAATAGCCAACATCAAATTAAATGGAGAGATACTCAAGGAAATTCCTCTAAAATTGGTGACCACACAAGGCTGCCCACTTTCTCCATATCTCTTTGATATAGTTCTTGAAGTTCTAGCCATAGGAATAAGATATCAAAAGGAGATCAAGGGGATCCAAATGGGAAAAGAGGAAATCAAATTATCCCTATTTGCAGATGATATGATAGTGCACATAAGGGATCCCCAAAATTCCACCAGAGAACTCCTACATCTGATAAAAACCTTCATCAAATTGGCTAGATACAAAATTAACTCAAAAAGTCAGTAGCCTTCCTATATAAAAGTAACAAACATGCAGAATAAGAAATTAGGAAAACTATACCCTTCACGATAGCCACAAGCAATATAAAATACCTAGGAGTAACTCTAACCAAGCAAGTGAAGGATTTTTTGGAAAAAAAAACTTTAAAGCAATGAAGAAAGAGATTGAAGATGACATCAGAAAATGCAAGGATCTCCCTTGCTCATGGATAGGGAGAATTAACATAGTAAAAATGGCCATGTTACCAAAAGCAGTTACAGAGTCAATGTACTCCTATCAATATACCTAAAATATTTTAAAGACATTGAAAGATTAATGGTCAACTTTATATGGAAAAACAAAAAAACCCAGAATAGATAAAACAATCCTATACAATAAAAGATCCTCCAGAGGAATTTTCATACCCAATCTCAAGCTGTACTATAGAGCAACAGTAATTAGAACAGCATGGCACTGGCACAGCAATAGGCTGGTTGATCAATGGAATCAAATAGAAGACTCAGAAATGAAACCATGCACATATGGTCACTTGATTTATGACAAGGATACTAAATCTATTCAATGGAAAAAATATAGCATCTTCAACAAATGGTGCTGGTCTAACTTGATGTCTACATGTAGAAAATGCAATTGGACCCATATTTGTCATCATGCACAAAACTCAAGACCTCAACATAAAACCAGAGACAGTAAATCAATTACAAGAAAAAGTTAGGAAGAGCCTAGAACACATTGGTATAGAAGACAACTTCCTGAAGAGAACACCAACAGCCCAGGCTCTAAGTTCAACAATTAATAAATGGAACCTCTTGAGGCTGAGACGCTTTTGTAGGGCAGGAGACACTGTCAACAGAACAAAGTGACAGCCTTCAGACTGGGAAGATATCTTCACCAACCCTACATCTGACAAAGGTCTAATATCTAAAATATATAAAGAACTCAAGAAATTCAACACCACCAAATCAAAAACCCAATTGAAAAATAGGGCTCAGAACTAAACAGAGAATTTTCAACAGAGGAATATCAAATGACTGAGAAACAGTTAAAGAAATTCTCAACATCTTTAGTCATCAGAGAAATGCAAATCAAAATGACTCTTAGAGTCCATCTTACACCCATTAGAATGGCTAAGATCAAAAATTCAAGTGGCACCACATGCTGGAGAGGATGTGGAGAAAGAGAAACACTCCTTCATTGCTGGTTGGAACACAAACTGGTACAACCTCTTTAGAAATCCCAGAAAACTGGGAATAGGACTTCCTCAAGACCCAGCTATTCCACTCCTTGGAATATACCCAGAAAATGCTCCACCACACAAGGACATATGCTCAACCATATTCATAGCAGCATTATTCATAATAACCAGAATCTGGAAACAGCCTAAATGTCCCTCAGTTGAAGAATGGATAAAGAAACTGTTGTATATTTGCACTATGGAATAATACTCAACCATTAAGAAGAAATCCTGAAATTTGTGGACAAATGGATAGGACTAGAAATGATCATGCTGAGTGAGTTAACTGAGAAGCAGAAAGAATCACGTGGTATATACTCGCTTATAATTGGGCACTAGCCCAAAAGGCACATCCCACAAAAGTCTTCACTTACCAGGAGATTGAGATAGATGTATGGACCTTCTACTGAGACTCTAGATAAGAGAAATATAGGAGATGGGGAAATAGAAGGACCCAAAGTGTCATAGAAACCTGCAAGAAGAATATCTTGATGGGTGGACCTGGTCCCAGAGGGGTCTGCTCAAATTATTGCACTAACCAAGGACCATAGTAAACATCAAACTCCTACTCTGATCTACCCAATGGACAGGACATTCTCCACAGTTATGTGGAGAGAAGGGACTGACTTTTACATGAACTCTGGTGCTCCATATTTGACCATCTCCCCTTGTTGGGGAGGCCTGGTGGCACTCAAAAAAAGAATAATCAGGCTACCAAGATGAGACTTGATATCCTATGACCATATAGTGGGAAAGGAGGTCCCCCTTGGTCATAGATCTAGGGGAGGGGAATAGAGTGAAAGCAGGATGGAGGGAGGAATTGAAGGGTACAAGTTATGGGATAACAATTGAGTTGTAATCTAAATGTATTAATAAAAAAGAAAAATAAATACATATTGTGTTCTACTACTAACAATGATGAACTATTAGCCATAAACTGACTCAAACATAAATTACTATAAATGACCAAGTATATGAAGTAAATGTTTCTGGTTATTTTATAGCCTAGGATATAGAGTGGTAATTCTAGAAATAAGAGAGGAAGTAAGTCATTCCCACAATATCTACAATAGCCCCTGCCTTTTGCCAGGCATTCCTTTCCGTATTATGGCACAAGGGAGTGGCACTATGGAATAATTCAAAGTATGTTGGCTTTATTGAACTGAAATAATAAGAAAAAAACCCACAAAATTTGGGATTATGGGGATGGGGTGAGATATGAAATAAAAGCTATAGAAAAACACCTATGTGCATTTATGAAATTCATTTGCTATTGATTCCAGTATTAGCAACAGCACATTTGTTCAGAAACTCATTTTTTCATTGTGTAACCACAGACTGTACAGATACTAATAAGCTGGCAGAATACTGATTAAAATTATTCTGTATGTGCCTGGATTTGAAGAGAGGTAGATAAGGCTACAGGAAGATGGTTAACTAGCTGTTCTCTGAACAGTGCAGCTGGTAGACTGCAAGTCCCCCAATGATGAAATTATCAGAAGAGAGCTGTGAGACAAGGGAATAGTGCATATGTGCAGAGACAGAGAAGCAGAAGTGGGAGGATACAGGAGAAGCACAGTGAGGCTGCAACCTCCTTGGAAGTTGAGAGGAGGACACAGCCACTACTGATGCTGAGGGAAGGAGAGGACACTGCCACTAATGATGCTGAGGGAAGACAGTTCTATTGCAAGATCTGGACCACCTGTGGCATCTGGTAGCATTTGAAAATACAATTTTAGCCATTGTTGAGGTGAAAACCAGATTGCAAATTATTAAGTTTTTTATTGGGTACTGTTGAATCAAAAGCTGGAGGCAAGCTTTGTCTCTCAAGAATTGTAAACTTGAAGTCTAAGAGCTAGAGCAAAGCTCTGAAAATATCTATGACTTGGAGATGTTAAGGAACTGAAAGAAACAGAATAGTATATATTTTGGTGTAGAAAGGAATAGCAGCAAGAATTTTGGTGAGAGATGGAATGTGGCTTCAGAATAAAACATGAAGAGAAGAAAAAGTGAGTCCAACTTCCAAAAGATTTACTCCAGAACAAGAAAGAAGTTCATTTCTAGTTTGGCAAGTTTACTTGGGATTGATTTTTAACTGGGAGAACATAATCAATCATTCAGTCCAGCTAAAGTCTCTCTCTCTCTCTCTCTCTCTCTCTCTCTCTCTCTCTCTCTCTCT
>OU015749.1:68421036-68446712 GCA_907169655.1 Acomys percivali
CTCTCTCTCTCTCTCTCTCTCTCTCTCTCTCTCTCTCTCTCTCTCTCACACACACACACACACACACACACACACACACACATACACAGAGAGAGAGACCGACAGACAGAGAGAGACAGACAGAAAAATTTTACAATATCTGCCATATATCCATAAATCAATCAATTCTCAATTTTTCATCTATCATCTACATATATGTATATAATCACCTACAATTTATAATTTATTTATCTTTCCTTTTTAAATATTAAGCTTTTCTCCAGCTTTTGATTTCTCATTACCAAATAATGAGACAGTGTGTGTGAGAAAGATAAAGGGGGTGGAGGAGAGTAGGAAGCAAGAGAGGAGTGAGGAAGGGAGGAAGGGAGGGAGAAAAACTGTGACTGTAATATTTAAAAAGCCCTAAAGATCCAGCTACACCCTTGAGAAGTATGTATCACCTCCTCAGGTAGCTTATAACTCCCTAAGTTGTGGATCCTTAAAACTGCCTGCCTGGGGCTCAAAGGCTGCATAGCGATGAATATTCTCTGGGGAATTAAAGTAATGTTACTTGGCAGAATTTCATTTCTCTGTGGACAAATCCACTGACAACCACATATTGAAATTACAATCTCTGTGTGCACAGAGATGAGTCAATGTTTTACTCAATATAATGTTTTCTTCATCATATAGGCTGTATATAACTTAGAAAAGATATGACATCACTTCCTAACCATCTTATGATCATGGCATTGGAAAATAATTTTTGTGGTGTCCTTTATGATAATCATTATTGGAAGTTGATGATAAACTATTGTCCTAAGAGAGATCTTAAGGTTCTCCAGAAATTAGCCTTTTATCCAGTAGTGTTTATTGTTTAACTAGAGGTATAAATTAACTAGAAGGAGTTATGCTTTCCTAAGGCCTTACCCTGGACAAAAGAGGTTTTGTGTGTGTGTGTGAGTGTGTGTGTGTGTGTGTGTGTGTCTGTGTGTAAAACATTTATTCTTTATAAAAGTAGTATGAGAACAAGTTCCTTTTAGGCCCTGCTTCCCATTCTCTTCAATGGTTTCAATGAACACTTGGCTGGTGCAGCCAGAGGAGGTCGAAAGAATCTCAGTGTTAATCTCATGATTGCTTTTATAGAACAACACTCATTGATTGGTATCCAGGCACATTGTCTGGCACTAATGCCAACTTGCATTTCCCTTCTCCCTGGCAAACATTTGTAAGTTCTTTTTAGATAAGGAAATTGGAAGAATGCCAACAGGGTAGCTCCTGGCAAAATCTCCAAGTGCTTGGAAGTAGAAGCAGCTTCAGGGACTCCAAGTGAACAGCGGGAACTACATTGTGGTTTGAGGTTGAGAGTGGTGGGTGATTTTTGTTGGGATATGTGTGTGTGTGTGTGTATATATATGAGCTGTAGTCTTCAGAAGGCTTTACTGGGACTGAAGGGTTGGATACTTAGCTAGAATGCCAATTGCTAAGAAGGCCCAGTTCAGTCTTGGCTAAGAATTGGCTAAGAAGTCTCCTTTCCTTGACATATAAGTCTCTTTACAGAATACTTTACTCTTCTCATGAAATAGCAGCTAGATTTTGTGTAAGGGAGAAACCCAAGAGAATAAAACAAAAGACATAAACTGGGGACCTGAACACAGATGTGAAGAAAGTCTATTTCTGTTTTCAACCCTGTACCTTGGAAGGCCCTCAATGTTGAGACTGTTAGTAGACTTCCTTATCATGAGTTCAGGTATTGGTAAGGGAGAGGATGAGGTACATGGTGAACATAACCTTTCTTGCTATGCAAGTAAAGTCTCTCATGTCGGGACCACTAGACAAATGATTATGGCTTGCAGAAAAGTCTATTTGGGCAGTGTATCAGCCTTTGGTCTCCTTGTATTGGAGAAGTGGTTAATGACAAACACATTCTTTTTTGTTTGTTTTGTTATTTTGTTTTTGTTTTTTTTCTTTTTTTTTCTTTTTATTTTTTATTAATTTATTCTTGCTACATCTCTATGGTTATCCCATCCCTTGTATCCTCCCATTCTCCCCTCCCTCCCATTTTCCCCTTATTCTCCTCCCCTATGACTGTTCCTGAGAGGGATTACCTCCCCCTGTATATGCTCATAGGGTATCAAGTCTGTTCTCGGTGACCTGCTGTCCTTCCTCTGAATGTCATTAGTTCTCCCCCTCCAGGAGACATAGTCAAATGTGAGGCACCAGAGTACATGAGAAAGTCATATCTTTATGTAGCCTTGCCTGTCTTGGATTCACTTTGTAGACCAGGCTAACCTCAAACTCACAAAGATCTGCCTGCCTTTTCCTCTCAGGTGCTGGGATTAAAGGCATCAGCCACTCTACCTGGCTCCTACAAAAACATTCTTATTACTGAAACTTTCTTTGGTAAGATAAGTGAAGTAAGTGCAATCATCTACTTGTGATTTTTGCTTTCTACGTTCTGGTACATGAAAATAATCAGCATAATAGAGTGATATCCCTTAGATGGGTTACTAAATTCCAGCACTATATTCAGCTTCTATCATCAGCCTCTACTAGGGATCTTCTGGCCTCAACTCAGCCTCTGCCTGCTGATGGTTTCTAGTGTCCAAGTCCCATGCTTTCTGGCTTCATTGCACAGTACTCTTCAAGGAGCATAATCTGAAGTGTCACTCAAAGGCTCTTTAGACGATGGTAGAGAACCAAAATGTAGAAGGCACAAACTCTTCACTGATTGTGTTTTGATAATCTGATAACCAAACTTCTGCTTTCTTTCTGGACACACTCAATTCCTATAATAAATCCCTATTCTAGAATATCTTCCATTGAATACAGTGTATGCTAAAATAGATAAAAACCTCACTGTAGAAGCAAAATTTTAATTAATCTTCCCTACAAAAGGCCCTAGTAGATCAAATGCCCAGAGCATCAAGATATACACAGTTACTTTCTTTTCTCATAGAAAAATAATATTTATTAATAACTTTTATGTTAACATTAAAAACCAAATGCCCGATTCTGCAGAGAATGAACAAAATCTCTTTCATTTTTCCTTAGCCACATTACAAGAAATTATGCTTGTTACTAAGGTGCTTATATAATAAGTCATCTCTCAGTTTATAAAAATACTTAGAAGAGCTGAGAGCCCCAGGTGGGGAAACGTAGGTAGCTGCAAAGAAATAGTTAATAAACATGGTATAAGAAATACCAAAGAATTTTGTTTGTAGTTGATGATGGTGAGAGGTAAGAAAGAAGAATATGGAATTGAGAGAAAAAGACAGGGGATAAAAATGTATGAGAATGTGTGCTCCACAATTACACTGTTACTTTCCCATATGATAAAATGTATAATGAAAAGCTTCATGAAGTCTGGCAGTACAAATGGCTTCTATGCAACCCCATTACACGATGGAGTCAATCATAAAGTGAAGTAAAGGATGTCTATGGGATGGGATGGTGCTGATGGTACTGGAGAGGTAGGTCTGTAAAGCCTAAGCAAAAATCATAATGTTCAGTGAGAAAGAAGGGCAAAACACAGCAACTTTGCCTCTCAGCAACTGGAATGACATCTTAAACACAAGAAATACTTGATAATATTTGCTGACTAGATGAACTAAAACCACACATCTTCATTTGGTTTAAAGCAATAAACCAACTCACATTGCAACTGTCAAACATGTTAACATTGATTCTCAACTGACTGGATTTCAGACATTTCATGTTGCTTTATAATGTACATTGTGGTGGAGGCATATTTCTTTTCTAAATTCATAGCCTCTGTTTGTTTTGAAAACTTGATCTTCTGTCATACAGTGCAGAAGTAATTAAGTACAAAGAATTTAGTTGTGCACCTTTGGTGAGAGGACAACTGTGTGTTTCTTTCATTTTAAGACTGTGTGCTATGTTCTTTTGATTTGTTCCATGAAATATATGTAAGATAACACTATCTTAGCAGCATTGTGCTGCTTAGTTCTTTGTCAACTTGACACAAGTTAGAGTCATTTGGGAAGAAGGAACTTCAGGTGGTAAAATGCCTTTGTCAGATTGGTCTATGAGCAAGTCAGTGGCGGCTTTTTAAAAAAATGATAGATGTGGATAGGCCTATCCTACTGTAGGCAGTATCACACTTGGGCAGGTGCCGGGTTTTGTGAGAAAATAGGCTAAACCAGATTTATAGAGAAATCTAGTAAGCCATGTTGCTTTGTGATTCTTCTTTGGGTCCTGTTTCTAGCTTCCTTGCCTGCTTTGGCTTCTCTGAGTGATGGACTGTGACTGGGACAAGCAAGCCTTTTTATCCACTTAGTTGTCTGATCAATAACAGTAGAAAGAACACTAAAACCATCCGTAGAGATGAATTATGCTCAGAAATTTTACAGTTTATTTGAAGAGACTGTAACTTTGAGATTATGATATGCGCATACTAGAATTCCAGCCTCATTCTTTGCTTTGTATGAGTGGTTGTGTTCTTCATAGTCCTGTATGGACTCTTATATCCACTCACCTTTCCTCATTTAGAAGGAAAAGTTGTAAGGTTAATTATATTTTGAAGTTTTCAAAAGAATTAAAAATAAAATGAATTTTTTCTCAAAGACACCTCCAAACTCATTTATATTATGTAAAGATCCTATGTCAACATCCAATGAATTGATTCTTATTGACAATAAAACTAAAAGAAAGAAAAAATGGTAAATGTTGAGCAATATTTTGATGGAGTTTATAGATTTCAGTGCATGGGTAATGAGAACCATTGTGTACAATTTTAGTAGTGTATTTAAATTAAATAAGAAGTTGGCAAACACTTTTGTAAGTTAGCATAGAAAGGCTGCCATAATGGCTCAGTGGTTAAAGGTAGCTAACTCCAAACCTGATGACCTGAATGTGACACCTGGCATCCATATAGTGGAATGAGAGAGAGAAATTTCATAACTTGTCCTCTGACATCCATATGCATGCCGTAGCATGCGCGTGCATATATGCTCACACACACATACACACATACACACACACACACACACACACACACATGCACAGATACCATCTTGGTACACTACCTTAAAGTGTAACAAAAACAAAACAAAATCAACATAAGCTTTAGGGTGTAATGAGTACTGAGAATTTGTGCACTTAAACAAGTTGCAAAGTAAACAAATATGCTTATTTTTATTCATAGAAATATCTAGTTGTGCTCATTTGACAAAGAAGCAAAGAAAAAGTGAAGTAAGAGCTCCCACTGGGAAATCAATGCCAGAAAACATTAATTCACACCTGTTAACCTGAGTGAATTGGCATGGGGACAGTGCCAGGTGCTCCCTGATTTATTTCATGAAGTACTTCAACAGATTGTTTTATATATTTAAGCAGTGTGAGGTTAAATTGATCCATTGGCAATTATTTTTCATCATTTTATAAAAATTTTAATAATTGAGTATTTATTTTTCCACAAGATACTGAAATATAAGAGTTGAACTGTTGCTGATAGCACTTATGGAGCTATTTTATTGAAAGAAAACATGGTGGAGTAACACAAAAATTTCATCTTGAAGTGAACTTATTTGATTATATCATGGACAGAATTCTAACGTATGAACTATGAGAAAAATAATTTACATTTACTCTCAGAGCAGTTCAAGCTAGTAGAATAGGGTGTGTGTGTGTGTGTGTGTGTGTGTGTGTGTGTGTGCTAATAAAGGACAGATAAATATGACTCAAATATGTGTTCATTTAATATATTTTAAGTGTTAACTCCAACTTTAGTCAACATCATATGTTAAAGAGAGTGCTAAACGAGACAATGGCTGTGCCAATATGCCATGAAGAGTCTTCATAAGTGCCAGATGATTAATATGGTTTGATGAGTTACTTTTAATCATTAACTCAAATTGGCACATCAATTTGGCCTAAATAGACTTTTGAACTTGCACTGTTCAGATAAACTGGATCTGAAGGACGTTGATCATTACACTCAAGCTATTGGTTCAGGAATTATAACCACTGGTTGCTCTTGCAAAGAACTCAAGTTCAGATCTCAGTTATCCCCAAGGTGACTCACATCCATCCATAATTCCAGTTCCTGGGGATACAACACCATCTTCTGACCTCCTTGTGCATCAGGAATGCACGTGGTACTCAAACATATAAACAAGCAAAACAGAAACAAAAGTGAATTTAAAGATTTAGAATAAAAACCCTGCATTCTTTCATTGTTATAATTGACACATACACAGACATATAACTGGTTGAAGATGTGACAGTTTAATATGGTGTATATATGATACATAGACACTCTATCATAAGAAATATATAAAATATGTATAAACATTCTTATAACAGAAGTTAGCATTTGAAAATATTCTATTGAAGTATAATTTCGTAAGTGTGCACCAGAACTTACAGAACACTCCTGGAAGTACAGACAAACACAAAAGCACGGGTAGCTACTACAATCACCATCAACGCAGAACATTTCTAGGACCTCATAAGATTCTCTTCTTCTCCCTTCTACTTTATTCCTGTTACCAGTTCTTGGACCAAAACTGCCACAAGCATGCTCTTTGTTAGACTAGACTAAAATTTATTTTCATAAAGTAATTTTTTGGTCATTTGTTTTGTTACTAGTTTGTATGAGTAAATTTCTACAGGCAGCCATAAGCACATACAGAGGTGCATGTGCTCTGTCTCCTTTTGGGTAGATACCTTGAAGAATGTCTTGGTTTGGGTTCTTGTTGTGGTGGTAAAACACCCTGAAAAACAAGAACAAACCAAAGAAAATGGGTAATGATAAGAGTTAGTTTTGCCCTCATTTTAGGTTAGAGTACCTCACTGATGGGAAAGTAAGTCTGGCAGGAACTGGGTACCTGATCACCTTACATCCATTGTCAGGAGTAGAAAGCAGTGCATTAATATGTTTGGGGTTAATGACAGTTATGCTTGGCTTGCTCTCTCTTTCTCATCTGGTCCAGGGTCCAGTCCATGAACTATATTCAATGAGTATTTTCCCACACTGCTAAGACTGTTAGTAATGAAGGATATGGAGCCAGGCAAGGCTTATCATAAAAAGACAGGTACACAGTCCTGGCCACAAATCATTCAACCTACAATCTGTCCTGTAAGATGTGCTGGGTAAAAAACGGCACAGAAATTGTGGGACTGGCCAACCAATAACTGGTGCAGTTTGAGACCCATGCCACTACAGGGAGCCTACCACTAACACAAGAACCAGAGACTGGATAGCTCAGAGACCTAAGATAGAACCAATGTCACTGGCAAAAAAAGGAAGGGGCCTCTAACACACCTTGTTTGATAAGAAGGACAACATTGACTATTCAGCAACCTAAGGACTGATCTGAGAACCACAAAACACCAGTACTGGTGATGCACAGGTGAGAGGGGTACAAATTGTGTGACACACAGTTAAGTCCAGCCTCTGGCCACCTTGCAAAACCACAGAAAAAATCCTGGGTTTTTCACAGAAACAGGCATGCACTATACCCAGCAAAACTTTCAATCACCATAGATGGAGAGAACAAGATATTCCATGACAAAAACCAAACTGTACCTAACCACAAATTCAGCTCTACAGAAGATACTAGAAGGAAAACTCCAAACCAAGGAAACAAAAGAAAGGAATATATATATATATATATATATATATATATATATATATATATATATATGTCCCACTATCACATCAAATTATAGGAAACAATAACAATAACCACTGGTCATTAATATGTCTCAACATCAGTGGCCTCAACTCCTGAATAAAAGACAGAGACTAACAAAATGGATGCAAAAGCAGGACCCATCGTTCTGCTCCATACAAGAAACACAAGTAAACAATAAAGATAAACAATGCCTTAGAGTTGAGGACTGGAAAAAGACTGCTCCAAGTAAATGGACCCAAGAAATAATCTGTAGTAGCTATTATAGTATCTAATAAAATAGACTTTCAACCAAAACTAATCAAAAGACATGAGGAAGGATACTTCATACTCATCAAAGGAAAATTACACCAAGGTGATGTCTCAATTCTGAACCTCTTATGTTCAAATACAGGAGCATCCACATTCATAAAAGAAGCATTACTAAAGCTTAAATCACACATTGAACCCCACACATTACTCATGGGAGACTTCAACAACCCACTCTCACCAATAATCGATTGCAGCAGAAACTATATGGAGAAAAAAGGAAACTAACAGATAATTCAATGGACTGACCTGATATCTACAGAACTTTTCACCCAAACACAAAAGAATTCACTTTCTCAGCAACTGATGGGACCTTCTCCAATATTGACCATAAAATTGGTCACAAAGCAAACCTCAGTGGATATGCAAAGATTGAAATAATTCCTTGCATCTGATCAGACCACCATGGATTAAAGCCAGAACTCAGTAATCACTGAAAACAACAGAAAGCCTACAAGCTTATGGAAACTGAACAACTTACTACTCAATGATATATAGGTCAGGAATGAAATAAAAAAAAGGAAATTAAAAATAGGAAAAGAAAAAGTCAAGCTATCACTCACTATTCTTGGTACATATTCATGCACAAGCAGATATTAGGCACTTAATACAGAATAACCACATTACAACACAGACTAATGCACTGTACAAGGACCATTTATGATGTTGATGTAGACACTCTGCTCAGATGTAGTAGATAGGAGGCACAGTCTCTCTGTGGGTCCCACAATATGGGGAGAAGGATCGACTTCTGACACGGACTTTGGCCTCCCAACATTGACCACTTTCCCCATGCATGAGTGGCATGCCAGGCCACAGGAAAGTGGACATAGACAGTACACATGAGACTTGGTAGGCTGAGAACAGATGTTAGAGGAAGAAGCCCCCCCCCCCCTTTTAGAGGACTATGGAAGGGAGGGAGAGGAGCTGAGGAAGGGAGGGTGGGACCAGGAGATGACAAGGGAGGTGGCTACTATCGGAATGTACAGCATTCAAACTGAAAACAAGCAGGTAACTTATATTGCTAATTGCACTACCTGGGGGAATAGCTCTGAGACTGTCAGCGACATAAATGTCTATGCATAGACAAGGTTTCTTGTTGGTCACAGAATCCCCTATGGCTTATTAGATGGCATTGTTCATATGGCATGAATGAAGATTTGCAGATGTATTTCTTCTGCTCAAACAAAGAGCAGAGAACAAGCTTTAATTGTTCTGTGTATCCCCCACACCTCATACATTTATAATTTTAGGACTGTATAATGCTTGTGAGAAATTATGTTTTCAGGACAAAAGAACAGGATGCTGATGCTGAATCAGATCTGACAAGATTCATTCCTTTCAGTATGCTAGACACAGACATCCTGCATCCTTCATGTTCCAGCACAAAGTGCTTCAGTTGCTGTTACTCATCAGAACAGGACAACTCCCAGGATAACTGCAAAGAAAGCTTCTGATCCCAAATGGCCCAACACTTCAAACTGTCCCACACAGAACTCTTAGAAAGCAGGGAATTTCCTGGCTTGTTTAACTATTTCCTCCAATTATATTTGGGCCCCTACAAAGGTATTATTCATCCCAATTCAGCCAGAAAAGACTTTAAGAGAATGACACCCATTTTCCCTGAGGGGGGTTGGGTAGATTTTTGATTTCTCTCTTGGGCTACAGATGCTTATTTTCATTGGGAGTTGGTCCTAAGTTATTATTGGTCTTATTCAGAGAGAAAACAAGCTTTCACTCAGGGAAGTTTCTCTTTCCCTTTATCTTTCTTTTGTAGGGATCGAAAAGAAAGAAGGGAGATATAGAAATATATAGGGATGATAGAACTAAAAGTAGATTACTGAGTCTACTTCTCAACTTAAGGCCTTAGTTGTTACTCAGAAATAAGTTTATTTTTTAAGCCATTGGTACAGAATTTTTTATATTGATGCAAATATAAGTTTAATTTTGATACATTGGTATAGAATTTAAATGTACAACCTAGATGTTCCTCAACCAAAGAATGGATAAAGAAACTATGTTATATTTACACAATGGAATACTACTCAGCTATTAAAAACAAAGACATTGTAAAATTTTCAGGCAAATGGATGGAACTAGAGAAGATCATCCTGAGTGAGGTCACCCAGACCCAGAAAAATACACATGGTATGTACTCATTTATAAGTCCATATTAGTCATACACTACAGAATAACTAGATTACAATCCATAGAACCAAAGAAGGTAAATAACAAGACAGGCCCAAGGGACGATGTTTGAATCTAACTCAGAAGGGAAAATAAAATGGCCATGAAGTAAATACTGGAAGCTCCCTGTGATTTTAATTTTTATTTCTCTGATGACTAAAAATGGTGGCAAGCCTTTGAGGATTCTGGCCCAGCACTGCTTCCAGCCATATTCTTTGCTTCCTAGTGAGCTAAACTGTGAAGATCTGGCACCTCTGGCAAATCGTATTCTTACCATTAGATGGAATAGCCAGCTGCCATGCTTTCCCTACAATGATATAAAGCCTTGGGCCCAAATAAACTCCCCTAGTCTCAATTTATTCTGCCAGATATTTTCTCACAACACCCATAAAGATAACTAACATACCACTTTATCCATAAGTGCTCATTTTAGCCATCAGACATATTTTTCTTTGATATACATAAAGACAGCAGCATTATAAACATATTTTTAATATCTACAAGTACGTGAAATCACTTGATGTTTCAAATTGTTACATGTTTTTTTCCCAAACTTTTATTGTTATCAGCTTTTATCTCATTGCATACAGTTTTGGAAAGTGCTTGAAGATATAATTTGTATCCGGGAAAATATTATCTTCTCAATAATATTTGAGGGAAACAAATATTCCAAGCATATCTCAATTCAATTCTAGAATTAAAATATCTTACTGCTAAATTATATCCTATGTAGAAGGTTATTAAGAGAAACTATTTCACCACAATTTTAGAAGGTTTATTTTAACACACAATGATTCTCAAATCTGGTAGTTCTAGGCTCCAGGAGTTCACAGTTCCAGTGAGGGGCAAAATTAGAAAGATTTCATGAGACAAATGCAGAACCAGAGCAAGGAAAATATTTCATTGATTGCAGTAGAGCAGTAGCCTTTGTTAAAACTACAGCTCTTAGTTAAATGATACTTAGAAGAAGTCATTACAGTCAAAAGTGGTTGACCATTCAGGTAGCATCCAAACAGAATAGGTTTTGGGGAGTGACTTGCTTCACTATAGTTTACATGGACTTGTTCATAGTATCTGTATATTGTTTAATGCCACTCTCTAAAGTTAAGTACTGAAGGTTAAAAACAAATGGTCACACAACAGACTTTCTTCCTGTGCCTTTTTTCTTCTCTTTGTAATTTAACAGGGGGATAATGACCCACCAAACTCATAATCTAATCTAATCCGGTCTCCATTTGTCCATATATATATATATAATATTTCTTATTTGTTATCATTCTTATTGATAAATAAAAAAATTGTTCTTTCTTCTGCCTTCAATTGTAGATATGAACATTGGTGGCTATGCCAGAAAACAAATTTATATGACATCTCTACAACTGTCCCAAACAATGGCAAGTTTCTTTCATATGTTTAAAAAAAATTCCTAGTTTGTCTGTACGCACAAACAAACACATATACAATGATGTACATAAACACATACACCCTACATATTCATACATGTACAAACACATAAACATACACATTCACACATAAATACATACATGTAAACATACACAAACACATACATGCTATGCCTAAATACAAATACAGACACATGTATATGCCCATATACCTTTTGCAATAGAACATACAAAATACATTACACATGCATAATGGATAAAAAGATTCAAATCACTTCAAATTTTGTATATAATATACCTTGAGCAATACTAACCTAAATGACAATAGTTGGCAATATTTTTTTAGTTAGAACAAAGCATAAAATATTTCTGACCTTACACAGAAATGAAAGATCTGACATATTCTTCAAGTCACATTATTTACCAAATAATTTTTCTTATGTTGTCATGTGTTTGTTAAATGATGTGTATATCCATGGACTAAAAATGGTCTTCCACAACAACAAAAATAACAAAAAGTCTACATACACATAGAAATTGAACAATTCTCTCCTCAAAAACAGTTGGGTCAGGGAAAAATAAAAGAAAGACATTAAAAATTTCTCTGATTCAATAAAAAAGTGAAGGCCCAACATACCCAAACCTGTGGGACACAATGGAGTCTGTGCTAAAAGGAAAGTTCATAGCACTATGCACCTTTATAAATAAATTGGAGACATTTCATACAAGTAACTTAAAAGCAAGCCTAAAAGCCCTAGGGGGAAAAAAAAGAATAGACACATCCAAAATAAGTAGATGGCTGTAAATAATCAAACTCAGGGCTGGAATCAATAAATTAGAAACAAAGAAAACAATTCAAATAATCAACAAAACCAAGAGATGGTTCTTTAAGAAAATCAATAAGATAGACAAACCCCTGGCTAAACTAACTAAAAAGAAAATGGAGAGTATCTAAATCAACAACAACAACCACAACAACAAGAAAGGAAATGAAAAAGAAGAAATAACAACAGACAATGAAGAAATCCAAAGAACCATTAAGTCTTACTTCAAAATCCTATACAACACAAAATTTGAAAATCTAAATGAAATGGACAATTTTCTTGAGATATTCCACTTGCCAAAACCAAGTCAAGATCAGGTAAAGAAATTAAATAGTCCTATATCCAATAAGGAAATAGAAGCAATAATTAAAAGTCTCCCAACCAAAATAGACTCAGGGCCAGATGGATTCAGCACAGAATTCTACCAGACCTTCAAGGACAAGCTAATACCAATACTCTTCTAACTATTCCAAAAATAGAAATAGATGGAACATTACCAAACTCATTCCATGAGGCCACAGTCACCTTGATACCACACAAAAACTCAACAAAGAAAGATAATTTCAGACCAAATTCCCTTATTAACATTGACGCAAAAATACTAAGTAAAATACTTGCAATCTAAATCCAAGAACACATCAAAAATACCATTCACCATGACCAAGTAGGCTTCATCTCAGTCATGCAGGGGTGGATCAATATATGCTAATCCATCAATGTAATCCACCATGTAAACAAACTGAAAGAAAAAAAACCCACGCGATCTTAGATGCTGAAAAAGCATTTGAGAAAATCTAACACCCATTCATGTTTAAAGTCACTATTCACAGATAATATGATAGTATAAGTAAGTGACCCCAAAAATTCTACCTAGGAACACTGACAGCTGATAAACACTTTCATGAAAATGGCTGGATACAAATCAATTCAAAAATTCAGTAGCCTTCTTTTATACAAAAGACAATCAGGTTGAGAAAGAAATTAGGAAAATGACACCCCTCACAATAGCCACAAGAAAACAAATAACCAAAGTATCCTGGTGTAACTCTATCCAAGCAAGAGAAAGACTTGTATGGAAATACTTCAAAGAAATTGAAGAAAATACCAGAAGATAGAAAGGTCTCCCATGCTCATAGATCAGTAGGATTAACATAGTAAAAGTGGCCATCTTACTAAAACCAATATACTTATTCAAGTAAACAAACTTCTTTACAGACCTTAAAAGAACAATTTTAAACCTCATATGGAAAAACAAAAACACCCAAATAGCTAAGACAATCTGATACAATAAAAGATGTTCTGGATGTGTGTTTATACCTCATCTCAAGCTGTATTATATAGCAACAGTAATAAAAACTGCATAGAAATAAAATAAAAACTGCCACAGAAACATACAGGTGGACCAATAGAATGAAATTGAAGATGAAGAAGTAAACCTACACTCATTTGGACACTTGATTTTTGAAAAGTAAGCCAAAATTATATAATGGAAAAAAATACAGCATTTCAACAAGTAGTGCCAGTCTAACTGGACTTCTAAAAGTAGAAAAATGCAAATACAACCATATTTATCACCCTGCACAAAATTAAAGTACAAGTGGATTAAGGACCTCAGCATAAAACTGGACAACTAAAGCTGTTAGAAGAAAAAGTGGGGAAGAGCCTTGAGTTCATTGGCACAGGAGAAAACTTCCTGAAAAAACACCAACAGCTCAGGCTCTAAGATCAACCACTAATAAATGGGACCTCATGAAACTGAAAAGGCTCTGTAAGGTGAAGGACACTGTAAACAAAACAAAACTTTAGCCAACAGTCTGGGAAAAGATTTTCACCAACCCTACATCTGACCAAGGCCAAAAATATATAAAGAACTCAAAAAATTAAACACCAACAAACCAAATAATTCAATTAAAATATGAGATACAGAGCTAAAAAGGGAATTCTCAACTGAGGAACATATAGTGTGTGGGAAACACTTAAAGAAATGCTCAACATCCTTAGTCATCACAGAAATGCAAATCAAAACAACTCTGAGATTCCATCTTACACTTATGAGCATGGCTAAAATAAAAAATTCAAGTGCTACCACATGCTGTCAAGGACGTGGAGTAATAGGAACACACCTCCATTTCTGATGGGAGTATAAACTTGTATAATACTTTAGAAATCAATCTGGCACTTTCTCCGAAAATTGGGAATAGTGATACCTCAAGTCCCAACTATACCATTCCTGGGCATATTCCCTAAAGATGCCCAACCATACAACAAGGAAATTTGTTCAAATATGTTCATAGCAGCTTTATTTGTGATAGTCAGAATCTGGAAACAACCTAGATGTCCCTCAATAGAAGAGTGAATACAGAAATTATGGTACATTTACACAATGAAATACTACTTATCTATTACAATCAGTGAAATGTTGATATTTGCAGGCAAATGGATGGAACTAGAAAAGATCATCCTTAGTGAGGTAACCCAGACCCAGAAAGACATACATGGTATATATTCACTTATAAGTAGATATTAGCATTTAATATAGGATAACCGCAATACAATTCACAGACCTAAAGAAGTGAAATAATAAGGCAAAACCTAGCATGGATGCTTAATTCTCATTAAGAAGAACAAATAGAATAGATACAGGAAGTGATGAAGAGAAAGAACAGGCTGGGAGCCTACCATAGAGGTCATCTGAAGAACTCCACAGAACATGGGATTGAAGCAGATGCTGAGACTCATAGGCAAACTTTGGGGCAGAGCCCAAGGAGTCTTATGGAAGAGTTGTTGAATAGAAGGAACTGGAGGAGACAGGAGTTCCACAAGGAGACCAACATAGTTAACACACCGTGTCCCCTTGAGGAGTGGTGGGTGGGACTGCAGAGACTGATACACCAACCAAGGACCATACATGGAGAAGATCTAGACCTCCTGGCCAGATATAGTCAATAGGCATCACATTCTCCTGCTTTGTCTTTTAGTCAAGTCAGAAAGCCTCTTTCTTTGGTTTCCAAAACTAAGGGAAAGTTTTCCACCCCACTTTTGTATCTGTTCCCCCCTTAAAGGAGGAGAGGTCTGTCCTCATCACTCAGTAGAAGCCTACTAAGACTGAGGAGTTTTCTTCTGCTTAATTAAATTCATACTTTGAATGTACAATGTTTATCACCACCCTGTCTTTTATATTTTTATATCTCCCTCCCTCATTTTTATTAGTTGTGAATTTTATACAGTTCGTATTTTGATTATATTCAGCCCTTATCACTTCATCTCCCAAACATATACATTTTTCTACCCTCTCAACTGCATTCCCCTTAACAGTACGTAAAAGTTAAAAAACTTGGTCATTTTACTGTTTCAGAGACAATATACTGATCTATTTTTAGTAGAAATTAAGAAGTACAAGTGAGGTAATGCATTCCTGAAGCATCCCAGAGTGACTATGAACTCGATTCTCACATCTTAAAATCCGGAAGTTGCATGGAACATTGTGTACTCCTATGGCTTTGAATTTCAGAGGAACCATTTAGGCTTTATGAATTTAGACAGAGATTTTTAGGCTTTCTGGGTCATAATATTAACTTGGCAATCTAGTTAAAATATAAATTCACCAACCCTAATAGTATCAACCTGAGAAAAGGTCTGTATTATTATAATCAGACAAATCTGAGAACACTGTAGAAGAACTCAAAGGTATCTCACCTAAGCTGGGGAATAGTGAGGTCATTTTCTTCTTCGGTGCTGTGAGAGAGGGATTGCTTATTCATATTTACAGAGCCAGGAAAGAGAAATATTAAAGGGACTAGGAACAACTATTTGCTTTATGGTTCTATAGTTCTTCATTCATTTAAGTACTTGAAACATTGCTTTCTAACTATCAGTCATAGAAATGTGTTATAGGGGCTGGAGAAATAGCTCAGCGGTTAGGAGCACTGTCTGCTCTTCCAGAGGTCCTGAGTTCAAGTCCCAACAACCACATGGTAGCTCACAACCATATATACCTTCTAATGCCCTCCTCTGGTGTGGAGGTGTACATGCAGAAAGAACACTCATATGAATAAATAAAATCTTATTAAAAATGAAAGAAATATGTTATAGAACCAATCAAGGTACTAATGGACATTTGAAGGTAGGTCATTGCTTCCTTATACATTACTTTATGCACATAGGGCCAGTCCACATAGGAAAATCTATCAAACTCAGTGTGCCACAAATTTCATCCACATCTCTCTTGATGCAATCCTGGGGCTATCAGAGATATGTTCCTTTGACTTCTCTGTTATTGAAATGCAGTGTCTTCTTAGTCATGCCCCTCTGAATTGTGCAATTATCATATACTATGTCCAAAAGCTCATAGTTTTTGTTTCCAGTATATGTTAGAGAGTCTTTACATGCCTGATACTAGCTATTCATACATGTGTGTACACATATAAAGCCCTGAGACCTCCAGAATTACAAAGAAGATATTCTTTAACTGTTAATATAGTGACACCATGGGTTTGCTATCCATTCTTTCTTTTTTTTCCCCAAAGATGAGGAACTGTCCTGAGCTCAATTTGTAGACTACGATAGCCTCAAACTCACAAAGACCAGGCTGCCTCTGACTTCCAAGTCCTGGGTTTAAAGGTATGCACCACCACCACTGGCTGTTTGCCTTTCTTAAAGAGATAATCACAGGCATAAATTCATCAACTTCTGTCTTGCCTTACATCAATTTTATGGATTAACATTCTTTTCCTGATATCTTCTATAGATTTGAAACAGATTGAACCTATCCCCTGAAGAGGGTTTAATCGTTTATGTTGGTAGATCATAATTGCAAACTAGACTGGATTTAGAATCATGGAAATATACCACTATTTTTTTTCTTATGAAGGTGTTTCCAGAAAAGAGTAACTGACAAAGACCCACCTCACTGTGGGAAGCAGCATCCAAAGGGCAGGCACTCTTTCTGTATTAAAAGGAGAAAGCGGATAAGTACCAGCTATCAACTCCTTCCTGACTACAGATAAAATATGACCATCTGCCTCACATTGCTGCTATTATGCCTTCCTTGCCATGGTGAATGCATCTACTCAAGCTGAGCCCCAAATCAACCCTTCCAACCTTAGATATGTTCTTGGCAGGTCACAGAAAAGAAAAAGTATGACTAGTTAAATCCACCATATAATTTATTAGTCTAATTATTTTCAAAACTCTTAAAGGTAAAATTAATGAAGACATTGTCTTTTTGATAAAATCAGTTATCAAAGACAACATTGAGTAGCAGCTGAAAATAAGCAGAAATCAAGAACCTTTCTGTACCCCTCATGAAACTGTTGAGCATGCCTTTGGGAATGTAGGGATACTTTAGTAGCCTTAGTTTCCATTATGAATGTGGAAGATAGAGTTCAACCCTCCATCTTTGAATTGCTGGACCACCAAGAATCCAGGATGAATAAAGCATCAATGCTGGATAAGATGATGGCAAGACATCCAAATGACTTCAGCCACAGGTAACATGACAGATGATTTTATATCTTAACCTATCTCTTATATTCATTATTTATATGAAGGAATTTAAATCTACTAAAATATTTTAATTGAGTCAACTTCTCATTTTATCCAAAGTCCAGAACGTTCAATAAAACAAACACCAAAATGTTCTCATTCCTTGAGCTTTGAGAATGCCCAATTCTCTTAATTAGGTCTTCTGGGTTTGAACTAAACAGCTATCAGTGACTTCTCTGTCTCTGAAATTTCTCTTAAGTCATAGTACATTTTAATTCATTTGATGTGGTGGCTTTTGTTGTTGTTGTTTGTCAATGTTTACTCTTCGTGCTGCAATACACAGTTAACTTGTAAGTGAAAAATGTTGAGCTCAAGTAGCATCATGCTCAATCTTTGCTGTTTTTGTGACTATTAATTATGTTATCAATAGATCAAGTACACTTGATTTCAAAGATACAATTCTATCCCATGTCCCTAGTTTCTGTCTTCAATGTATGTACTTGCTCAAGAAAGGGCATTTTTACTTAAAGTGAAATGAGCAATTACTTTAACTGGGTCACTTTAATAGGCAATATGAACACCTATGTGTACAGTTTAGGATTTAGACAAATGAAATTACAAATTTATACCAATTGCCTTGTATTTCAATATTTATTTTGGTGTGTGTGTGTGTGTGTGTGTGTGTTATCTGTATGGGTACCCAGTGAGGCTAAAAAAAGAGTGTTAGATCCTCTGAATCTGTAATTACAGACTGTTGTGACATGAGTGTCAAGAACTGACCTCAAGCCTCATGGAAAAGTAGCAAGCACGCTCACCTGCTAAGCCCTCTCAGAAGCCACTTATACCTACCATCTTTCATCTCAAATGTATGAAGCTAACAAAAGAACTAAGCTTTGTCAGCAGCCAAGTCGCTTATTTATTTTATAGTCAATTCTTTATTTGCTATACCTCAGACTAAAGTTCCTTAAGGTTTGTAAACAAATTAAACTCTGCATATCATTATTTAACTTGATTTTTTTAAGAGCTAATTGCCTCGTGGGGGGAAATCAATTTTTCACTCTGCTCAAGTTAAATTAACT
Source organism: Acomys percivali (assembly GCA_907169655.1). NCBI lineage: Eukaryota > Metazoa > Chordata > Mammalia > Rodentia > Muridae > Acomys > Acomys percivali. The sequence continues at coordinate 68,439,960 of OU015749.1, forward strand.
GTGCTTGACTGGTTATATTTTCAGAAAAGCAAAACAAAGTTGAAAATTGTTGCTGTGGTGACAAGAAAGCCTCCTAATTTGTTTTGTCAGAGCTTTCAACATTGTGGTAGAGGGAAGAACTCTAGTAATTATCCTACATTTCTCTAGCAATTATTGCCAATTTTCTGTAAAATTCTGATTCAATGGCTGGTGCTGCAAAACTACCAATTTAAAAATAAAATTTAAAAACAGTAAAAGCCAAACAGTTCAATGCTTTCCATTAAATAATGAATACATTCTTCCTATCTGCTCAAACTGCACTATTTTAAATTTATATTACTCATAAATATGACATACTATTCCATAAATTTATATGACTCTTTTATATTCAGCCTTATATATTATCCACCTATGACACCTGAAAGGTATTTTTGTTAGTATTTTCTTACATTTTTGAGATTATAATATAATTACATCACTTCTTCCCTTCTTATCTTTCCTCCAAGTCCTGCCCTATAAATGTTCTTCCTCATTTTTAAATTCCTAGCCTCATTTTTCATTAATTGCTGTTATATGCATGTATGTAGTTGTATATTTGTACAAGTGTGTTCCTACGTGTAACCTGTTAGTCCATGTAATGTTATTGTAAGCATGCTTTCAGGACTGACCATTTGGCATTAGGTATTAGCTGGTGTGCTCTTCCCTGTGGTAGATTCTTTCCCCCACTCTCAGCATTCTTTCGTTGCTTGTAGTTCTTTGTTTAGGCATCTTGGGCCTTTTGCCATCTTCTTGGCATTTCTAAATTTTAAATTCAAGGTAATAAGAAATTATGACAACCGTACTTTTTTTAAAGAAAATTAAAAAGAAGCTGTATTTCCACTTGAATTAGTGATATTCAAGTTTAAATTACCACACATTATTGTTATCTTCAGTAAAATGCAAGCTTTCTAAAATCAATACAGAATGCAATACAAAAATCCTTAATATATAAAATTTCATAAGAAACATGCTTCAGATTTCCTTGAACTTCTTAACAATGTACTTTTGGTTTTACTTTTAGCTGCTAAGCAATAGTTGTATTATCATCTTATGTTATAATGTATGTATGCATTAGTGAATGATTAAACTAACATGAGTTATTAGCCAGCTCAACTATTTTATATTTCCTTATAGTGAAACTAAATAAAATCCAATCCTCTTTTTTATTATATTGAGATGTATATTGGTCATATAACACAAGTTACTTTTACATTTTTATTAGTGTCCCTTTGTTGTGCAAATTGTTTCATAACATACTTGTTCAATGTACTTTGACCATATTCACTTCCAGCAACTACTCCTGTGCCAATTCTACCAATTCTGTTTCTTCACAAAAATCCTTTTTCATGAATAGGCCTTACTTTGATTAATACGAATATTTCTGTTTACGTTCATTTTCCTGCATATGGCATATCATTATTCTCTATGGCTGACTAAGACCAGTGTATTTTAATTTATGTTATTCCACAGTTGTTAATTTATATTTTTATAAGTATCTTTAAAAATTATAAATCTGATAAGAACTATTTGGAAATCAAGATTTTTCTTCTGCTTTTACTAATAAAACTTCAATCCTTCCCCCTGACTCTTCCACAAGACTCCCTGATCCTGCCTAATGTATGGCTATGGGTTTCTGCATCTGTTTCCATTACCTGCTGGATGAAGCCTCTTAGATGACAGTTATTCTAGGTTCCTATCTGCAAGGATGGCAGCATATCATTAATAGTGTCAGGCTTTCAGTCTCTCCTATGCAGTGGGGCTCAAATTGGGCCAATAATTGACTGGCCATTCCCTCAATCTCTCTTCCATTGTTTTTCCCTGCACATCTTGTAGGAATGACACATTTTGGGTAGAAGGCTTGTTAATGTGTTGGTGTCCTCTTCCTTATACTGGAAGTCCTGCCTAACTATAGGATGTGACCACTCAGTCTCAGTATCCCCCACTGCTAGGATTTACAGCTAGGGTTACTCCCATAAGTTCCCAGTACCCTCCCCCATCCCAGGTCTTCTGGGCCCATTTGGGCCCATAGAGATTCATTCACCAACCAAATAACTTGCATGGGCTGATCTGAGGACCCCTGCATTTATGAAGTTGATGGACTACTTAGTCCTCAAGTGAGTCCCCCAACAACTGGGGTGGGATTGCCACTAACTTGGATTCTGTAGCCTCTCTCTGGATGCCATTTCCCTAGCAGAGCTGCCTTGTCTTGCCTCCATGAAGGAGGAGGCACATAGTCCTGCTGTGACTTGATCTGCCAGGGTGTGTTAGTACTAGGAGAAGGGAGATGGAATGGGAGTGGGAAGAGGTTTGGGGGCAAGTGAGTAGGCATGGGACTGGAATAAGGAAGTGAGTGGCCTTATGAATGGCATATAAAATGAACTGATAAATTAATGAAGAAAATTCAAACTATCTATTTTAATTCAATTTTCTAAAGGTAATTACTGATATTAGGATTGGGATGTGGAAATAAAGCCTATAGTCTCATCTCCTAACAACATTTCATTAAAACAAAAATTACTCTATTGCATAAATTATGACAATATAAAAACAAATTCTATAATAAGCTGGTGGTTTAAATTAGTACGACCCAGCACCATGTCTGCCTGCATACTGCCAGGTTCCCTGTCATGAAAATAATGGACCGAACCTCTGAAACTTAAGCCAGCGCCAATTAAATGTTTTCCTTTATAAGAAATGCCTTGGCCATGGTGTCTCTTCACAACAGTTGAAACCTTAGCCAAGACATAGACATAGGCCAGGTATTTAGAACTATGGATTAGGGGTGTGTACAACTCAGGACTGGAGACAGACTTGGTAGATTCCAACTTGAAATGTCAACAATTAGATATAATTTGAAAGAGTCTTAGTAATCAATTATCTGAAAACAAATATTTCTGAGGTAGCATAGGAAAATGGCAAAGGCAAGAAGAGTGCGTACTTTATTCCAGTAAGCATGTGTGACCTGGATGCATGTAAGGCAGAGTCCAACTGCAGGGGCTTCAGAAATTGAACTTGACCTCTGAGTGGACTCTAATATCCACATGAAATCACTCCTGAGATCTGAAATCATGTCCCAAAGGGAACTGTAACAAGTTAGATTATACTATAAATGTATATGTTCAGGTTATCTTATAAAGGAAATGTAAGCAAGGTGACTGTCACATAAATGAGAAGAAAAGTTAAGTACTTCGTTGGCCCCTTATGTCTAACTAGCTGCATTTTTCTGATTCATAGCTTCTGAAGCGGAAACAAAACATGAAAGCCCGGTGTGTGTTTGCCTCCTGAGTGGTATAAATAACATGTCGATTATTCTAAACCTTGTCATTCTCTACCAGCTCTTTAGAATAGACGTTACATTATTGTTACCAGTTTATCTCAGCACCGCAGTGTGCTCAAAGAATGCTAGAAAAACTTCAGAACTGTGATCAAGGGATATCAGAAAGAACAGTGACATCGCATTTCAGAAAAAAAATGTTAAGTATACTCAGTCAAAAAAAAAGGCATAATAGAGGGAAACTTTTAAATGCACAAAACGGCCTTCTGATTGCACTGCTGCAAAAGTGTTTCCATATGGAATATGTTCGCTAACATAAATGGCAGAAAAAAAATGGTATCTCAAGTTTTATTCATTTACTAGGCCAGTAGAAAGCATCAGCTTTAAGTACCGTCCCAATTGCTGAAATTATGGCACTAAATGTGTCTTTTTAAGTGTCCATTGATAAAGAAACTGCAGCTTGGATAGAAATCTGAACAAAAAGACAAGGAAGGGGTTTCCTGCTTCACCTAAAATTGAAATATCAACAAGATAATATATTAAATAAATTTGTTACTACAATAATGAAGATTGTGAAAAAATTCCACAGATCAAACCTTTCCAGTCTAACATAACTGCTGGAAATTTACTGGCTTCCTCAAACTGCAAATGTCTATTCTTTCAGCACATCTACAACATAAAAGAGTGATATAAAAGAAATTATATTAGTAATTTTCCTATGGGGAAAATCTATATGTATGTACATATATATTTACTTTTATGTATGTAAATACCTTCAAATGTAATTGACATTAAAAAAATAACAATATACTATTGAATTTATTGATCAAATTTAATGATGAATGTTGGGGGGAGAAAGGGAGAGACAGAGAAAGACAGAAAGAGAGAGACAAACAGAGACAGAGAAACGGAGAGAGATTCAAAGAAATACAAATGATTTATAATTAGTATCATTTAAGGAGACTCAGTATAGGTTTGGATACAAAAGGGACCCAACATTTTGAAGACATAATAAAATAATGTTAACATTCCAGTGAAATCACTAACTAATTAACCAATATATTCAAGAAGCTCAAGAAAGCCTACTACCAACTAGAAGGAAGATAAAAAGGAAGAAGGATGTGGAGGATAAAATGAGGAAACCACTACCATCATTACTATGACAATGATCAACAGCACTATAACAAACACCACCAGAGGCTGGCACATTAAAATTATGTTCCTCAAAATCAGTGTTAGAGAAAATAACTGAAAAGCAAACAATAAATGAAAATATATTATACACAGTGACATAAACAGTGTAAAACTGAAGTATTAAGTCAATATTTATAGACATTGAGAGAACCAAAAATTACCAGCTTAAAATTATTTAATGGGTAAGAATTTTTAGAATAATAAACAGAGAAATGTATGATATATAAAAGTTGAAAGTGTTCATTGCTACCTAATGTTAATATCTTCTAATGGGGGGACAGAAGAGGAATAATTCAGAATTTGGACTTGCACATGAATTAAGCACATCTCAAATGTGAATAAAGGAGTAAATATGAAGTATTCACTTTATTATTAATATTCACCATTAAATATTTTCTGATATAATTGATTTTTTTTAAGTAACATAATATTCTGTGGGGTTTGTACTATAGAAATTGAACACATGACAAAAGTTAGTTGACAAAACAAAACTACAAATTTTAAAAGTTCCCATACTATACATGAGATAATATGGTATGTGTGATGGTTGAAATTTCTCCCATAGGCTAGTTTATTTGATCCCAAATAATGGCGTTGCTTGGGAAGGCTTAAGAGGCATACCAGTCACTGGAGACAGGCTTTGGGAAGTGGTAGCAATGCTCCATTTCCAGTTTGTTTTATGTTCAAAGTTGAAGATGTTATCTCTCTGTTTCCTACTCCTGATACCATGCCTGCCACTTAACTGCTGCATGTAATGTCTGCCTGACATGATGGACTCTCATCCCTCTGGAACAATAAATCAAAATAAACTTTCTTCCATAAGCTGATTCTCATCATGATGTTTCATCACAGCCACTGAAGAGTATCTGATCCAATTGTGAAGGCAAATAGCTATGTAGACACTGTGGACACTGAAGCAGGAGGGGGAGGGAATGGTAACCATTGCATGGTACATGACACAGTAGTGCTTATTTCACTGTAATATGATCACATAAATGTCAACAGGCCTAAGGCTATATTTTAGAAATTATTAATATATTCTTTGTAAGATATAAAAATGTTTTTCAGATCTAAATAAAAATAGAACCTTTAAAAATGGAAGATAAAGAAATTTTGACAACCATTACTAAAGAAAGTGTTCTTATAAGAATTTTTTATTTAATTATAATGAGAAACAGGGTCAGATTCTTTACACAGACCCAAAGCCATAGGTAAAGTAATAATATAAAGGCACAGCTATACATTTTTATTTGAATGTGCTTTTTTTAAAGTGGGGTTATATTTGCTTTTTAGCATGACTCAATTAAAACAAGTGGTAAGATTTGTTTCTTTCTCAAAACAGAGAAAAGAAGAATAAAACGGAAAAAGAATTTTTAAGGTAGATAGAAGACAGCTGAGTAAGAAAGAAAGAGACAGAAAATATAATGCGTAAGAGAAGAAAGAATATCTTTCTGGGTCTGGGTTAATTTACTCAGTATGATCATTTCTGATTCCAGCCATTTGTCTGCAAATTTCAAGATTTCCTTGTTTTTAATAGCTGAGTAGTAGTCCATAGTGTAAATGTACCACAGTTTCTTTATCCATTCTTTGACTGAGGGACATTAGGTTGTTTCCAGGTTCTGGTTATTATGAATAATGCTGCTATGAACATAGTTGAGCATGTGTCCTTGTTGAGTGATGAAGCATCTTCTGGGTATATTCCAAGGAGTGGAATAGCTGGATTTTGAGGTAGCCCTATTTGACTGCTCTCCTGGTGAGGAGGCCTGGTAGCACTCAGAGAAAGGATAAGCAGGCTACCAAGATGAAACCTGATAGGCTGTGACCTGTGACCATATGGTAGAGGAGAATGTCCCCTTCTGTCACAGACCTAGGGGAGAGAAATAGGGTGAAAGAGGGAGGGAGGGAGGATACAAGTGAGGGGATAACAATTGAGATGTAATCTGGATAAAGTAATAAAAAATAAAAAAAAATTTAAAAAGAGAAGAAAGAATAAACAAATGAAGCTGGGGGGGGGTTGGTGGTATCCATGGTAACACAGGAGCCAATCAAATGTGGACACATTTTCTCTTTTCTTCTCTGAGCAGCCTTGTGATATGGAGCAAGGAGGCTCTGAGAAGGCCCAATGAACAAGGCGGGGCAAGAGAGAGTGTGTGACTCTTCCAGATTTGTGTGGTCTCTATTTCCCATCCTAGGGACCTGCTTTTAGTCATAATCCATCTCCCTCCCTCCCTCCTTCCTTCTCTCTCTCTCTCTCTCTCTCTCTCTCT
>OU015749.1:68446812-68457550 GCA_907169655.1 Acomys percivali
CTCTCTCTCTCTCTCTCTCTCTCTCTCTCTGTGTGTGTGTGTGTGTGAAAGCTATATGGAAATGTTTTTTGCGCTATTTGAGTAGACAATATTACAATAGCAACACAACTGAATTTGAAGTCACATTTAGACCTTAGAATTTGATTTCTCTAATGTATCTTCATCTACAGCTGCACAGAGTATGTGAATATGTAAATGTGTATTACATTGTATTAAACATTACATTTTTGTTTTGATTACTATTTTATATAGAGTATACATAATAGATGATGAGATAAAAACTCTTTGTCTTTTTCTTTATTATGTACCTAGGGATAATCAAGCTGTCATATTTGGAACAATACTATACGCAGGTCAATGGAATAAAAACTGCAGTTGTAAGCTCAGCAGTCCTTGAGACATGAGGCCTGTAGAATATATATAATTGAATTTTCGGGTAACTGAATTCCTTGCCTGCTTTAGTTCTCTGAAATCAAATTAAAGGCAATAACCTCCCTATGTGGAAAAAATGTTAAATGCAGTAACACTGCTCTAACAATAATATCTAGGAGAAATACAAAGGACTAATGTAATGTAATATAATATGCATCTCTGTGTGTGAATACTTTTGCACAGCTATACTTGAAGACAGATGGAAATAATCATATTCTTAAGTCTTCAATGGAATCAGATCATTTGCATTGCTATTGCTATTTTGCCTCCTCAGATACAGAGTGCAACATTTCCATCTGGTTTTCCGAGATGACAAACAATCCTTGGTACAAAAGGCAAGCACTAAGCTCTCCTGAGGCACACAGTAACTTTATCCTTCCGGTAGTTACAGCATTAGCTTGAGTCTTTTAAGTTTCTGTGTTAGATAGGTCGTTATCTCTTAATTTCATTTCTGACTTGCAAAGTAGGCATTAAAAACATAATTATTATGAAAATAGGGCATTAAGTTTAATAGAAATGAGCTCAGATCTAAAGAATTATTATAAAAAGAAGACATTATGTCTAATAAGACTAAGCATTGGTCTAGATAGAAATAAAATCTAGACCAGAGCATTGTATCTCCTTGGTGGGAAGAAAAATATCAACTCAATAATTCACTGATGAATTATAACAGAAAAACCTGTCTACAATCCAAGGAATTCCTCGTCAGAGATCTAGCCCAAATGTTGTAACCATTCACCCTGCAGTGTATTGGTTCCCTGCAATCTTTAACACCATAATCTTACTAATGTCATTCAATAGCTTTATTATTGTCTAATCAAACAAGATCCGTTTTCTATTATAAAAGACTGTAGTGTAATCTCTGTCTACCAATAGAAAATTTAGCAATCCCTAGACAAGTTAGAAACTGTGTGATGAAATTAACCCTTAAGATATTCTGGAAAAAGCTAATGTGCTACATGACTTTTAGACTTTCCATGGATGAATATATAGCAATGTACTTGGATTAGAAAAATCACAATTGCATTGGATTTGATATAGTGTGTGGACAGAACATGATTTCATACATTACTCCTTTAAAAATTCATTTGTTATTTTTATTGCTTGAGGTTGTCACTGTTGTGAGGTACTATACATTGTTGAGCAAGTAAGCTATGTAAAGAAACTGTGGTACATTTATACTATGGAATACTACTCAGCTTTTAAAAACAAGGAAATCCTGAAATTTGCAGGCAAATGGATAGAACTAGAAATGATCATCTTAAGTGAGTTAACCCAGACCCAGAAAGACTCACATGGTATATACTCAGTTATGGTAGGACACTAGGCCAACAGCAATGTCCAATGAAAGTCTTCATTTAGCAGGAGATCAGGATAGATACAGGGACTTCCTATTGGACCTCTAGGTGAGAGAAGTGTGGGAGAATGGGAAAATAGAAGGATCCAGAGGGTCATAGAAACCCACAAGAAAAACACCATGACAGGCAGATCTGAACCCGGGGGGGGGGGTGTCTGCTCAGCCAAGGACAATACATGCAGTAAACATTGAACCCCTATTCAACTCTAGCCAATGGACAAGACATTCTCCACAGTTGTGGGAGAGCAGGGACTGACTCTGACATGAACTCTGGTGCCCCATATTTGACCACTTCCCCTCGGTGGGGAGGCCTGGTTGCACTCAGGAAAAGGATAAGCAGGCTACCAGAATGATACTTGATAGGCTGTGACCTTATGGTGGGGAAAAAATCCCCTTCTGTCACAGACTTAGAGGACGGGAAAAGGGTGGAAAAGGGAGGGAAGGAGGAACAGGAAGATAAAAGTGAGGAGATAACAATTAAGGTGTAACCTGAATAAATTAATAAAATAAAATTTTTAAAAAGGAAAAAATATATGATGATTAAATAAAAGTAAAGAAATTCCTTGGCACTGAAGTTCAACTTTCTTAGTCCCCTGAGTGAGAAGTGGATGCAGGGGCTACTGGAAAGCTTGTTTTTTGATAATCCACAAGAAATATGAGAAGCAATTGTAGGAATATATATAAGTCAAACCCGGGATGGCACAAGAAAACTACTAAAGCAGGTGGAGTCTTATCAGTGTGACTCCAATGATCTTTTTGAGGTAGTGTTTTCCCAACCTGTGTAGAAGCTGGGAGACAGAGAAAATCAATATTCCTGAGTTTTGAACTCCAGAGGCCAAGGCAGCCAATTCTAATGACAATGAAAACAGAAGCCAGAGTGGATCCCCCAGCTCCTCTTTAACTCAACATTTGGACTTCACATTTCCCTCTGTAATTATTCCTGAGATGTGCAGGTAGGAATGGAGAAAAAACTGGCTTCTCACTGTGCTGTCAATTATTAATAAATATCATTATTAACATTTAAAAAGCTATGTAAATGTCTTTCAGTTATTCTATAGGCATTAATAAATTAAAACATAGTTGGTTGGGTACAGTCATGTATGCCTATAATCCCAGCACTTAGGAAAAAACAGAATATACATTAAAAGATGTCCTAGGCTACACTAGACATTGTCTAACAGAAAAAAGCCTACAATAAAAAATTCAAAACAAAATCTATTATTTCTACAGTGACGATCACAGCCAATCTAAAATGCATGAGGAATTTTGCCTATATCAGCACAGTAAGAGAACAGAAATAAAGGGGAAATGAGGAGAGCAGGGGAGGATGATGGCATGGTGGTTTTTAGAAGGTCAAAAGTGTCGTGGACTGAAAATTCCCCTGGTTAATTTGTAGAAAAGCCTCTTAGATTTTCAGAACCACATTTCATGTACATAAAATTCCATAATTCAAATCTGTAAAAACCTACATGCTGCATTCCAAGATAGAAAAATCAAAGCCATCTCTCCATCTGGCTTTCCAGAAGATAATGCATTGTGTTCCATTTGCACATCTAAGCTAGTTTCGTTTGCCTACAGCTCTTTCTAATGATGAAACCATTCAAACCCACCTTACTGCCTATGCCAAACAAACACTGTTGTAGGTCTGTGTGGTATCCCTGGAACTCCTGTGAGTTTTCCTAACAGTTGAGGTTGCAAACTTGGGCTAGAGCAATTAGCATGTGTTCAGCTGAGTCCATATCTCACAATCTAAAGCTGCTGTGGTCACTCTTGTAGGCCCAAAGTTTACCTGTTTTCTTCCCAATTTTTTTTTTAACAATGCATTTTCAATACATCATATTCCATAGATGCTCAATAAAACAATTAACTAAGCTGATTAATAATCATATTGTTTTCAAACTTCTTTTCAAACTATTATTCCAATGGACTATTATAATGTCCCTGTCAACCAAATCTGGTAAATATTTAACTACTATACATGTCACTGTCTTTGTAGTAACTCTATATAGGAGGATATAAGCTCAGTTTTGCAGAAAACTAAGTCAAAATTGTGAAACATGATCAAAATGATTAAGACAGTAAAATCAAAGTATATCTTTAGACTGACTTTTGTCTTTGTCTATGCTTCTCTCTCTCTTATGATTTTACATACTTATGTTACTAGGTGATGTACTTGAAGATAATAATACTGAATTTCTTCTCAAATATCTGGGAGCCAGGAATTTCCTAAGCTAACTGAGTAACATCTGAAAATCACACCCTAATTTCACTCTGTTTCCTAATTGGAAAGGGCATCTCTCTGTAACTGTGCATGTCTTCTGCCAAAAGAGTTTCACTCTCCAAAATATAATCAAATGATACATCTGTCACTTTGTACAAGGATGCATTCTTGTTTGTTTTGTGTTGATTCTTCTCTACCAGAAATTTGATTTCCTCAGTATCCTAATGCTATAAATAATGAGCTTTGTCTTCTCCCCATGAATAAAATCACTCCATCAAGGTTCTTAACCTCATTAAAATTGACTTTACCCTCTGGCAGCCTTCAATTGCCAGCAGCTTCTATCTCTATGTATGTAGCAACATATCCATTCTCTCCTGGTGCTACAAGAATCTCATTCATACCCAGACTTCTCCAGTGTCTGCATGTGGGGAACCTCAGAGTGCAGTCTCAAGGATCTCTTGGATTCTTCACACACACACCAAGATCCTTAACAGGCTCAGGGAAATAGGTGGGATTAGGTCCTTGAGAGTCAAGGAAAGAAGGGAGTGTTATCACCTCTGGGGGAGTCCATAGTGAGCCAGAGTAGGACACCATTCTCTCATCAATCCCTTTGGGAATATCTGTTTTCACAAGTAGAGAGTTCCTGAATACTGCCTGGGTGCTTCTACCTTTTTCAGTACCTATTCATGTCTCAGCGCCATAATGGAGTTCAAGAAGCAGTAGAAGGAAATTGTTCTTGATGATTTTTACCGAGTCTATAGGTTTTTCTTTTTTAAATTATTTTTTTACTTTATATATACCTTTATATCATTACACATATAGACACTAAACTACATACACTACATTGAGACTGCCATCCTGTTGTCCCTCCTATTCTCCCATTCCTACCCTCTCTCCAACCTCTGCCCATTCCTCTCCCCCTGACTACTGACAGAGGGGCCCTCAGACCCTAAATGTCTGGTGACAGTCTATTAAGTCTCATCAGGATAGCCTACATCCTCCTCTTCTGTGTGCCTGCTAGGCCATCTTACCTAGGGGCATGGACCAAATCCTAGGCATTAGAGTGCATGTCAGAGGTTCAGCATCAGTGCCCTCTACCCTCAACACCTGGAGAATCAGCAGTCTATCAGGGTCATATCCGAGCAGTGGGTCTTGGTTCTCTGTATGCACTCTCCTTCATTGTTGCATCAGTCCACGCAGGCCCCCATTGTCCACATTAGTAGGCACAGATGTCTCCCTGTGGGGCACCTGCTCCCTCCCAGACCCTCCATTCCCCAACTCTTGCATACAATTTTTATGTATATTTGAATATATGTCCATAAGAGGAACTGATCAGAAATTCTCTTTCTTTATTGAGCTTTGTATGGCTTAGGTATCAAGGTGACTGTGGCCTCAAAGAATGAGTTTGGTAATGTTCTTTCTGATTCTATTTTGTGGATTAGTTTGAAGAGAATTATAATAGGTATTAGGAGAGAATTGAAGATCTGGTAGAATTCTGGGTTGAAGCCATCTGGCCTTGGGCTTTTTTTGGATGGGAGACTTTTGATGACTGGTTCTATTTCCTTAGGAGATATAAGACTATTTAATTGTTTACCTGATCATGATTCAATTTTGGTAGTTGGTATCTATCAAGAAAATTGTCCATTTCATTTAAATTTTCAAATTTTGTGGCATATAGGCCCTTGAAGTAAGACCTGATGATTCTTTGGATTTCTTCAGTGTCTGTTGTTATATCTCCCTTTTCATTTCTGATTTTGTTTATTTGAATACTCTCCCTCTGCCTTCTAGTTAGTTTGGCTAAAGGTTTGTCTATCTTGTTGATTTTCTCAAAGAACCAGATCTTAGTTTCACTTACTACTTGAATTGTACTCTTTGTTTCTAATTTATCGATTTCTACCCTGAGTTTAATGATTTCCAGCCATCTACTTCTCTTTGGTGTGTCTGTTTCTTTTCGTTCTAGCATTTTCAGGTGTGCTGTTATGTTGCTAGTACAGGATCTCTCCAATTTCTTTATAAAGGCATTTAGTGCTATTAACTTTCCTCTTGGCACTGCTGTCATTGTGTTCCATAAGTTTGTGTATTTGTGCCTTCACTGGATTCTAGGAAGTTTTTAATTTCTTTTTTTTTTTATTTCATCCTTTACCCAGTGGTCATTGATTAGAGAGTTGCTCAGTTTCCATGAGTTTGTAGGCTTTCTGTTCTTTCTGTTGCTGTTGATGTCCAGCTTTAATCCATGGTGGTCTGATAAGATGCAAGATACTATTTCAATCCTATTTTATCTCTTAAGATTTGCCTTATGGCCAAGTATATGATCAATTTTGGAGACGATTCCTTCCATGAAATACTGAGAAGAAGGTATTTTTTTGTGGTTGGGTGGAATGTCCTGTACATATCAGGTCTATTTGATTCATGATGTTTATTAGTTTCACTATTTCTCCAGTTAATTTCTGTCTTAATTTGTCTATTGGGGAGAACGGGGTATTGAAGTCTCCCATTATTAATGTGTGGGGTCTGATGTGTGGTTTAAGCTTTAGTAATGTTACATTTATGAATGTGGGTACTCCTATATTTGGGGCATAGATTATCATAATTGAGACATCCTCTTGGTGTATTTTTCCTTTGATGAGTATAAAGTGTCTTTCTCTTTCCCCATCTCTTTTGATTAGTTTTCATTGAAAGTCTGGCCAGGTGTTGTGGCACATGCCTTTGATCCCAGCAGTTGGGAGGCAGAGGCAGGTGGATTGCTGTGAGTTTGAGGTCAGTCTGGTCTACAAAGAGAGTCCAGGACAGCCAAGGTTGACACAGAGAGACCCTGTCTTGAAAAAACAAAACAAAACAAAACAGGAGTTGCTAGAGTTGCTAGTCCAGCTTGTTTCTTAGTTTTCTTTTCTTGGAATATATTTTTTCAGCCCTTTATGCTAAGGTAATGTTTATCTGTATTGCTGAAGTGTGTTTCTTGTGTGCAGCAGAATGATAGGTCCTGATGGATCCATTCTGTTAGCCTGTGTCTTTTATTCAGGAGTTGAGGCCACTGATGTTCAGAAATATTAATGATTAGTAGTTGTTGGTGCCTGTTTTTTTAATGTTGGTAGTGGTAGAGTGTGTGTAAGCACTTCCCTTCTTTTTGTTTTTGGTGTGGGGTTAATATTTCCTTTTTTTTTTTTTTTTGATTTCCTGGCTTGGAATTTTGCTTCTATTGTCTTCTATAGGGCTAGATTTGTGGTTAGGTACTGTTTAAACTTTGTTTTGTCATGGAATACCTTGTTTTATCCATCTATGGTGATTAAAGTTTTGCTGGGTATAGTAGTCCGGGTCTTTTAGTGTATGCATGATATCTGTCCAGGACCTTCTGGCTTTCATGGTCTCTGTTGAGATGTTAAGTGTAATCCGGATAGGTTTGTCTTTATATGTGACTTGGCCTTTTTCTCTTGCAGCTTTTAATGTTCTTTCTTTTTTTTCTGTATGTTTAATATTTTGATTATTATGCAGTGGGAGATTTTTTTTTCTGGTCCAATCTAATTGGAGTTCTGTAAGCTTCTTGTATATTTATGGGCATTTCGTTCTTTAGGTTAAGGAAGTTTTCCTCTATGATTTTGTTGAAATTTTCTGGGGCTTGCAGTTGGGATTCTTCTTTTTCTTCTACCCTATAATTCCTAGGTTTGGTCTTTTCATATTGTTCCAGATTTTTCTTGGCTATTCTGTGTCAGGAGATTTTTTTAGATTTAACATTTTCTTTTGCTGAAATATCTATTTCTTCAATCATATCTTCTATCCTGATATTCTTTTTTCCATCTCTTGAATTCTGTTGGTGATGCTTGTGTCTGTAGCTCCTAGGCTCTTCTCTAGGTATTCCGTTTCCAGGATTAACTCAGATTGTGTTTTCTTCATTGCTTGTATCTCCATTTTTAATTCTTGAAACTATTTATTCATTTCTTTCTCCTATTTGTTTGTAGTTTCCTGTCTTTCACTAATTTCTTTAAGCATTTTGTTCAATTCTTTCATCTCTTTCTTAGTACATTCCTAATCTCATTTCAGCAATTTATTTTCCTCCTTTAAAGGCCTCTATCATTTTCATAACCTTGGATTTAAAATCTTTCTCTTATGTGTCAAGTATGGAATTATCTCCAGGGCTTGTTGTGGTGGTGGGACTGTTGCTTTCTGGTGGTATAGAATGGTCGAAGTAGTTTCTGTTTGTGTTCTTACGCTGACCTCTTCCTATTGTGAAGTCTCTTTGTGTTAGCAGGTTTGGTTGTCTCTGATGGTCAGAAGATTTGTGGGTAGCTACAGATAATGGGGTAGCTACAGCTCCATTCTGCTGGGTTCACTGATTCTGTTGGCTTCCAGGTAGGCCAGGTTGCTAGGGACCACACAGAGAGATATCAAAGCAGAGGCATGCTCTGATGGGCTTGCCTTGTTCCTCCAGGTAGAGGACAGTGGGACTTTGATTCTGTATCCAGCCAAGATCACTTCTGTTGAGATCACTGTCTCTGTTGGCTCTCTGTTTGTCAAGCAGGTTTACCAAGAGTCTGGGGAGCAGGCAGAAATATACTGAGCAGAAAGCTGCTCCTGTGGGCCTGCTCATCGCCTAAGGGTGGAGGATAGTTAGTAATGCTGTTGTTTTTGCAGCTACAGGGCTCTCTCTGAGCCCAGGCTGTCAGAAACTGCTAGACAGCTAGGTTTGTGGAGCTAGACTTTGGTGTGTACCCTTCAGGTACATATGCCTGCAGAGACCTGGGACTTTTTTGTGAATTATTCAGGTGTCTGGAAGCCTGACCAAGCTATGTTCCTCCCAGTTTGGACCCTTATCACCTGGTAATCACCAATACTGGTGTTTTGTGGTTCTCAGATCAGACCTTAGGTTACTGTAAAGTCACTGCTGTCCTGCTGATCAAAGAAGCTGTGTATTCGATGGTGCCATCTTGGATCCTCGATGATCTAAGTTTTGACAGTAATAAAATACCTGCAGAGACTTTGTTTCAGTGACTGACTTTGAAAGCTACACACAACTCTTGGATTTTATCATGCTCACCTGAAATGAACCCAGTCAATTTATTCAGTTTATAGACTTCAGCACTAAACAGGATATTTTGTTCACATTTAAGGCAGGAAAGTTTCCAATGTGCTTTATATTCAGCTGTTTCATTAGTATCCATCTTTCCTGAACATTATTATTGATTCATAAGTAGGCAATTCTGCCTTTCAGCATAGTTGGTAGATTAACTAGAGAAATAAACTCAGAAAAAATATTCAGTATCCATTCACTTTAATTTTCCATTGAGATTTGAGAAATGCAACCATTTTCCAATTAATTTCACCTCATTAATAACTTGTATGGGCTATAAAACAGTGTTTTTTTTGAGGTAACAACTTCACACACAAACATGTTAAAATAGACTAGTAAAAAGAGAAATAATAGAATTGATCTAGAAAGAATTTTTAGGATTATGGAGTTAGATGATAGAAACATGGAACCAGTGAATAAACTGGGACAAGAAATAATTTAATCAGGTTTGAGTTTCTGATTTGATTCCATCAGAGCACCTATTTTGAGGAATTTGCTTAGAGCTTTGCCAAAATGTTATTTGATAAAATTATTAATGAATGAAAAGAAAATATATTTTATATTTTTTCCTGCTTTAGAAGTTTTGTCTGTTGAACAAAGTTTTGTCTATTGAACAAGATGCTTAGGGTAGAAATCAACGAGTTATCTGTGTGTTATTTCTAAACTGGTTTCAAGATGTAATACACCTTCATTCACTGTGAAAAACAAGTGATTGTGCTAAATTCAGTGAAAGACTTTCTGTGGGAAAAGCACCTCTAAGTGCAGCAATTGTCTACTCAATGACTGCCTTTAAGAAGGTCTAGTGCATTTGAGCACTAAGTGGAAGATCGTCAATAAAATGAAACTCTCTGGAGCCCCTCAGCAATTGTCCCAAATGATTTTCATTGCCCAGTTGTTGATTTTGTTCCCCACTCCATCTTCACTTGGCTTTTAACCTTCGTAGTCTGTTTACTAGTATCTGGAAATGTATTTATCTGCCTTTTTAAATACTCACTAATGCATGAAGTACATGCTAAAACTGAGGAGAATTCAATTTACAGTTATAGAGATGCTGTTAACTAATGAAGAAAAGTTTGTACATTTTTAGTGAACTTTAAATTTTAAGTTTGTGTATTTTCTTGATACAGCAATATTTGAATGGGTTTACTCAGCCCACAATAATCTCACAGCAATAAGAAAACTGTATCACTTGGAAACACTTATCACTGCTGGGTTTCCATTTTCCTGTTATATTACACAGGTTAGTACAAATGTTTTTTAGTTTCTCCATGACTACAACAACAAATCCAGTCTCTGAGTCTCTCATGAGTTTGTGGGGTTACAAGAATAACATATTTTTCAGTTAACCATCTAAATAAATGAGAGAAATAAGTGTCAACAAAGGCTGAGAGCTGGGTATGTAATATATTAAATATGCAACTTGAATTTAATTGAATTAATTTATTTCAATGTCTTATTTATAAAGTTGCATTTTTTACTAAGTTCTTTAACAGTTAATAATCTATAGATTTTTAGCCAACCAAATCATTCATGTATACTTACTTTTTCCTGGGGAAAGAGTTTTTTGACAGTCTCATAGTTACATGGACCCAATTTGTATATTTGCCATTTGATATCCTTCTCTCTCTCTCTCTCTCTCTCTCTCTCTCTCTCTCTCTCTCTCTCT
>OU015749.1:68457560-68480648 GCA_907169655.1 Acomys percivali
CTCTCTCTCTCTCTCTCTCTCTCTCTCTCTCTCTCTCTCTCTCTCTCCTGTAATCTAGAAATAAATCTCTTTTTGTTTAATCACAAAAAGCCAAATTGTTTTGGCTCATGATTCAAATATAAATAATAAAGGAGTCATTGAGTGTTTTATTCCAGTTGCCCATTATTAATGAGTTTGGGTTGTGCTGTGCTAAAAATAACTATGAGGCAAAAGTAAGCTAATTTTGCATATATATATATATATATATATATATATATATATATATATATATATATATATATCACTATTCATTATATCATCAGTAACTTGGCCGAAATAAAATTGTTGCCTTTGAGCTTTTGTATTTTCAGTCATAAATTTTGTGTTTGACTGCACCTCCTCTGAAAACAAAGAAATTATTGTTTTTTCTTCTTGATCAGTCTAAGAGTCTGAAAATTACTTTGATTCTTTAAGAAAACTTACCCTTTGGCTTCAGGGTGGGGGTTTGTTTGTTTGTTTTCCTTTTTTTTCCCTACTTCTACTGTGTATGAGTTATGTTTGCTGTGCTGTTCTTATCTCCTACAATAGATATGAAATAATTAATTTGAGATTTTTAAAAAATTCTTCTATCATATATTATATCCAGATCACAGTTTCCCCTCTCCCCAGTCCCCTCTCCATTCTTTCTTTTCCAGATCCAGCCCCACTTGCCTCCCCTCAGAAAAGAATAGGCTTCCCAGGGATATCAACCATCAACCAAACACTGACTAATAAACTACAATAAGATCAGGCAGGTACCAATATGTCAAGGGAAGACACTGCAACCCAATAGGAGGAAAAGGGTACCACCAAGTAAGCACAAGAATTAAAGAAAGAACATCCCCACTCTCACCATTAGGATTCCCACAAGAACACAAAGCTACTCAACCATAACATATATGCAGATGATCTACGCAGACCCCTACAGGCTCCCTGATTTCTGTAAGTCTCCATGAGTCCCACTCAGTTGATGCTGTGGGCCATGTTCTCCAGGTATGTCTCTGGCCCCTCTAGCTCCTGCAATACTTCTTATTTCTCCTTGGCAGGAATCTCCAAGATCCACCTAATGTTTGACTGTGATACTCCATATCTGCTCTCACTAGCTGCTGGACAAAGTCCCTCTGGTCTCTTTGTTGATGACACTGGTAGGCTCCAGTCCTAGAATATTCTGTAGGCAGAACATGGTATGCTGATAGTTCTAAGTTTTTGTGGTTGGGTTGATGTCCATTCCCTCCAATGGAGGCCTTGTCTGGTTACAGAAGATGGCCACTTCAGGCTACATGTCCCCCATTACTAGGAGTACTTTCTAGAGTTTCGCTCATGGGTTCCATGGAGTATCCATTGCACTAGCTTTCCACCTCACCCCCAAATGTCCTCCAATTCCAGTCATTTCTCCAAGGATTTTCTCCCTCCCTCTACACCAAGCTGATTTCTTTTGTTCCCAACCCCACAAGCACCCAGTCCACTAGCAAAATTTATTCTATTTCCCCTTTGTAGGAAAATCTTTGTATCTACTCTTAAGCCCTTTTTGTTATCAGTAGCATGACTGTCTTTTACTTTACATCTAATATCCACATATAAGTGAGTACATACCCTGTTTATATTTCTGTGTCTGAGTTACCTCACTTGGGATGATTTTTTTTCTGCTTCCATCCATTTGTCTGCATATTTCTGATATCATTGTTTTTAACCACTAAGTATTATTCCATAGCTTAAGTGTACTTCACTTTTTCCATTCTTCAGTTGAGGGACCTCTAGATTGTGTGAAGTTTCAGGCTATTATGAATAAAGCTGCTTTGAACATAGTTAAGTAAGTTGTCCTTGTGGTGTCTGGGGATGTCCTTTGGGTATATGTCCAGAAGTGATATTGCTGGACCTTGAGAAAGATCAATTCCCGATTTTTTGAGAAACCATCATATTGACTTCCAAAGCAGCTGTACAAGTTTGCATTCCCATCAGCAGTAGAAGAGTATTCTTCTTGTTACACTTCCTCATCAGCATGAACTGTCACTTGTGTTTTTTATCTCAGTCATTCTCACAGGTGAATATGAGATCTCAATATCATTTTGATTTGTATTAACCTGATGGCTAAGGGAGAAATTATTCTTAAGGAGAAAGTAAAACACCACTCTCTGTCATTTACACTGATCACTACATCTGATAGTCATCAAATAAGGTGTATAATCCCTATCTGTTGATTTCCAACGCAAACTGTTCCACGGAGAAGGTGAATGTAAAGGCAATATGGTCTCAGTTAGTATAAAAATGGTATTTGGTGATGTTCATGTTATGTTTTCTATGGCCCTGGTGGTTGGCATTATTTGCATGAGCTACACAGATTAGAATATAGGGTCAGTGCAGAAGACAGCAACTTCTTTTGATAAGCCTGTGACTCGTTACCACCACAGTCTACTGCTATGAGATTAGATCTTGTGGGCATCCTGATAGCATGCAATTTCAGTGTAAGCCCCTTGAGGCATGTGGGTGGCCAGGCTCCTCCCTTGAGGACCTCCAACTGTGAAATTCCACCCACAGACCACTCCAACTGCCACAATGGACAGACCCAGTGCTTTTCCTACAGAGTAAAAAGCCCAAGCCAGGACTTGAAACCCCATCAATCCTCACCCTGGAAATCTTCACCACGGGAAACTCCATCCCCAAGAAATGTTATATAAACTCCACCTTCTGCTTAGATCTCTGGGCTTTTTAACTGAGCAGAGGTGCCACTGACCTGTGCAGTGTAATTTTGTGGCCTTCCTTGACTCCAGAACACCAGGGTACCATTCCCTTTACAGCTACAAAACTTTGGGGGAAATGATTCCTAACCTGAGAAGATCTGTAACACTTGAAGTGAGAGAAACTTTTCCCACCTAGAGCAAACATGTGACACTTCAGGGAAGCCTGTCTCCTCATAGCTGTAACACTTCCATTGGTACCATAAGTTCAATAGGCTCTCTTGGTGCCTGTGGTCTCATTTTGGATCTAAGCTGCCCTCGAACCTTATCCCTCATCTCTAGTTCATCCACCACAATCTCACCTCCAGGCTCAGTACCCCAGACACCAGTGGTAATTAGGTAAGTTTCTCCTTTGTTTGGTGTAAATGCTTCCCTTAGCTTGATGTTGTGAACATAGATAAATGTGAAAAAAGAACACCTGGCACTGCATGGTACTCTGGAGGTGGAGCTACCCTTGGACACCGCATTTAAGGCTACATCTGAACCTCTTCACCTAATCCCATCCTTACACCATTGGAGCTGCAATCCTGTAGTTTCCTTTGGCCCACCTGGGTTGTTGTTACCATTCCTGCCTTCTTCTTCCACCTTCTGTAATCTCACAGCTCCCCTGGGCCCTGGTGTTTTTTTTTTTTTGTGATGAGATACCAGAAAAAATAAAATTAGATTTCAGGGTCCCCTAGGGCAAAGGTTAAGAAATAGGTCTACAGGAGATAATCTGGCCAGCTACAGGGAGTAACCAGGGCTGTATTCCCTCCTGAGCTAACACAACACCGTTCCCTACCAAGCCACCCTGATGGCCACTGAAACTACAGCCAAAGGCCACATAGCCTGGTGGACCACAGGAACCATGTATAGCCATGGCACCTATCTCAGTGTCGCAAAGTCCCTAAGGGAAATAGACTTAATAGATAGGAACACAGCTGCAAAGAAGAGCACCACCAGAAACAGTGTTGCTTAGCGACTGGCCTGAAGTATCACACTGGAAATAGAGTTGCTAGAAGACCCAGTTTTATGGCCACATTCCTTTCTGCCCATCAGAGATAAGGTTAATAAGAAACTAGACATGGGGCTAGAGCGATGTCTCAGTGGTCCAGCAGTCCTGAGTTCAATTCCCAGCAACCATATGGTGGCTAACAGCTATCTATAATATGACAATAAATAAAATAAATACATCTTTAAAGAAGCCAGACACTTCCCTCGACAAAGTAGTGAACAAAGGGAACAAAGAAAGCTAAGCCATGGGCGGTCTTGTTGCAAGGTGGGAAGCTGGAACTACCCCTATCAGGACCTGGAAAAAGCAAAGGAGTAGGCCAGCAGCAGGATAGACATGCTCATGTGCACACACTCTTCAACAGCTGGTGCATCTCTCAGCTCCTTCCTGCTGCAGCATCCTCTATCTATGGAAGGGCTCAAACTTTTCCTATCTCTATTCCTTTGAACTTATGGTGCTCAGTATTATGGAATGCAGGTGTCCTTTAGGTATGAGGGTCATTGGACTGTTGTTTTATGCCATCCCACTTCAATTAAAAGCAGACTCTGGAGTTGGGGTATGGCTCTCCCTCCTCTACTCCCAAGCAAATTAGTTTAAAGATTTCCTCCAAAATCTCTGTCTCATATCAGGACAAAGAAAGGAGAGCAAAACAAATGTAATGGAACAGACTATTCCCAATGGGGGCTATTGCTACTCATCTCATATCTTTTGGTTTTAAAATACCTCTCTAAAAGTTTTGCTAAGATATAAACCTTGCCTCGAGATTTATAAGCATATTGGGTGTGATTAAAAATCTGCAACATCTGTAACAAAATGGCTAACCTAAAAATCATAATGCCAGAGTTGATACACATAGGTGTTATAAAGGAAATATGTAGCTTGCTGCTGCCATCTTAGCTGCTGTCCCCCCATTGGGATGGAGGTAGCCATGTGGCTGGCCGCCAACTTTTGTTAAGGTTGGAAAGGTTGGATTTTGCCATGTAATTTAACTCTCATCTTGATTTAAAGTGACCACATGGCATAAGCCAACCAAGAGAAAGAAAAGCAACAACAACAACAACTCCTAGCTATGAAGCCCAAGCCAAATAACTCCTCCACTATTTTTGATCGCTAAGGAGAATTCCTCTTGTTGGCCTTAACCCACTGTCCTGTCTTTTCCTCTCCAACCGCTCTGATTCCCTTTCTTCTTCCTTAGTAATAGGCTGTCCAAATCAATCCTCTTAGGAGCCCACTGTCAGCCCATAGTCATCCTGCTACTTGTCCTGCTCATCCATGGGATTTACCTCCCCCTACCAGGCTTAAACTGGTCACTGTTCTTTTGTGGAAGGTTGCCAGGGTGGACTTGATTATTATCTTTAAAGCCATAAAATATTTCCCATATTTAGTATTGAAAATAAATGTATTTGTATTATATACTATTTTAT
The DNA here is from genome assembly GCA_907169655.1 of Acomys percivali. Taxonomy (NCBI): domain Eukaryota; kingdom Metazoa; phylum Chordata; class Mammalia; order Rodentia; family Muridae; genus Acomys; species Acomys percivali. Next base: position 68,462,729 of record OU015749.1, read on the forward strand.
TTAAATGATGTTAAATGTGTTTTTTGTGTTGTGCATACATGGGTGTGAAGATGTATGCATACTTAGGGGCCAGAGTCTGTTATTGGGTGCATTACTGAATTACTCTGCATCTTTTTTTTTCTTTTTTTTTTTTTTTTTTTTTTTGAGACCAGCTCCTCACTAAGCTCACTCATTTGCTAGGCCAGCTGGCCTGTGGGCTCCAGGAGCAGTCCTGTCTCTGGCAACTCCTCCAGCATTGTGGTTACACACATGAGCAGCCATGTTCACCTCATGGAAGATGGTAGGAATCTGAATCCATGTCATTATCCCTGCACAGCAAGCACTTTGCCCTGTAACCCATCTCCCCAGCCCTTATTAAATCAGTTTGTGAAGCCAGACACTGATGCACACCTGCAATCCAGCTACTTAGGAAGCTGATACAAAGAGCAAGGATGATCTGTTAAGTCAGGAGTTCAAGGCCACTCCTGGCAACACACAACTTGTTGTCTGTTATATTCTAATTTGGTAGATAAAGGGTGTGATTTTCAAGGAACTAAAAATACATTCACCATCTCTTCATTTTTTCTAAGGCTTGAATATCACATGAATTCAGATAACCTCATTGAATTCATAAATAGTTCTTGGTGCAGCTAAATACAGTTGCTATACAGAATTCTGTATTTTCTTATTTAAATCTGAGTTCCTCTTTGGCATAAAAATACAGATGTGATGATTATTTTTACTTCCAATTTGACTTCAAGCTCTAAATTATTTTACCAGTGAAAATTATTATTTATTTTTGCTTTATAATTCTTTTGAGATAGTGTTCCCTGTGTAACAGTGATAGCTGTCCTGGACTCGCTTTGTAGACCAGTCTGGCCTCGAACTCAGAAATCTGCCTGCCTCTGCCTGCCGAGTGCTGGGATTAAAGGTATATTCCCCCATGCCTAGCTTTTTTAAAAGATTTATTTATTTAGTTTATGAATATATGAGTGCTCTGCCTGCATGTACACCTGCATGCCAGAAGAGTGCATCAGATTACATTATAGATGGCTGTAAGCCACCATGTGGTAGCTGAGAATTGAACTCAGGGCCTCTGGAAGAGCAGACAGTGTTCCCAGTCCCTGAGCCATCTCATAATTTTTATTCACAGTTGTTTTTCTTAACTGTGTTTCTCTGAAGTCCTTTAACTTTCTCTAGAATGTTATGAGAACTGGCCAAGCTTTCACAGGGCTGCTAAAATCGCTTTATACACAAAACAGTGACATTGAAAGACACCCATCCACATGGAATCTAGGAAAGTAAAACAGCACACTGTTCAGTAGAAGAGCTTCCTTTACCAGGATGCTATGTTTTGGTGAAGCCAGGATGCAGGCAGACAGGTTGTTCATGGTACAACATCTCTGTGGTTCTTTCCAGAGTTTGTCCTCACGGCTGTGGCAATATCAGTCTCCTGTCCTTTAGGATCTCCTTGCTAAGATACTCTGTAAATGCTAATCAAACCTGCTCTATAGGTGACCCCTGTTCTACAGCATAGAAGCAGGCTACCAGGATGGCAAAGCATCTTCTCACATAGACCTCCAGGTGCTGATCTATTACCATGGAGTTTCAACTGACAAGCTACATGATGTTTGTTCTTGGCCCCAATCTAATCATCTTTAAGTAGATGTAATATCTAGCTTGAGATACTTATTCCTGGTTTTGTTTTTGAGTTTTGAGTGGGCAACATTGAATCTATATTTTAGAGAAAGGGAGTTTTTCATTTTGCTTTTGTTTCCCTGCAATCAGGGAGCTGTATTTCCAGCAGCCACTTCTACTGATGTGTTTCAAGAAATGTGCAACTTTTCCTCAGCCAGGGCTTAGATGCCACCATGCTCTGTTCCAATTTTGCTGTGAAACTGTGTCAGAATATTGCATTTCATACTTATCCAAGCCAGATGACCTTTTTAAAGTTCAAGGAAATTTTTTATTTTCCCCCAATGTCCCATTTCCTTTAAAACTATCTCTTTAAACTATCTGCTCAAGAGACATTGCATCCAAATGGAATACTATTGCAGTTAATCAGAGTCATGTGTCTATAGGAGAAACTGGGCACTATAAGCTCTGCAACCAGAGCATAGACTAGGCAAGAGAGTGAAGCTTCAAAAAGTGTCTACATTTTACAGGAACAGATGCTTCAGATGTGACCACTGAGTCTGAGGGCCAGTTTCATGCTGTATGACATTGACAAATATCATGTGATCTTCCTTGGCCTTTATGCTCTTCATAAAATGAGAAAAATAGTGGTATTTACCTTCTGAGACTGAGCTGGAAAATGCCAACATCTCTATATAATTCTGCTCACAGAAGAGACACCAAGAATATGTCATTGTGGTCACCAACAAGCACAGAGTATCATTGTCCATCAGCCCCCTGCTGAGTGATGCAATGACACCTATACACCAGGCCATGACTTCTGGTAGGACTGAATATACAGAACAAGACTCCTCACCAAAACCACATTCTCCTAAAATACATAAGCAGTTATCAAGTGGATCTTGGGAAACAAAGGAAGAATGAGTGTCGCTAGATGCAAAATAACTCCTCATGAAAATGACTAATTCATGGTCAACTTGACCTACCTGTAACACAAACTTGTCAACTGTAACCCTGAGACAAATGGCTGACCTCCTCTCATGCGTGACTATACTGGCTTTAGAGGAAGTCTGTTTAACAGAGAATCACTTTTCTGTTACACTAAGCCTCAAAAAAAAAAAAAAGGCAGTATCTTGTACTAATTCCTACTGATTTCTCAACCAAAGGCCTTTGAGAAAAGCTACACATTTGAGACACATGTTTTTAAATTAAGATTTCACTTTAATGATGTGCTTTTAAACTCCTTGCTTTTTTTCATGTAAGTACCTTAGAAAGAATATACTCCTATATATTTCTGGAAGTATAACCCTTGCTATTCTTCATGGTCTGTAGCCAAGGTCTTCACCTTCATGAAGTCCCCCTGAGGCCCTACAGCACTCCAGAGATGTATGTTATCCTTTCTGCACCCTCCCACAGCACTTGATCAACTCATGCATAATGATAAATCACACTTTGACTTTATGGGCCACTGATTCATACACACGCCCTAACTCCCTTATCATATATTATTGGATGACAAATTTTTCTTTTCAAGCTATATTAAAATTTAAGTCTTCAGACTTTTATAATATGCTTTGACTCTTAAGAGGCTCAATTAATGTTTGTCATTTTCATTATTCATAACTATCTCTGAAGCTCCGTTTTCCATTACAAACAGATAACTCAAATTTTAGAATTGAGGTAGGGTCTCATGTATGCCTTGTATGGCACTGGACTTGCTACACAGCTGAGAGTGACCTTGAACTACTGATCCTCCACCCAAGAGCTAAGAATGCAAACATGCCATTTTTCCCAGTGGCAGAACCTCTGCTATGGTAGCAAACAAAGGAGTTTTTTCTCATTGAATAAATGGGTGGCTCATACGTGTTGTCTGTGAGAATGCACCATTCAGAGGAAGCCTCGTGTAGATGGAGAGAATAGATCCAGCATCATCTCTGTGATCTCTCCTGACAGACTTCTCTGAAAGGAGAAGACCAGCTGGAGGCATGGATGCCTGGAAGTCACACAACAGCAATAAATCATGACACCTGATCAAATGCCTTTTCCTTCATTCAGCAGCATTTTTATCTTTCTCCCATGTTCATCAGACATTTACTTTCCTAATAAACTTTAATTTGAATGCATATTAACTACTGAAAATTTAAATAAAAGTGATTATTTGAAATCATACTAAGTCGTACATGCTTCAAAATGCCCCATAAAAGTTTATAAGCCAGTGATTCTCTCAAATTACATTGTGCGAGAGATACTCACAAGGCAGACATAATCACTGAAACTCAGCATGCATGAAGTCCTTCAATAATAAAGAAAACATATGGCACAGAAAATGACCTATATGCATAATAAAGTAATAATACACTAGCAAATCTAAAATGTGGACTTTAACTGAATTATATGTGTTGCTGAGAATTAAAAGTAGTGTTTTCCCCAGAATCATCCTTGGCTGTTACAATGATGACTTACTGCATAACCTCCCAACTCGTCCACTTTTTGTGTGCACTCAGGCCCACCTCCATCAACTCCTAGCAGACAAAAATGGTTTAAGATACACAGACAACTGTGATACAGAAGTTAAAATTGTTAATATTTTTACAATAAGCTAGTGTGTATTTTGCAGACAAGTAGCAGAGAGGAGCTAAAAGGCTGCAAGAAAAATGGTACATATGTTGAAGTTTTACTTTGAACTCCTTTAATATAGATTATTAATACTTAATGAAAGATGATAGTGTACTTTAAAATGTATTTAAAGTTTAGTCACATAATAAATTTTGGTGTTTAGAAAGAGATAATGGTTTCACAAAGCTGTGTTTAAAATATATAAATTTAATTTAAAACATGACAGTAAAAGTCCCTTGGAACAAAGTGGAAGGAGCCAGGACAGGGACACAGATGCCAGCCCACAGCTCACATTTCTCTAAAAGTTAGTAGCAGTTGCAGGTAGCAGCTCACATAGATCCAGTCATTTGTGGCTTATAGGAGGAGTGGGCAAAACTCAACCTGCCCTAGCACATCCTGTTTTGGCTCCAAACATCCACCTAATCTAGAGTCAGGGCTCTATTTCTTGAAAGCAGTCTCAGCCTAGTTCTTCTTAGGGAAAACAAAGTTGGACTGGAGCACAGTCATGCTCATTCACTTGAAAGCCATCCATGGGTGTTCTCACGCTGCAGGAACAGAGTAAAGTGCTTGCGACTGCGGCCAGATGGGCTCCAACCTTAATGCTTTACTATCTAGTCCTTTACAGAAAATTAAAAAGAAAAATCCTGCCAACTGTTGATCTAGCTGTGAGTATGATATCTGCTATGATGCTCCAATTAAAAGAGAAATACCCGGGGCTGAAGAGATGGCTCAGCAATTACAAACACTGGCAGTTATTCCAGAGGACTTAGGTTTCAATGCCCAGAACCCCGATGACGGCTCACAAACATAAAGTGATGAGATATACTCCTCTGGCTTCCTCTGGCATGCACACACACACAAAACAATGTTTTCAAAATAAAAATAAATAAAAATAAAGTCTCCTTAGCTGAGAATAATAATGAATCCAACCCACCTTCAGACAGAACATTAGTGCATAATTCAAGTGTGGCAGGAGCACAGCCTCAAAGTACCACATCCAACCTCACCTGGAAACTTTGCTAATTGTGTAAGTAACTTGGAAAGACTCTTAAACTTTCCCAGATGAGACCAGATAACACTATGGACAACAGTTATTCCGCAGTGAATGTGACAAATGGCTGTGGGCTTGTGCAATACGTAACTTGTGTCACTTATTTGGTTCTAGAATACCTAAGGATAACCTTTGCCCATAGCAAGGCTAAGGGGAAAGTGATTATCAGAGCCTAACATGTCATATATGTATTCAGTAAGGGATGTCACCATGACAGATATCCAGAGGCTTTCCAATTATATCCCACTGTCTGCCTCTCTAATATAACCTCATCTGGACACAAGTCATCTGCTGAAGGTCCATAGTTCCCTGTTTTCAGGAAGATATATGTGGCTATATGATCATACATAGGGAAGATACCTTAAGGGCTAAGTGTGAATTTCATATTATCTTTTATTGGAGGTAAATTATCCTTTCTTACATTCTGTTTCCTTTCTTAAAGAATATGGCAGAAAGAATGGAAGAATTATTAAAATGCAGATGGATGATTACTGAAAGAAATATCTAAAGTACAAGACTAATGTAGATCAATGAAATATTTTAAGTTTAGACAGTGATTGTAGGATGTGGAGAGGTTTTACTTCAGGGGTTGAAAGAGCATGCTGCTCTTCCATAGGACCTGGGTTCAATCTTAGTATCCATGTCAGGCAACACAAAAAATGCTATAACTCAAATCCACATAATTGAATGCCATTAGCTTCCACTGGTACCTGCATTCATGTAACACATGTACACAATCACAATTTAAAATGAACAGTAAGAAATAAAAAGGCTATTAAGGGAAGCTATTTGCTTGAGTGCATGTAAACTCAACCAGGAAATGATTATATTTCACTCACCAAAGAATCTACTGTGCCTGTAACTAACAGGCTCCTAACTTCCAATGGATAAGGGAATAAAAAGGAGAAATGTGCATCAACTTCAGTTATTTAGTAATTATTCACTGAACTTGAAACAATTGTCATTGTACTAGGAAACAAAGGCAAATTTTAGGGAGCTTTTCACAAACTTAGACAAGAAATAAATATGTTCAGTTACATCATTTGTGCAAAAAGAAGTAGCTTATCTTCTAAAACTACTTGGCAAAAGAGAACAGAAATAAAAGAAAAATGAATCCTCAATGTTTTGAAAACCCTTGGGAGAAGACCATTTTTATTTGACATTTAAAGCTATCTCTGTTATATCTTTTCTATATCCAGCCTAAGAGTAAATAAGAAACAGACTGATGGAGAGTAAAGAAGATAAGTATGGTGCAACTGGGAGGGAAGTTAACAGAAATAAGAAGCCAGAAAGAAAACCATTCTCATCCTGGCTAACACGATGCCTGGGCATCACCAGGCTTCCTAACAGGGTGTCACGGCATCTTTAATTTTTTTCTCCCTTCGCTGCTTGTTAAAGACTCAACATACAGCTGTCGTCATTCAACCAGCTAAGGATTAGTCTGGGAACTGGGAATACAATGGTAGCCCATTAGGATTGTCCTAGAAGACATTCATGAGGGCACACAAGTAATAGTCATAGGTCAAAGAGCTGCACATCCTGAATTCCAATGAAAAATTCTAATCTAAGTCTGATGCTGCTATGAGTTCTGCTAGCATCCTTTCACTTTCTGTAGTAGTTAGGTGATAAGTATCCTGCCATGATGGAAATCTTAATGGAATCTCACAGAATAGAGTTCAGGGAGGATTTCACACAGAGCAAACATTTAAACTGGATATGAAATTGAACATGAACCAAGAATATAAGGGCAGGGTGGGCACTTCAGGATGAGGGGATGCAATAGACTGAGTTTCTGGATTAAGAACAAGCATAGTGCTTTAAAAAAAAAAGCAGGTGATGGAAACGAGGAACTTAAAATGGAACTGTGTGCATTAAACTTTCTGTAGCATTAGAGGGTTGGAACAGTTGGTGAAGTGTGAGCCCTGAAAGCACGAGGAACAGAATCTGATCCCCAGAACCCATATTAAAAACACAGCACAAATGTATGTGCTTGGAATAGTAGTGCTGTGTAGAAAGAGACAATTGAATCCTTGTGGCCTGCCAGCTGGCCAGCCTAGCCTACTTTGTGAGTTCAGGCCAATGAAGTAACGTTTCTCAAAAAACAAGGGGGCATGGCTCCTGAGCAATGTCAGCTAAGGTTGCTTCAGTCTCTACAAGCATGTGTGCTCAACTAAATGCACACAGAGAAAGAGAGGGAGGGAGGAAGGAAGGGAGGGAGGAAGGAAAGCAGGGAAGAAGGGAGGGAGGAAAGCAGAGAAGGAGAAAGGAAGGGAAAGAGGGAGGGAGAGAATTCATGTATTTATGTGCAGTAGAACAGAATAACAAAGGATGCATAAGGCATTTCCTAGAATCCAGGTGAAGTAGTCAATACCTTAGTAAAATCTGACTTTTCCCTGACAATTTCTTCAATGCCATCTAAGCTGGAGCACTGATTCAACATTTTACAGGAGAATAGAGCAAAAGGACATAGAAAAAATGTTAGACATACGGTTTAACAGTAAAGGCTTTAATACCATGACATTTTTCTTTAAAACTTTGTAAAAAGAGATATAAAATCAGGACATAAGGAGGAGAAGTATGATAGCAAACAAAGAAACTAACAGGCCTCAAAATACACTGTCTAAAAATCATCTGATATGTGCTTTATAGATGCTGTTTCTCATGTTTCACTTATAGACTCTGACATTTAAAATAAGATGAAAGTCAAGTGAAAAATAAATACCTAAAGTCATGAAGCCTAATGTGATGTGCTGCCTCTTTGAGTGCTTCCTTTCAGTGTCAGTGAGATGACTCACTCATTAGCAAGGTATTGGACATCTTACCCTAAAGCTGGCAGTTACATGATGATGGTAAAGACAGCTTGTTGAGCTGAGTGGCATGTGAAGGGCTATTTAGGTCATTTGCTTATGTCCACGCACTTCCCTGTAGTGCTGTGAGTTGATCCCTCAGCTTCATTTGTCAGCTAAAGAAACAGAAGCACAGAACAAAGTATCTTCCCAAAGACTAGCGGTAATCAGAAGAATAGACGTGCAAAGCTGTATTTCATTAAACACTTTTACCATGCAGCATCTTAGAGGTAAAAGTGGTCAATAAGATATGGATAAGCAAATAATTAAATAACAAATAGTGACTGTGTAAATGAAATAGTTAATAGTGAAGAGAGAACAGCACTGTCTCTTATGATGTTAGTAAAAGAAAGTCTACATTGCAGGAATACGAAGGGCAAAAAGATTGGAAGTCACTAAATAATAGTGCAGGAATAATGACAACACCTGAAATCAGCATGTAAGGATGTACAGGTGTGCATGAGCTTAGCATGAACAAGCAAAGCAAAATGTAATGTGAGTGTAATGTTAGGAGCAAAGGAAACAGGAAATGTTTAATGTTGGCAGCAAAAGTCAGAGTCCAGACTATGTAACGATACTAGGAAATTGTCAGTTTTCTATTTTATTTTAAGCTCAAATTGGATAATGAAGCATTTTAAGCCTGAGTGTAGTTTCTATGATTTTTTACACCCTTGTTCTACTGTACTGTGTGTGTCAGATTGTGAACAAAAGTTTGAATAAATTGAAAGTGGTTTTTTGTAATAGTAGTCTTTTCTTTTCTCTTTTTTATAATAATTAAAATTTTTACATATATATTTATATTATTACACATATATACAATAAACTACCTACAACAAGAAGAACAATGAAACAACCAGGAATAATATAAATATTGCATTCATAGTGTTTTGCCTATTTGTATTTGTCAACCTATCTTTCCTATCTAGGTGAGTCTAAAATTCTGAATATAAATCAATATCTATCATACCTCATCTCTAACAATACTGAGGGAAATTTTTCCATGTGTCTCTTCATTATTGTTACACACAGGGCACAGAAGAAAGAAGAAATATGTGCTAAACATAGCTCAGTACATTGTTGATTTCCATTCCAATAAAAATATTACTTCACTATTCCCATCACCACCCACATACTTGAATAAATAACCAGCAATAATACTTTTTAAAGCCAAAAGGTCAGCCAAAAATCCGTATTTTTAGAAATACCCCAGCTTAAATGAAATAAAAATATTAGGAAGATTATAAAACTTAAATGTTATTATAAGCTAGTACTTTTTCACTAAGTCCATCAATTCCTCATTCACGTTTTATAGAACATTTCTGCCTTTAAGATAAAGATACTCCAAAGAAGTATATGTTTTTTAGAGCCCCATCTCAAACACCAAATGTGAATAAGTGCAAAAATGAAAACAATCAAATTCTGACATAGAACATCAGGAGAAGGATGGGATGGAAGGATATGCTCCCAGAAGTCCTTCTTATGTTTTTGCTAGATGAAGCCTTGATGAACTGGATCCTGAACTAGAACAGACGAATATTTCAATGAAGATAAAAGTGAAAATTCAGGCTCAGTTCAAGGTCTACTCAAAAAAATATCTAATAAGTCATCCAGGAGACATTTGCAACACATGATTTAAGAGCATGCAATATGGTCCCAGTTACCTTCTTCTATTCTACAAAGGAGTCCTCAAAATTAACCAGTATTACAGACCACAGAGTGAGTCCCCACCATGCCAAAGAAACACAGATTCAAAGGTTTTGTGCTCCATCTCACTTCAGTTGCATTAATATCAAATTTTTAAAAAAAGATCATATTGATTTACAATTCAGTGAGCCTTGTCAACCATAAATTAATGTTCATGTCTTAACATGTCTGTAGGCTTTGAGCTTTTTCAAACCTACTTTATTTAGGATTCTTTAATGCTTATACCTTCCTTCCAAACCACCTATCCTAGATAGGAAAGAAAAGAGGTTAATCGGAACAGGGGAAGTACACCTTCTTAGACTCAGTGCCTGGGAGCAATTCCACTGGTGTAGTTAGCAGAATTCCAGAAGACTTGTTACACAGCATTTCAGCAAAAGTGACTGCAATTGCAGTTGCCAGAACCTGGAGCAGCAGACAGAATGTCACATCATTCTCTGGAGCATTTCTCTCTAGGAGAAAACAGCCAAACAATAGGAAACAAATACCAAGACAAAAATGTCCAGCTTCTTGTTTTGGGCATATATATATATATGGCCTCATTTATATATTTATATCCTCTCAGAGTCCTTACTAGGATGTTTTTCAGGTGGCAAACACGAAGCCCCCAAAAGGGGTGGTTCTTTTTCTAGTGGATAAACATCACCTGTTATCTCATAAGCTGTTTTCCATTCCACACTTGGGATTAAAACAAAAAGATATTTACATCCACTATACATGCCTGCCCATCTTGGGTATGGGAAATCTCTTTTACTCTATGCTTTAAATAAAATTATGGAGTTCCATGATTATTTCTCTGGGGATATGTTCTATTGTTTGTGGAAGTAGTCCATTAAACATCCCAGTGAAAACATGAACATGGTTAGTACATATTTATGACCACCCCCTGAAATATGTATTTAAAAATAACAAATGATAGTTGACTCAATTCAAAACATAGAAAAGAAATAGCATTTGGACAGTGAATTCAGTATTCTGCATGAGATAGGACGAATTCCACATGAAAAGTTTGGGTGTAATCATTATGAAAAAGTACTTATTCATCTTGGAAAGATTAGTCTATGTTTAAGACTATGAACTGCACTTGCAGAGAACCTGGGCTCAATTCTCCATACCTATATCTGGTGGCTCTCAATTTCCTGTATCTCTGGCTCCAAGGGAGTCTTCTTCTGACCTCCATGAGTACATGCATTCACGCACATGCACTTGGGCGTGCATACACAAATACAGATAACTCAAAAATTTTAAGTATTTGTTAAATACACATGTTGAAGATATATAAATGCATACTTGAGCATGTTATTTTTTATAAAGATAGAATTTCTCTTAACAAAGCACTGTTATTCACAGAACTCAGCAACTTAACTGACCACTGACCTAGAAAGAAATAATTCTATTTCAGAAGACATCAGCTTCTTATTTATTTATTTATTTATTTATTTATTTATTTATTTATTTATTTATTTAGTAGTAGTAGTAATAGTGGTATTTTGGTTTTTCAAGACAAGGTTTCTTTGTATAGCCTTGGTATCCCTGGACTCACATATAGACCAGGCTGGCCTCAAACTCACAGCAATCCACCTGTCTCTGCCTCCTGAGTGTAGAGACTACAGGTGTGCACAACTACATCTGGCTATTTTCGTAGTTCTTAAAAATACATGTTTGAAGATGCTATTTTCCTAGGAGAAGGATGTCATTATTCTTGTAAGATGAGCTAGAGCTTTCAAACCTTCAACAATAGATGATTAAATGCTGCAATAAATGAGCTCACAGAAACTCATAGGTATAATTACAGTGTTTGATCATTCTAATGATTTTTAAGCTGAAAGTTTATCCATTATAGATGATATCTGTATAAGATCTTTGAATGAGCTAGGTAGAAGTGGTCTCGTTCACCTTTGATTTTACAGTAGTATCCTTAAAGAAAGTGATGGTTTTCTTAACATACTTCATGGTCTGTATAGTGTTTACAAAGCCAAGTTATTTGACTCAATACAGTAATTGATACATGAATGATTAGCTGACCTGTGGAGTATCCATAAAATAAGATAAAACAAAAAAAAGGCATAGATCAGGGCTGTTCTTTTTTTTCCCCACCATCTGAAGTATAAGTCCTCAGATACATACTTTTTAATTTATTTGTTTATTCAGTTTACATCCTGGTCATAGCTCCATCCCTCTCTTCTTCCCAGGCCCACCTTTCTTCTTTCTCCTCCATCCCCATCCACTAGTCCTCAGAAAAAGGGACACCCCTTCCTACCTACCCCAGTTCATCAAGTTGCATCAGGACTTACGTCCTCTTCTTCTACGGCCTGGCAAGAAAATGATCAAAAAGCAGCCAATAGAGACAGACTCTGCTCCATTATTAGAGGACCCACATGAAGTCTGAGGTCGCTTCAGTTACATTCTTGGTTGATGCTTCATCTTCAGCAAGACTCTCTGAGTTCTGGTTAGTTGACTCCGTTGGTCTTCTTATGAAGCCCCTGTCACCTCCAGGCCCTTTACTGTCCTCTCCCCCACTTTTCCACAAGATTCCCTATGCACTGGCCAATGTTTGACATTGAGTCTCAGCATCTATTTTAAAGTTCTGCTGGATGGAACCTCTCAGAAGACAACTCTGTTAGGCTCCTGTCTGCAAGCATAGTACAGTATCATTAATAATGTCAGGGGTTAGCTCCTTCCTATGGGGTGGGTCTTGAGATGGGCCAGGAATTGGCTGCACCTTCCCTCCATCTCTGTTCTATCTACTCTATCTTTATCCCTGCATAACTTTTTTGACATTTTTTATTAATTTATTCATATTACATCTCAATTGTTAGCCCATCCCTTGTATCCTCCCTTTCTTTCCTCCCTCCCGCTTCCCCCTCTACTCCTTTCCCCTATGTCTGTGACTGAGGGGGACCTCCTCCCCCTGTATATGCTCCTAGGGTATCGAGTCTCTTCTTGGTGACTTATTATCTTTCCTCTGAGTGCCACCAGGCCTCCCCATCCACGGGACATGGTCCGATATGGGGCACCAGAGTTTGTGTGAAAGTCAGATCCCCTTCTCCACTTAACGGTGGAAAATGTCCTGTCCATTGGCTAGACTGGGTAGGGGTTCAAAGTTTGCTGCCTATATTTTCCTTGGCTGGTGCCATAGTTTGAGGAGGACCCCAGAGCCCAGACACACCTGTAGTTTTCCAGGACCCTCTGGATCCTTCTATTTCCTCATTCTCCCAGGCTTCTGACCCCTAAAGTCTCAATAGGATTTTCTCCCCTATGACCCACTTTCCTGGTAGGTAAAGTTTTTCATGGGGGCGTACCCCTTGGACTAGTGTCTCGGTATAAGTGAGTATATACCATTTGACTCTTTTTGCTTCTGGGTGAACTCACTCATTATGATAATTTCTAGTTCAATCCATTTGTCCACAAATTTCAGAAATTCCTTGTTTTTAATAGCTGAGTAGTATTCCATAGTGTAAATATACCACAGTTTCTTTATCCATTCTTCTACTGAGGGACACGTAGGTTGTTTCCATGTTCTGGCTATTATGAAAAATGCAATTAGACCCCTATTTGTCACCATGCACAAAAATCAAGTCCAAGTGGATTAAAGACCTCAACCTAAAACCAGAGACATTAACCCAATTAGAGGAAAAAGTGGGGAATTGTCTGGAACACATAGGTACAGGAGACAACTTCCTGAATAGAACACCAACAGCCCAGGCCTTAGCGTCAACAATTAATAAATGGGACCTCATGAGCCTGAGAAGCTTCTGTAAGGCAGGTGACACTGTCAAGAGAACAAAGTGACAGCCTACAGACTGGGAAAAGATCTTCACCAACCCTGCATCTGACAAAGGTCTAATATCCAAAATATATAAAGAACTCAAGAAATTAAACACTACCAAACCAAATAACCCAATAGAGAAATGGGGCTCAGAACTAAACAGAGAATTCTCAACAGAGGAATATCAAATGATGGAGAAACACTTAAAGAAATGCTCGACCTCCTTAGTCATCAGAGAAATGCAAATCAAAACGACACTGAGATTCCATCTTACACCCATCAGAATGGCTAAGATCAATAACTTATCTGACACCACATGCTGGCGAGGGTGTGGAGAGAGAGGAACACTCCTTCATTGCTGGTGGGAATGCAAACTAGTACAACCACTTTGGAAATCTATCTGGCGCTTCCTCAGAAAAATGGGAATAGGGCTTCCTCAAGACCCAGCTATTCCACTCCTTGGAATATACCCAGAAGATGCACTACCACATAACAGGGACATATGCTCAACCATGTTCATCGCTGCCCTGCATAACTTTTAAGCAGGGCAAATTGAGTTGAAGTTTTTTTGTAGGTGGGTTGGGTTCCCGCTCCCCCTACTAAGATTCTTGTCTAGTTAGGGCAAGTCCTCTTCAGTCTCTGGCCCTTGCTAATAGGAGTCTCTGCTAGGGTCCTCCTCATATCATTCCAGGGGCCTACCTTGACTTAGGTCTCCAGCTCGTCAGAGATGCCGCCAGCCAGTTCATCTTTTCTCTACAGGCCTTCTGCCCTCCTGCCCCTGCTCTCCACACTCTACTTCCTTCCTTTCTCTCTCTCTTCAACTACTGCCTCTGTCTTTTTATTTCCCCTTCTGAGTGAGATTTAAGCATTCTTTTTGGATCCTCCTTCTTACATATCTTCTTTGAGTCTGTACAATGTAGTATGTTATTCCTGTACTACAGTAATAAAAACTGGCACAGAAATAGACTGATATGTCAGTGCAATCTAATTGAAGACCCAGAAATAAATGCACACACCTATGAACACTTTATTTTTTACAAAGCCATACAATATCTTCAAAGCCAGACAATATCTTCAAGAATGGTGCTGGTCTAACTGGATGTCTACATGTAGAAAAATGCAAATAGATCCATATTTATCACCCTACACAATACTCAACTCCAAGTGTATCAAGGACCTGAACATAAAACCAGAAGCATTAAATATATTAGATGAGAAAGGGGACAGAGCCTTGAACACACTAGCACAGGAGATAGCTTTCTGAGCAGAACACCAACGGCTCAGGCCCTAAGATCAACAATTAATAAATAGGACCTCATGAAACTGAAAAGCTTCTGTAAAGCAAAGGACACTGTCAGTAAAAGAAAAAGACAGCCTGCAGACTTGGAAAAGATCTTCACCAACCCTACATCTGACAGAGTGATAATATCCAATATATACAAAAAACTCAAGAAAGTAAATACCACCAAACCATTTAATCTGACTTAAAAAGATGGGGTACAGGTTTCTAGGACACTCTGGATCAAGAATAACATTATGATGGGCAGATCTGGGCCCAGGGGTCCTGCTCAATCTATGGTACCAGCCAAGGACAATACATGCAATAAACTTCAAACCCATACCCAGATTTAGCCAATGGACAGGACATTCTTCACAACTGAGTGTAGAGTGGGGTCTAACTTTCACACAAACACTGGTGCCCCATATTTTACCACATTCCCTGGATGGGGAGACCTGGTGGCACTCAGAGGAAGGATAGCAGGCTACCAAGAAGAGACTTGATACCTTATGAGCATATACAGGGAGAGGAGGACCCCCCTCAGTCACATTCATAGGGAAGAGGAGTAAGGGGAAAATGAGAGGGAGGGACAAATGGGAGGATACAAGGGATGGGATAACAATTGAGATGTAATATGAATAAATTAATAAAAATATATTTTTAAAAAGATGGGGTACAAAGCCAAACAGAATTTTCAATATAAGAATACCAAATGACTAAGAAGCACTTAAAGAAATGCTCAGCGTCCATATCCATCAGGGAAATGAAAATCAAAACAACTCAGAAATTCCATCTTACACCTATCAGAATAGAATGGCTAAGATCAAAAACTCAAGTCACAGCACATGCTGACGAGGATGTGCAAAAAGGGGAACATTCCTATATGGCTAGTCGGAGTGCAAACTTGCACAACCACTTTGAAAATCAATCTGGTGCTTCCTCAAAAAACTGAGAACAGCTCTACCTCAAGACCCAGCTACACCACTCCTGGGTATACACCAGAAAGGTGTTCAACCACACAACAAGGACATTTGCTCAACTATGTTCATAGCAGCTTTATTCATCATAACCAGAATCTGGAAACAACCCGGATGTTCTTCAACTGAAGAATGGATAAAGAAATTGTGGTACATTTATACAATGTAATAGTACTCAGCTATTAAAAACAAGGGCATCATGAAATTTGCAGGCAAGTGAATAGATCTGGAGAAGATTATCCTGACTAAAGTAACCCATATCCAGAATTACATGAATGGTATATACATACTTATAAGCAGATAATAGCTATATAATACAGGATACCCATATTACAATCTACAGACCTAAAGAAGACAAGTAAAAAGGATGATTCTAGGTAGTATGATTAATTCTCATTCAGAATGGCAAATAGAATAGACATTGGAAGCTCTTGAAGAGAGGGAACAGGGTGGGAGCCTACCATAGAGATCCTCTGAGAGACTCTGCCCAGAAGAGCATCAAGGCAGGGAGTCGTATGGAAGAGTAGGGGTAGAGAGGGAACAGGAGCACCACAAGACCAACAGAACCAACAAAACTGGGCCTGGGGCCTGGAGCCTGGGTGTGGCAGAGACTGATGCACTAAACAAGGACCATGAAGCTAGAGGACCTAGGCCCTGCTCAGATGTAGCCAATAGGAAGCTCAGTCTCAATAGGTGTCCCCTAGTAAGGGGAGCAGGGGCTGTACCTGCCATGGACACTATTGTCTGCTTTTTTATTACTTCCCCCTTGTCAAGGTGCCTTACCAGGCCACAGATGAAGAGGATGCATGCAGTCCTGATGAGACTTGGTAGGCTGGGGTCAGTTGATAGGGGTAGTAAGACTCCCCATCTCTGAGGACTAGGGGAGAGGCATGGGGAGAAGAGGGAGGGAAGGTGGGACCAGGAGGAGACCAAGGAGGGGCTATAATTGGGATGTAAAGTGGATACACTTTAAGAAATAAATTAAAAATTTAAGAATACACAGTCTGATTTTCAAAGTGAATGTATAAGAATGGTTTGAACAGAATGGCCCCCCAATGGGCTCACATATTTAAATTTTTAATTACAAGGGCATGAAACTGTTTGAAAAGATTAGAAGAATTAGATTTGGTCTTGTTGGAAGAAGTGTATCATTGGGATTAGACTTTAAGGTTTCAAAGGCCCATGTCAGGCCCACTCTTGTCACCATGCTCCCTATCATGATGATAATAGTCCGACTTTATGAAATGGTAAGCAAGCACCTTTAATTTCTTTTTCATACTAGTTATTGTTTTCATGGTATCTCTTCACAACACTAGAACAGTGACTATGATGGTATAAATCAAACTCAAACCACCTGGAGGAGAGAGAGTGTACAAATACAGCATGGTCTTAAATTTTATTTTTCTTTTTACTTTTTTTTAAAACTTTTTTCCTTTTTTTTAAATTAATTTATTCTTGTTACATCTAAATGGTTATCCCATCCCTTGTATCCTTCCATTCTTCCCTCCCTCCCATTTTCCCCTTATTCCCCCCCCCCATGACTGTTCCTGTGGGGGATTACCTCCCCCTGTATATGTTCATAGGGTATCAAGTCTCTTCTTGGTGACCTGCTATCCTTCCTCTGAGTGCCACCAGGTCTCCCCCTCCAGGGGACATGGTCAAATGTGAGGCACCAGAGTATGTGAGAAAGTCATATCCCACTCTCCTCTCAACTGTGGAAAATGTTCTGTATGGCAAAAATGCAAATAAATGATGCAATTGCTCTCATGTATATGTTCTGTTTTCATTAGCATATATTAGCTATGTACACTAATAGGAAAGATTGTGACATTTTCACACTGCTGCATATTGTATTCATTTATATTCAACTATATTCATCTCCTGTTACCCTATTCTATTCCCTCTGAATTCTGTTAAATTTATTCTTCTCCTTCTCTCTGTTTCTCTGTCTCTCTGTCTGTCTGTCTCTGTCTCTGTCTCTGTCTCTCTCTCTCTCTCTATGTGTGTGTGTGTGTGTATGTGTGTGTGTGTGTGTGTGTGTGTGTGTGTGTGTGTGTGTGTGTGTGT
>OU015749.1:68480658-68493863 GCA_907169655.1 Acomys percivali
TGTGTGTGTGTGTGTGTGTGTGTGTGTGTGTGTGTGTGTGTGTGTGTAAAACCAAATGAGTTCTCAAGGGTTTGTTTATAGCATTATAGATGGGAGTTTGTTTGCAGAAGTTTCTCCACCTCACCAATGCCTACAGCACTGAAGAAATGAATGCCTCTTCCTTCTCCATCAACCATTATCTGCATATGAATTCTTAGAACATTGATATTTATACATTTAAACATGCTTCAGAAACAACACCCACTATCTTCTCTCACATTATTTAAAACATATTTCCAGATCCTCATTCCAGGTGACCAGACATCGGGCCGAACTTGATCAGGACATCTCTTTAATGCCTACTCTGAGTACTTCTGCTGCAGCTGACTCTGTGAAAATAGAGGAAACAAATAACAGAGGCAACTTACGTATAGAGGCTATCCCTGACCTTTAAGTCATGAAACTTACTCCCAAAAGATAAATGTTTCTATTGCATGGCCATTTGACAATCTGAGCTATGTCATAACATGGAGAAATTTAGTCACTGAAAAATAATTTCTCTTTAGTTTCTAGAACTGAGTAAATGGTGGCAATTAAAAGATCACAAAGACTAGAATTTTTATAAGGAGAGTCTCACAAAGAGTGGGAAGACAGAAGAGACTGGAGATAAAGCTGTATAAAGATGAGGTGTAAGGGTGCCTGAACCCCAAAAGACAGGGTCTTCTGCATCATTTTCCTAGTATTTTTTCTTTTAGCCAATTGTGGATAGGTAGCAAACACACTGGATTACTTTAAAAGTGTTTTCTTTTATGAAAAATTCTGAATGAGTTTGAAGCTGGAAAAGGACACTAATGACCTTAGCTTTTTGGATACAGATAATCAAAAACATGTGTAATGTGAAAACATGCCCCCAGGTTATCTTTTGCACCCACAAAGGAAAACTCAAAACAAATAGTATGGGTTGCTTTATATTTTAAGTTTAACCAGCACAATACAGCAATAAGGTATTTGAGAAGAAACAAAGTGTGAAAAACTATTGATTGTGGGTAGGTATGTTTGTATATATGCACACGCATGCAAACATACACATACTGGTACCTGTGCAGGTGTCATAACAATGAGGAAACCAAAGACCAAGGTCCTGTGTGTTTTTATCTACTGCTTTTCACCTTAGTCCTTGAAATAAAGTCATTCGCTGAACCTACAGCTTCTAATTAGGCTTCCTACTCACTACGCTCTGGGGATCCACCACCCTCTGCCCTTCAGCCCTGTCACACCTGTCACACCTCACTTTTCATGAAAGCCACACTCTGAACTTAGGTCCTCATGTTTATGCATAGAGCACTTTACCAGCAGAGCCATTTCCATGGCCCTAATGATGATGCATTAAAGTATAATTGGGAAATCATTTGTTATAACACATTCACGGCCATGAAAGGCTAGAGCGTGGGCCTCATAGCAAGCCCTTAAGTCATGAGTGCTTTGCTTCAGTCTGGACTGATAGCACAATACAGCAGGCTTCTAGAATGGCTTGTCTTTTCTCTAACATGTGTGGAACAGTGTTTCTGTCCTCCAGAGGATGCAGCCTTCAATTTGAAGCACATCTTGGCCTTTCACCAACTAGCCAGTCTGTGAGTATCTTGCTCTTTTACTTCCCAATCCCCATAACTATGAGAAATAAAATTGATTTTGTTAGTATTACTCAGCATTCTAGTTCAGTCTATGTTACTTTGATAAATACCATGAATGAAAGCAAATTGAAGAGAAATGGTTTATTTGGCTTTTATGTTGAAATTTGCCATCCAGAGAAGCCAGGTGGGAATTTGAACACAGGAACTGAAGCAGAGACCATGAAGAAACACTGTTTAATGGCTTGATATCAAGCACAAATGATGCGACCTCTCTCTTGTGCCTCCCAGGACCATGTGCCATGGGGGCTCTGCCCACAGTGGACCGGGCTTTCTTTCACATCAATCATTAATCAAGAAATGCCATGCAGACTTGCCTGTGGTGGAGGCATTTCATAAGTTAAGGTTGTCTTCTTCTGGTGACTCTCGCTTGTATCAGAGATAACCAGCAGAGTCAGTCTTGGACATTTGCTCACAGGAGCAAACAGGGCATGTTAGGAACCTTAACAGGATAGATACCACATGTTCAATTCAGATTAAGGATGAAAAGACAGGACCCTGCAGGTCCCACCTTAGACTCCCTGTGTGCATAGTTCATATCCCTCTTTACCCATAGTAATGGGTACAGGAGAGCACCAACCAGAATGAGAATCTGATGACAAAAGAAAACATCAATGTAAGTAGGAAAACATGGCAGCAAGTGCTGTGTGCCACTGCAGTTGGCTAAGTGCCTGTCATAATATAAAACCTGAGTCCAGATTCTAGCAGTCACATAAAATCTGGATGTGGCAGGTGTTTGTCAGTAACTGCAGAACTAGGGCATGGGGACAGGACTGTGGAAGTCAGTGACCAACTTAACCAAATTGAGTAACTATACTTTCAGTGAATGACTCTCAAAAAGAAAAAATGTGGAAAGCCATCAAGTAGCACACTTTGATGTGGACCGCTGGCCCTCAAATGCATATGCATAACATCGTGAACATGCACCCGGATGCTGATGTGCACCCACATGCTTATGTGCACACATCAATGCACAGACACATAAATACACTCCATACACATGTACATGCACACATGCAGAATATTAGGTGGCAATTTTTGTATTTCAAATAGGAAAATTGCAAAGTTTTTCTTTGATACAGTAAGTTTTAGAAGAATGATTGAATAGGACTTGCTCCATGGCAGAGAGACTTGCAGTTCTCACCAGGAAACATTGCATAAATTGCGGGAATCTTTGTATGTTGGGCACTTCCAAGCTATCAGTTTCACAGCTTTACAGTTGTCCAAAAATGAGTCACTTTACCCAACACTGGCAATGCTGAAACATTCTTGTCTATGTCTGTACCAAACAAATGGAGACTCACTTATTTGTAGAGAAACTGATACCATTAAGAAACAACCTAGTATATACCATTTGAGTCTTTCTGCTTCTAGGTTAACTCACTCATTATTATCATCTCTAGCTCAATCCATTTATCCACAAATTTCGGGAATTCCTTGTTTTTAATAGCTGAGTAGTATTCCATAGTGTATATGTACCACAGTTTCTTTATCCATTCTTCTACTGAGGGACATTTAGGCTGTTTCCATGTTCTGGCTATTATGAATAAGGCTGCTATGAATATGGTTGAGCAAATTTTCTTGTTGTGTGCTGGAGCATCTTCTGGCTATATTCCAAGGAGTGGAATAGCTGGGTCTTGAGGAAGCCCTATTCCCAGTTTTCTGAGATAGCACCAGATAGATTTCCAAAGTGGTTGTACTAGTTTGCATTCCCACCAGCAATGAAGGAGTGTTCCTCTCTCCCCACATCTTCTCCAGCATGTGGTGTTGCTTGAGTTTTTTATCTTAGCCTAGCCCAATGGGCATGTCCCACGAAAGCCTTCCTTTACCAGGAAACTGGGACAGAGGGGAGGACATCCTATTGGGACTCTAGATGAGAGAACCATGTGAGAATAGCAATGTAGAAGGATCCAGTGGGTCCTAGAAACCTACAAGTAGAACATTATGATAGGCAGATTTGGGCCAAGGGGTCCCTCTCAAACTAAGGTACCAGCCAAGGACAATACAGGTGGTAAACTTTAAACCCCTACCCAGATCTAGCCAATGGTCAGAACAGTCTCCACACTTGAGTGGAGAGTGGGATATGACTTTCTCATGTACTCTGGTGCCTCACATTTGACTATGTCCCCTGGAGGGGGAGACCTGGTGGCACTCAGAGGAATGACAGCAGGTCACCTAGAAGAGACTTGATACCCTATAAGCATATACAGGGGGAGGTAATCCCCCTCAGGAACAGTCATAGGGGAGGGGAATAAGGGGAAAATGGGAGGGAGAGGAGAATGGGAGGATACAAGGGATGGGATAACCATTGAGATGTAACAAGAATAAATTAATAAAAAGAAAAAAAAAGAAACAACCTAGTTGGCATCATGGTTGTAATTTCCTACTGTGACATTAACAGCAAGATGTTTCTTATATGTTTTCTAATGACTATTCTACTTGATTTTATGGAATATATGTTGATTCTATAACTCATACTCCATTCATCCCAATACCTCTTTCATGCTGCAATTTATTTTCAATTTGGTAAGGACAATAAGATTGCAAAAATAAGATAACTGTCAAGGTGTTTTCAGAAGATTCATTTCTAGCAAGCAACATATATTTTATAATAGAGTTAATGAGGAACAACATGGTGGCCAGTAACATCACTGCCCCTAGAAACTAAAATTGTTTGTATGATTTTACATGTAAGAATAAACGTCTATGAATGATGAAGTATTACTAAGCACTGTGCCTAGAAAACTCAATAATAGCAAATTCTGGAAAACTGTTGAATTATCTGATCAAAATATTAGAGCTATTTATTCAACATGCAGACACGGGAGTCCATTAGAAAGCATTACATGGTGCTTTGAAGTTGAACCACTGTTGTTCTCCGATGAAGAAACAATAATTTCAAATATGAATCTTGTAGTTTGGGAATCCTAACTGAGTTAGGCATAGCTAATTTATAATCATCTAAGTCAAATGCTCGACTCTAGCATGTTAAATGCTACAATTATCAGGGCCAGACAAGTGCTTCATTTTCATTTTCTAGAGTGGTAGTTTTAAGGGTTGAGTGTCTCTGTGGATATTTCTGCCTGATTGCTCACAATGGGCTCGCTTGGTCTCCACTTAAACTTTCTAAAAGAAGTTAGCCTAATGCTTCACTGTATGAAAACTTATCCTAATCCAGAGGGTCATGTTGAATCACTTTGAGTGCTTTAGTACTGTTTCATCTTTAGGCTATAGGAAGGAAAGTCAAGTGAAGAAGGAATTCTATTTCACATAATTAAATGCCCTATTCCTTTTGTTTTGTTATATTAAACTATAATTAAGTTTTTTCTAACAAATAAAACATTTCTTTGGGAAAGAAGAAAATTTTATCATTTGGTCTAATGAAGTTATTTTGTTACATTTATTTGTTTATGAGCATGTGTGTCTGGTGTGTGTGTGAGAGCACACATGTGTGTGTACCAGGCATGTGCAAAGTATGTGGGGATCAGAGAATAATTTGAGAAGGTAAATTTTCATCACACACGACCCTGTGGTTCTGTGATGGGATTCAAGTCCTCAGGTGTAGAGGCAGGATCTGCCATCGTGCCTGTCCCTGAAAGCCTTTCCTCCATTATTTTTGTGTAGCTTTACAGTCTTCTCTGTTCTCCATATTTATTCCACAAAGTTTTCAGCTTCCCCTAGAGAATGCAAAAGAAGGAAAATCAAATATTTCACTTCACAATTTGAAACAATAACAAATAGCTAAAAGGAACATTGAAAGGAGAAAGGAAAGGGAGTGTTTCAAAGAATGAATGAACTGATGAATTAAGTACTGGGCTAAGGAAAACAGCTTTGCTATATGCCTAGCATGTGATAATTGTCAGTTGCAACTTGTTCTTCTTGTGTGTTGCTCAGTGTTCAGACACACGATTATCTGGTCATCCTTGACTTCTCTTTCTTTTAGATTTCACGCACACTCCAACTGCAGCACCTCCACATTACATCCCGCCACCTGCTTTCTGTTCCAGGCTCTACTTCCAACTCCTTTGACAGAAAGAGCAGTCTCCTGCTCCAGGCCAATGCTTCTGTGTTTGAAATATACCTCTGTCATATTATTCTTCTAATCAACCACAAGCACTGGTTTTATGTACTCCCTTTATCTGGAAAATTCCTTTTGTCATTTGTTTTATTCTTTTTTGTTTTTTAATAATTTATTCAAATTACATCCCAATTGTTATCCCATCACTGTATCTTCCCTTTCCCCACCCCCTCCCCTCTTTTGCCCTATTCCCCTCCCTTAGGCCTGTGACAGAAGGGTACCTCCTCCCCCACTATAGGATCACAGCCTATCAGGTCTCACCTGGATAACCTGCTTCCCCTTTATCCCACAAGCGTGGGAGCTGTCCATTGGCTAGATCTGAACAGTGGATCTAGATTTACTGCATGCATTGACCTTGGTTGGTACAGCAGTTTGTGCAGGGCCCCTGGGTCCAGGTCCGCCAGCCTTGACAGTGTCCTTGTGGGGCTTCTGGACCCTCTTAGTCCCTCTATCTCTCCATTCTTCTTTACCACTCTCACCTGGAGTCCAAGAGCAATTTCCAGCATCTGTCCCAGTATCCTGCTGAGTAGAGACTCTCAGAGGACATCCATGTTGGGCTAATATCCACTTATCACTGAGTATATACCATGCATGTCTTTCTGGACCTGGATTATCTCATATAGGATGATCATTTCTAGTTCCATCCATTTGCCTGCAAATTTCAAGATTCCCTTGTTTTTAATAGCTGAGTAGTATTCCATTGCATAAATATACCATGGTTTCTTTACTCATTCTTGGATTGAGGGACATCTAGGTTCTTTCCAGATTCTGGCTGTTACAAATAAGGCTGCTATGAACATAGTTGGACAAATGTTCTTGTTCTTTGGGGTACATGCCAAGGAGTGGAACAGCTGGGGCTTGAGGTAGCACTAGTGCCAATTTTCTGAGAGGGCGCCAGATTGATTCCATAGTGGTTTTACAAGTTTGCACTCCCACCAGCAATGAAGGAGTGTTCCCCTTTCTCCACATCCTCATCAGCATGTGCTCTCATTTGAGATTTTGATTCTATCCATTCTGATGGGTGTAAGATGGAGTCTCAGAGTCGTTCTGATTTGCATTTCTCTGATGACTAAAGACGCCATATATCATTCACTTCTAAAGCTAGAATCCAAGATCAGCACACAATTAAATTCAGTGTTGAGGGTCCAATTCCTGTTTCACAGATGGTTTGCTTTTCTTATAACCTGACACATAAAAAAGACAGTGGACACCTTTTTCTGTCCTTTATTTTTTAAAGATCATTGGCACGATCGTTAAATGGATACTGACAGCCAAAGTCTGATTCCTAGATCTACATGGTGAAGGGAGGCAACCAACTCTTACAAAATGTCAACATATTGACCTTCACAATCCTTCACACACACACACACACACACACACACACACACACACACACACACATAAAGCCATGTATGCACACAAAATAAATAGATAAAATATAATCATTTTAAAGGACATTGGTCCTGTTTTCATAGATTTTATTTTCAAGGCCTATCATTCCCTCAAAGCCTAGTTTTCTAAAACCATACTACATTAGGGTTTACAGTTAAACTATATCAATTTTGGGAAGACACAAATACTCAACACCATAAAATAATTGTACCCTATCCGCATTATTCCCCAATGTTTTCATTCAAATTGGGTTTTTTTGCATTGTTTGTTATTCTTAGAATGTTTCTTATGTGTTACTCATTTGAATATTTTATATTCCTCCCTTCTCTCAGTTCTTATAAGCTAAACGCTGTGAAAGACATGATACCATTTGCTCTAATCAGTGTTCTCTGTTCTCTTCCAAACACTGAGAATAATAGTCACATTATATGCAAATAATAAATGCTTACTGGATGGGCACAAGCACCAGGTGTGTGATTAGATAATAAAAGACATAATAGAAGCAAGTAAACCCATATGATCATAATTCCTGGGGTTTGTGTTGTTTACACTTTAAACTGTGTGTATAAATGTGTCTCTTTCGGTGGGTATGTGCATGTGAGTACATGTGCCTAGAGAGGCCAGAGGAGGCCACCAGAGTCCCAGGAACTGACGTTAAGTGCTGCCCAATGTGAATGATTGGACCTGATCACTCTGAACCGCTAAGCCATTTCTTCAAATGTGCTTTGGAGCAGTTGCAGATTCATAACAAAAGTGGGCAGAAAGCACAGAAAGATCTTTTATATTCTCCACCCTGTGTATGGATAGCCTCATTCACTATTGACAACCATCAAAGGAAAGTGCCATAGACTGGTGTATATGTCCCAACCCCTAAGAAAAATCTCTCAAAGACTACACCTTTCATTTTGCTTCTCTCAGGCAAATTTTGTAGGTTTGATTCATATATAGTATTTATCCTCCAGTACAGCAGCTTGTGGAATGGCTCTGCTGTCTTGTGTTCTGCTGTCTGGAGCTATCCTTCTGACAATCACTGAGGCCTACACCTTATCCAGAACATTGCACAGGAGGAAAGAGCTCCTTTTGAACACAGCATAGCTCACTTGATGACTGTAGGGTTCAGATGACCAAGTTCTGTGGGTTGAAAATTATCTTTCTCCACTCAGGTTTCATATTTTAACAAGCAATTATGTGGAATGGGCGAGTTAACTTTTAATATGTATTTGTTTATTGTAAGGAATTGATAGGTTGACATTTCATAGATGCACAGTGATTGATTGCTTACACATTTTTGCACTTTAGTGGCATGAGAGTTAGCTTACTTGACTTTATGCAAATCCTTAACAAAAATTACATTTACCCAAAGGGATTTCTAAGCAGTGTTACTGAAGGTACTGCAGCATAGCAGTTGTGTGGCCTTAAGCAAGACTGTAAATCTTAATTACTGTATCTGTCACATAGATATAATAGGTTTCTATGAGTGCTCAATGAAATAAGATGTGCTATATAGCCTTATTTAAGACCTGGGGCATAATATTCACTCAAACATTCCATTGCAAATTTCTACCACTGGCTGTGAGTTCAGACATGCCACAATTCTGCCACTTCCTATCCATCCAATATGGGAGCATTCAGAGTCTTAAAGCATTGGTTTCTTTATCAGTAAAATATAACTGGGGTGTGCTGTTAGAACTAGAAATACATGCTAGCTCCTCTTAAACTAGGACAATGACATTTATTTATCTCAACAGTAGCAGTAACACTTACGAACAAATAGGGCTTTGTTGCTTTTCGTGAAACAGTTTGGAAGCAACCATTGTTCTTCCATACACACCAACACAGAGCCAGAGCTCCTGGCAAGGAGGAATGTGTCTGTAACTAGAGCAGGCTCACTAAGCTTCAGAAAAGGGAGACTGTTCAACTAAACAGCACTCATCTGGATGATCCAGGGATAGCCACAGCAAGAAACTCCAGGCCACTAACTGATATGTTATTTTCCGGGTTCCATTGTCTTCAGCTTACAAGAAGTAAATCAGACAAAACAAACCCTGGAGCTGGAGGATGAAACAGCAGAGAACAAAACCTAGGAAGAAGATTAACATGAATATTTTAAGCTATTGGGCCACAGAATAACGTTTTGAAGAAAATATTACAGAAGGGAAACACAGAATAAAAGTTTGACAAATTAAATTAGCTAAAAATAACCTTCACAAAATGTCTTATTCTCCCACCTGGTCTTAATCTCAGACAAAATGTAAAACATGACAGTGTTTGTGTGTGTGTGTATGTGTGTGGTGTGTGTGTGTGTGTGTGTGTGTGTGTGTGTGTATGTGTGTGAGACTTGTGATTTTACTCCATTATAAACATCAAATAGAAAAGTAAGGAAAGGGCAAATTCAAAGAATTAATTTTTTTTATTTTTAATTTTTTAATTTTTTTATTATTATTAATTTATTCTCGTTACATCTCAATGGTTATCCCATCCCTTGTATCCTCCCATTCTTCCCTCCCTCCCATTTTCCCCTTATTCCCCTCCCCTATGACTGTTCCTGAGGGAGATTATCTCCCCCTGTATATGCTCATGGGGTATCAAGTCTCTTCTTGGTAACCTGCTGTCCTTCCTCTAAGTGCCACCAGGTTTCCCCACCCAGGGGACATGGTCAAATGTAAGGCACCAGAGTATGTGAGAAAGTCATATCCCACTCTCCACTCAAGTGTGGAGACTGTTCTGCCCATTGGCTAGAAAGAATTATTTTTAAAATATTGAATTTCCATTCCCAGAGCCTCAATCCAAGTGGAGGAGCTCTGGTTGTGGGCTTTGAGGCAGGGATTGTTTCTTTTGCTAGATGTGACCATTGGTAGGTTATCTATGCCCCAGTGGATGGCCACACAGCCATGCACAATAGTCAAAACTAGTTGAAGTACCGGAAGGTATATTTCAGATGGCTAAGAGAGTTTCGGGAGTTTGAGGGAGGTACAAAAGATATATATGATAAATATACAATATTTTCAATGAATAAGTAAAATATCACTTAAAACATTTTAAGCTGTAGTATCCTTTAGGCAGGTTTTTTGGTAGTGAAGATTAATACTGCAATAAATAAAATATTGGGACTCCATTCAGGAAGTTCCCATGAACCAACCAAGAGGTAGTTTCTATCACTGAATTTTAAAGTACAAGAATAGCCTGTGGTGGCCAGACTGTTGTTCTCACATAGCAATCCTCAGAAACCTCAAAGGTATCATGTCTTCATAATTAACTTCCTTATTTCTGCAAAAGATAGAGATTCTTCATAGATATTTCCCCCACTCTTGCCATGCTAACACCTAAGTGAAGTAACATTGCCTTGTAAGATCTGTAAAATTCAGAATTTCCAGGTGCAAGACCAAAGCACAAAATAGATAGTGGAATGAAAAACAACAACAACAAAAAACCGCATATCAACTTCCCACTGAAATGCAAATAGATCCCAGTTTTGCTGTTAATATTCCTTGAGCAAGTAAGTGCCTGCCTCTTTAAAAACAAGCTGATGGATAATACGTCTGGCAAGATAGCACTGAAAGGAAAGGTGCTCAGTGCTGAGCCTGATGACCAGAATAGGATTCCTGGAACATACGATAGGAAGTGGAAACTCATTTTCAGAAATTTGTTCTTAAATCTCCACCCACATACCATGGCACTCGGGCCAAGAGATACCCTCCCCAACACATATTAAATAAATAAATAAATAAATAAATAAATAAATAAATAAATAAATAAATAAATGTTTAAAGCAATGGAGACTAATACCTGGCTATAAGAATTAAGATAATGTCATGAAACAACACACCTCAAACATGGAGGACTGTATTTGGAAGAAGAAGGAAGAAAACAAATGCTTAAGGTTCGCTAAACATTTTGATTGCCTAATATATACACCATACCCCCTTTATTCCTGCCATTTGTTCTGAACAGAATTCAGTGAGCTAGAACCTGCTTGGTGGTTTTCCATATTTTTTTTTAACCCAGTTGAACTTCTGTGGGCACTCACTGTTTCTAGACCAGCTCTGTACGGTGAAGGTTTGCCATAATCCTAAAGAGGAAGGAGAAAGTTTGTCTGATAGGAGAACTATTAAACCCTGGAATCAATTTCCACAGGCCACTGTGAAAGCTTCCATTTTGCAACCACTGTTTGTATGTCAGAAATGTGTGAAGTTGACCTTGAAGGACAGCTCAGCTGGAAAAGTGCTTGCCTTCAAGCATGAAGACCTAAATCTAACTTCAGAACAGATGTGAAAAC
The DNA here is from genome assembly GCA_907169655.1 of Acomys percivali. Taxonomy (NCBI): domain Eukaryota; kingdom Metazoa; phylum Chordata; class Mammalia; order Rodentia; family Muridae; genus Acomys; species Acomys percivali. Next base: position 68,492,072 of record OU015749.1, read on the forward strand.
AGAATGTTGTATGTGGTGATGTATGCTTGTGATCCCAATGTGAAAGCAGAGATAAAAGAAGCCTAGCCTCCTTTGAGATTCCCAGGCCAGTGAGGGACTCTGCCCCCCAAACAAAGTGTATGTCACATGAGAATTGTCACCTATAATTGTACTTTGGCCTCGAGATGCACACACACACACACACACACACACACACACACACACACGAATGCACACTGGACAGACAGAACTACCCACATTCATATGCACATGCATACAAAGAAAGTGTGAGGGCTATGGTTGCCAAAGAAAGGAATGTTTTCTGAGAAGCTAGACCACTGATCAATGTAATAATGAGTAGAGTTATGATGGCTCTACTGCACTTGACAATGTATGCTTGAGAGGCAGAGGCAAACCTACGGCAAGCTGTGCAAATCTCAATTTCTTCCCCACAGTGCATGCAAGTGAAATGGAAAATAAATGTTGTCAATTTGAGCTTTCTAATAGATTTTGCAGAAAGGGATATTAAGTTCAAAAGGAAAGCAATCCACTCCCTCTGTAGGGTTATAATGAAATCTTGTTTGTTGATGAAGACACAGACCACGAGCACAGTAGCCTGCAGGAGCTGCTACTAACACATGTCCACAGCTCCAGTGACTTATTTACATGCAATGCTTTTCTTTTACATTCAAACAAAATGTTAGTGATACACAAAGGAATCATCAGGGGAGCTTCCAAAATTACAAGTTCATCTGCAGGTCACAGGATGTCTTGAGAAATGACAGGCCGCATTCTTGCTTTCTGAAAAAGAAAACCATTCAAACCATCTTTGTTTTGCACGGTTTCCACTGAGATTGAATTTTCCTTGAATTTTTAGAGAAGTCTTCTTTCTCATCATCATTTCCTTCCTCTGCTACTTTTCTTATGCCCTGTAGCTTTCCACAAAGCTTCTCCATTTAGCTCCATGCTCACTGGCCTACATTCTTTCTCCAGGACAGCGCTCAGTAACCTTTATCAGCTCTGTTTCCCCACCTCTCAGTGTTGACATGAGACAGACTCAGTCCTTGGTTATGAGACCCTCTCTTGTTCCATCCCTATCTAAAGTTGACCTCTGAGTGATCTTATTCATCTATTGACTTGAATATACTACTGACTCATTGACGTCACCACATGAGTGCCTAAAAAGCAACCCAAACTTTCATGTTCTCAACTGTAATTCTGATATCCCTCAAATCTTTCCTTCAGTATTCCCAAGTTTTGTAGCTAATTTTTTGCAACACATTAGATGTAATCAAGAATTAGAATCTTTTCTTTTCCTCTCTCATCCTCCATCTGATCCATTACAAATATGATTGGATTTTGGTAAACCATTTGTAATCTGAATGTTTCTATCAGGCCCAAATCAGCCACATAAGTCCAACATCTCCATTTACTCCTGGAAAACCTGAAGCTTCATCATTGATCATCTGCCTTCCACTCATCATCCCTTCTAAACTTCTGACAATACAAAAGATATACTGATCATATCACCCCTTAAAGTCCAGGGACATCTTTTGCTTTGAGAAATTCGCAACATGATCTCAAGGCCATATTAGAAACTGACCACCACTGAAGCTTCTGAAAATATCTCCTAGCACTACCACACTTATTCCTTCTCACTCAGCTACACTGACCCGAAACACACAGATAGACAAATAGACAGTCAGAAAGACACACACACACACAAACACACACACACACACACACACACACACATACACACACACACACACACACTGTTGTTCAGAAACATGCTAACATAGTTGAACCACAG
>OU015749.1:68499701-68511232 GCA_907169655.1 Acomys percivali
ATGGCTTCAAATGTGGCAAATTAGCCACTGGGGAAAATGTCCTTGTTTCTGCCACAGGCAAACAGAATTCTATCTAAAAGTGAGCAGAGTCAACAGCTAAACTCTGACAAGACAAGGTAAGCAAGTCCTCAATAGTTCCTACCTCACAAATATGTCTGTCAGATATATTGGGCTATAAGGGTGCAGATGATGTTGTAATGTTACAGAAAATTTTGAATGACTTTCAGGCAGCAATGGCCTCTCTCACCTTTTCATGAGGGAAGCTGCTAACCTACACTCCCTGTGTACTCAGGTAATAAATTTTATTCCTTCTCAAGCCTCTGATAGGGTTGAAGACCAAATTATTTAGTTTTACAATTGAGCTTAGTTGTTTTGGGATTAAGATATTTTTAGGTCTAGATGGATGTTTTAAGTTAACAATAACGAGATATGATAGATAATGATTTACATGTAGAATTTTAGACACACAAAAATAGGAAAGATGTTTTCTTCAAGGCCACCAAATACAAATAGCCAAAAACACTATGAATGTAACATTTATATAATTCCTGATTATTTCATGATTCACAGACTGTCTGTGCTTCCTTGTAGTCGAGGCTCAAATCTTCACACTCTTAATTCTAATTTTCATGCCTCACAAAGACTGCCAACACCATCCCAAATCTCCTTCCATGGTCACTCACCTCAAGCCTTGATGACATAACCCTGATGGAGTGGTCTTCAGATGATGCTTCAGTCCTCACTTTAGTATCCGTGTGCAGTTCTTTACAGGCAGAATCCAGGCAGATTGTAAGTGTGAGCCATCTAACAATCTGTCTTTGAAGTACCTGAAAGTTTTACCTTCCTTAAACACGTCTTATTTAGCCGGGTGTGATGGCACCTACCTTTAATCCCAGCACTCAGGAGGCAGAGGCAGGAAGATCTCTGTGAATTTGAGGCCAGCCTGGTCTAACAGCCAGACTACAAGAGACATCCTGTCTCTAAATAAATAATAAATAAATAAATAAATAAATATCTTAGAAATGTCTTATTTATTATTTTCACAAACTTACTTTTTAGTCCCACTTCCATTTTTTCCCACTTTGACCAGTTTGTTCTTGAGATAATATTATTGATTATTCTGAATGAATTTAATAAGCTTGCTTATTTTTCCAAGCTTACTTCCTGACATTGAGCCTTGTAAATGGTTCAAAATAACCAGAGTTGACTCTTTATGGCTTTGAAAAGCACCTTTGTTGAATTAAAAAGCACATGATCATGAGACATGTCAATACTTCCTTCTCTTCCATGATGTAACTAGTCCACTTTAAAAGACTTAGTACAAAAGATGAAAGATGACCCTGCCACTAAGAATGTATACCACTCTTCCAGAGGAACAGGCTTTGATTTCCAGCATGCAAGTCAGGAAGGCAACTGCCTCTAACTCCAATTCCAGGGTATCTGACACTTTCTTTTGGACTCTTGGGTAAATGCACACCTATGGTACCCAAACGTACACTCAAGTACAAACATATACACTAATAAATAAGTAAATAAATAAATGGAATGAATAAATAAAGAATGAATAAAATTATAAATAATGAGTAAATTAACAAATCTTTAAATGACTGAATACAAACAGGTATGAACAAGATTTTAGAACACAAAAAAAAATGGTATCAACTTCAAAGTCTTTTTTTGTTTGTTTGCTTGGTTGGTTGGTTTTGGGTTTTGATTTTTGAGACAGGGTTATTCTGTGTAGCCTTGGTTGTCCTGGACTCACTTTGTAGACAAGGCTAACCTCAAACTCACATTGAACCTCCTGCCTCTGCCTCCCTGAGTTCTGGGATTAAAGACATGCACCACCACTCCAGGTTCAATTTCAAACTCTTGAAGGCCACTCACTGGTAGAGAAAAATTCACATCAGTAGTGCTAAATTAATTACAGAGAAAGAAAGAAATTGGTAATTAATAAGGGTTGATAGCCACTGAAAATTTAAATGCTGTCTTACTAATAGATTTAATCCTAGCTTAACTTAAAAGGAGGATGGACACGTATGAAGCAAGGGACATGGCATAAGAAAAAGACTTTCTTTACTGAAGGAAAGTCCTTCCTCAAGGAAAGAAATATTTAAAAATTTAAGTATTGATTTCTTGCTAAAAGAAATCACAAGGTAAGACAGAAATTGAAGTATAAAAGTAACTGGATATATGCCAATCTTATAAGGATAAAAGTGCATCATTCTGAAGGGGCCTGGCAGACATCCCACATCAATTAAGGAAGAAATCTTGCAGAATATGCAACATACCCATCTTTGAAATTTAAATTTAGATAATGCAGCTCAAGCTGGGTAAAGGAAAAAGAAAAAATACAAGAAGATGAAGAATAAAATATTGATATTAAAATTCATCTATGTGATGAAACTAACAACTCTGTGACTCATTAATGTCGCTGAATCATGCAGCACAGGGCAGAAGGACTAGTGATGACTGAGCAGGGTACCAGTTGGATGCTCAGTTCTATGGCCTGTGAAGAGAGCAAGGTATAGCAAAAGTACAACCAACCCCAAATGATGGCGTCTGGAACCTGCTGCTCAAAATGTGTCAACGTTAGAACTTCATCAATGTGCTTGATGTTTATTTGTAAGATTGTAGACAATATGTGCATTGGTAACTCTACTTTCAAAGTTCCCTGTGTAGAATTAATTGAAAACACCTGGCTTTCGATTGCACTGACATTTATAGTGGCTCTCCACAAGTCAGGACACAGTGGTATAAATAGGTCCATGTCTAAGTTATAAAGCAGAAATTCTGTTGCTTTTTCTACATCACTATCACCTACCCTGTATTTTTAAAATACATATTTCTTGTGTTTGTGTTAGTACCTGAGTGTATTTATGTGTCCCAGATATGTGCAAGTGTCTTTAGAGGACCAAAAGAGGGTTTACTTGGAGAGCATAATATTTATAACAATAGATGATTAAAGTATTTTATTCAATTTATTTTACTTTAATAATAATGGTAATAAAGGAATAAATATCATGCATATAGCAGATGAATCAGTAAAAACATGAATAAGTTTACCTCAAAGGTCACTTTATTCTTTAGCTTCCAGAAAAAAATCACAAGATGGGTAAAAAATGGTAAGCTTCTTTCCTGATCAGACAATACAATTTAATATATTATTTTATAAATATTAATATATTCTATACATTTTAATAATTAATTTTTACGGAGACGCATTTTGAAAGTAAAAATAACATTTAAGATTGGGTGTGAAAATATACATTTGTGCTGACAGTTTGTATTAATTATTAAAATTTCAATACCCTGTTGATTATAATGTGCAGAAATCTTTTATTCATGTGTGTATATATGCTGGGTCATTTTAGCTGTCAGCTTGACACATTCTAGAATCCTATGAGAAGGGAATTACAGTGGAGGGACTGCACATATTCGGTTAATCTGTGGGCAAGTCTGTGGGGACTTTCTTGATTTCCCAGCTCACAGTAAGTGGCACCATTCCCTGGCCTGGGGTTTCCGGACTATGTAAAAGTAAAGCTAGCTTAATTAGAACCAACTAAAAAAGTAAAGAGGCAAACAGGCAGCATGGTTACACACACACACTCACACAAACCTCCTTCCCGTGCTTGACTGTGCACAAGGCATGACTAGCTACTTGATTTCCTTTCTTGGCTTCCCTGGCATGATGGATTGAGGTGTAGAATTATGAGGCAAATAAACCTTCCTTCCTTACGTCGTTTAACTGAATATTTTATCACAGGAGCAGAAATGAAGTTAAGACAGAATATAGCCGAACGCTGACGCTATTACAGAAATGACTCAAATATATGTGAGTCTGAGTAAGACTGCTCATGCATCACAAGCTGAGATCTGTTTCTGAGGGCATGTTTTAAAAGGAAAACAAAATGTCCAGAATTCTGAAAGCAACCGTCAAGGTGGTGTTATACAAAGGATAGTGTACAAGTCAGGAGTCTGTGTCCTGGATCCATTAGATTTCCTGAGACCTATTGAACAGACTGTGAACAACAGAGATCCTTTTTGAACTAAGTAGTCACCATAAAAATGAAAACTATTGTCAAGAGAATGGCCTGGCATGAGTTAGAATTTAAAGACTGGCAGAAGTTCAGCTTAATAAAAAAGGGAAGAGGGGGTGACCCACTTGCAGAGACAAGGAGTCTCTCAAAAGGCCAGGCTATGTTTTATTCCTTTTCAACAGAGGATTTTATAAGCAGCAAAAGAAGCCAAGATTGTTTGAAAATGAAACAGAAAACAGTGTTCTTGGTTCCTATTATAAAGGAAAAGGGCACAGGATAAAAATAGTGTCACACCCTAACTTAACCATATTACAAGCCCTTCCTGATACAGTGCTGTTTGGATGGGATAAACACCATGATGGCTAACATATTGTAAGGGGCTATTATTTCTTTCATTTTCTTAACAATACATGTACCCTTTAGTTATATAAATTTCATGGGGGCAGTGGCTAAATATAGAAGAACTGATTTAAGTAGTTAATCCTAATAATAATATTTATAAACCTGATTTCATTGTGCTGGCTCTGCCTTCTTATTGGTTCCCAATAGTTTAAAAGCAGTGACTAATTCAATGTTTTCTTGAGTTAGTTTGAAACAAATTTTAAAAAATTAAAGTAATCTTCCCTCCTTATGCCTGAAATTTCCCCTCTTAAAGTACTTTTATTAAAATTTATTCTCTGCACAATAATGACTTAGTAGCCATAATTTGTAAAGGTTAGTCATTACATAATACTGAAGACAGGATTAAAATTAATTAGTTTTATTCAGGTGTCTGATTTTGTGTCTTATTGTTGCATTTAGCTATTTATTGCTATTAGAGATCATGTTCGTAACTGATGTCTTTGAATATTTTCAGGCAAGTATTTGCTATCATGTATTACCCATGACTTCAAAGTGTCCAGCATTAGTATCTTGGATAAAACTACCTTGATTAAATACTTTAAACTCAATGTTTTATAGAGGAAGGACTGCAGGTTACCGAGAAGAGACTTGATACCCTATGAGCATATACAGGGGGAGGTAATCCCTCTCAGGAACAGTCATAGGGGAGGGGAATAAGGGGAAAATGGGAGGAAGAGAAGAATGGGAGGATACAAGGGATGGGATAACCATAGAGATGTAACAAGAATAAATTAATAAAAAAAGTTATATTTTAAAAAAAGATTCAGACAGATAATTTGAACATTTTGACACTTGTAATAATTACAGAATCCACTGCACATTTTCTCATTCTTTCTACATCCTCATGGTTGAACCTGAGAATAAAATTAAATCAGCGTTTTCAACTGTGTTTACAACATGGATTAGCTGTTCCTGCAAGTCCCCTGCTGCTGCTCACCTGTCTCTAGCCCTTTTTCTCTTATCAATTAGTTAATATATCTATCTGTTGCTGTCTCTGCTTCACAAGACTATGCACTTAAGGAATTTAGAACCTTGTCTTAAATGGTTGCTATTTTACCTTTGAGATATTTAGAACAGAGAACACAAAAAAAGCAAACCTATCCTTATTTTTAAGGTTGTGTGCAGTAGATATATGTGTCTGCCTGTGCAAAGCCCAAAAGCTGACATTGGATTTTTCCCCACCTTAGTTTTTGAGACAATGTCTCTGGATGGATCGTGGCCTTGCCCTTCAGGCTACACCATTTAGCAAGACAGAACACAAGGATCTACCTATCTGCTTTCCACAGCACTAGGGCTTCAAACATGCACTATTGTGCTAGGCTTTTACACAGCTGCCAGGACCTGAATGCAGGGCTTCCTGCACTTTCCTGACTGTGCTATTTCCTGCAAACCCACTTTTTATGTTTCTGCTTTGTGCCTTTCTCAGTGTCAGATTATATTTTGAAACAATATAATTATATTTTTTCCTCAAAGGTTTTCAAAATTTTTTATTGTAGACCAGAGAAATGGTGCATACATTGCCACGCATGAGCCCCTAAAATAATGATATCCATAGATATCATAGAGCGGGTGTTTTCAACGAGCGTTGGTAGCAAACTTTCTTAGGTGTTCTATTTTACTCGCCCAATAAAAATCGTGGTGGTATTGAGATGAAGTGACGCCATTATTATCCTCTTTAGTGTTGGATGGATGAGTAACTTGTGAAGTCCGTATTTTCATAACCCTCCTCCCTTCTCAGCTTCTTCTAATGAATGAATATCACATATGTCCTACACCCTAAGATGTTCAGGAGCTGCAAGGCCTAAAGAGAGGTCGGGACCTCAGCTTCATAGATGTTGCTGGTGAAGAGGGGAGGAAATACGTATGCTTGGATTTAGATTCATCTAAAAACAAAAGTCACAGGTCTAAAACTATTTCATCTAATTTTTGCCTCAGTCACACAAACCAAGAATTACCACTTATATCTTGTATGTAAAGACACTGAGGTTCAGGGGTTCAGCTTTCCTCCCTCTTGCTGGTTTTTGACCTCTGTCCAATATACCCTTTATTTCTTGTTTCTTATGCACTTATTTAAAATCTAGGAAAAATGCAATATTCACACTATTTTGTTTTGTGTTACCTGGGGTCTCCATATAGCACAGGCTGGCCCTGAACTGGAGTTCACTACACAGCTGAGGATGGCCTTGAACTCCTGATCCTCCTGTCTTCACCTCAAAAGCACTGAGACCACAGGCATGCACCACCATGCCTAATTTATTTATGTATTCATTCATTTTTCTCTTGCTGTTTGAAGCCCCACAGTGTAGCTCTGGTTGGCCTGGAAAGGGTTATGTAGAGCAATCTGTCCTGCCTCTGCCTCAAGGTGTCCACACAGTCCCTGCGTCTCTCCCCAGCTCATTATTTCACTCACATGATGGTGCTGGTTACTGTGCCTTGTGTTGGAAATGTCACAAATACATCTGTGTGTCATAGGAAAGATGACTGGACGTGTTTATCATTTGAACTCATCTGTGAATCAATCCACTCATGTCTTACTAACTGGGTCTTCAAGGCAAGCTCAACATTGGCTTCCCAACCCCACCACCACCACCACCATCCCCCATTTCTTGTTGACAGATACGGGTACTATAAACACAGCGGGATTCCATTCCTTCACCCCAGATTCCACCATCACCAAGGCCAGCACCTTAGCTTAACACTCAACTCGAGAGAAAGTCTATCCTCCCCTCACTCTTTATCAGTTTATGCTCCTCCTCTGCTCTTGGTCAATTCCTATAAAACCTTGGGAGATGAGAAGAATCTGGCCCACCTTCAAACTGGGCATGCTCAGTGGCAGAGCAGCTTTGGCTGGGACTGCATGCTGGGACTCTGGGATCCCTGCACCCAGCCCCGCTGCACAGCAACTCCACAACCTCCTCTCCCCTGGAGGGCCAGACACAGCGCCGCCCACCCCCTGAAGCCTGTGCTGCGGCAGCCGGCCACCGGAGGGAGGCGAACCTACGTCAACCTGTTGTTTGTCCAGTCCCTATTGATCAAGTCAGCGCCACAAGGAAGTGCGGCACCACACGCGCTTGGAAAGTTCAGCATGCAGGAAGTTTGGGGAGAGCTGGGACAGTAGCTGGGCGGCCCGGGCAGTGCTGGGCAGTGAAGACAGTGAAGGCACCAGGCGGCGCAGCCCGGTGGGGGCTTTATTTATTTATTTATTTATATTTGGACCGACGCTGTCCCTAGGTCGCTGATCCCAAATGCACCGGCGGCTCACCTTCATTTCCATTCTCGCGTGCGCGAACTTTTGCAGCTATCTGGACACTTTTGCGGCTCCGCAGAGCCCATCCATCAAAGCTTTGCGCAATGCCAACTTCAGGAGAAACGGTAAGAGACTCATTTGATCAGTGTTCTTCACTTTGCTATCATCAGGGTTCTTTGCGCCGTTCACCCCGCCCCCAACCCCTCCGGGTTTTGAGTTTGTCAAATGAGCTCAGAAGGAATGCATCCGAGAGTGCGTGAAAGTTCGTCCTGGGGGGCATGGAGAGGGGAAGTTTGATGGCTCAAGTAGTTTTCTTCTCTGCACCTTAGAAGTCACATAAGTAGGTGTGTGTCCTGGAATAGCTGATTCCAGGATGCGGGTGCCTCCTTCCAGCTTTGAAAGCTGCGTGTTGTACTCACCTAAGATCGGGCTAATTTGACTCTTGTAAAGATCAGGTCTTGTGGTAGGCTGTGGAGTTCAATGGCCTTTACTAGATGACATAATTCTTATTTATTTACTTATCTATTTATTTATTTATCTTAGTTAGGAGAGAAGGAGTGATAGATTTCAGCATTGTGGTTATTTCTCCTGCAGACTGGGAAAGTACGTCATTTATTTTCAAGAGAATTCAGTGTTGCCCTTTATGTTCCTCAAGTGACTTTCCCTTGGAATTCTGAAAAGCTCAGGAACTCAAGCGAAGCAGGGCTTCTGGTATTTCCTTGAATTGCAGAGAACCTGGCTTCTTTTGTTGGTTTCCTTTGTGCTGAAGTTTTCCAAGCTCCTAAATTGGCTGTCCCAAGAATGGTCCTGTGCTGGCTTGCCTTTTTTCCTGAGTTTTTCTTCTGAGGCTTAAGTCTTCATCTGTAGCTTGTGGCCCCGGAATGGTGCGGTCCTTCCCACTGGGCAATTGGAATGGCCTAAGCTTTTTGGGTTTTGTTTTCCTACACGAATCTCTTTCAAGAACCCAGAGCCATCAAATTCCCCCCATATCACCATCCCACCCATCAAAGGCATCACCAAACTGTTGTTAGTGGCTTCAGTGTTTTAACTGGCAGCTTTGACTATCTTGGTAAATTTGTAATAGCCACCTTGGTCATGTACCAGTGTCTTTCTTGATATGCCCTGAATTCAGACTTCCTTGGAATGCCCTTGGAATTTGGGGGGAAGTACATTGCTATGTTTTTTTTTTGTTTTTGTTTTTGTCTTTTATGACATGTAGAATAAATGGCAGTGTTAAGGTGTGTGGCCCAGGAACTCAATACCCTACTGAATGGCAGTGTTTTATGTAAAATATCATAAGTCTATTTTGATGACCCCCTAATTAAAGAAGAGAGATTTTGCACTCAACTATAATGCAAATGAGGTGGAGTGTGAGTGAATTTCTGTCCCTTGTTTCGCAGGACAGTGTCTCTGGTATGGACAGATCTTCTTTCAGTTTTCAGCTGTGCTAATAATTCTTTATTTGCTTTTTTGGCTTCCTAGAGTTAAATGCCATGTTGATGCATGACTTCACAGCCATAATTTTGCAACCCTCCCAACTAAGTATTGATTACAGGAAGTCAAGGACAGAAAATGAGAAGCATGTAGCCATTGCTTATTAACCCAAGAACCTGACCCAAATCCAGTCAAACAGCTTGGACTTTTGTGTGTGTGTGTGTGTGTGTGGCCCATTTCTTTTGTTGAAGAGCACACTTTCAACTTAAATTTCTTTATTAGAACTCTGTTATCTAGTCTTCATAGGAACTTGTCAAAATACTGATGATGTCTCTACATTGTATCATATTTTCACTAAAGCTATTTCACAGTTATGTCAATAGCATGTGCGTGCGTACACACACACCCAAACACATTCACATGCACAAACACACGCACACACAAACACACATGCACACATACACAGACATACACATACACATACAACTTAGTATTTTTCTCTTTAACAATCTTACTTTTAAGAAATGGACTGGGAAGTAGGAAAACTCCAGACATACTTATGGAAGAAAATAATGTTACTTCATAATGGGTTATTAGTTTCTGGGAAAGGATAGCTCAACAAGCTAAGATTGAGTTGTAAGGGTTGAAAGTTGAAAGACCGAGTAGTGTGTGTTTTTCCAAATAATTTATTTTCATTATCTATGAACAGATAATTTATATATCTGTAATGTTAAAATGTCATAAGGCAGGAGGATGGTTGAAAGAAAAAGTAAAAAAGAAAGAAAGAAAGAAAGAAAGAAAGAAAGAAAGAAAGAAAGAAAGAAAGAAAAAAAGAAAGAAGAAAAGGTCTTCGACGGGATCTTAGTTATAATGGGAAACATGGTTGAATGGCAACTAGAGAGTTCTGTTGAGACAGCGTCTGTACATTCTTTTCAGCAATGCTGGGTCAATAAAGACCCCATAGGGGTGGGAGGGCAAGTGACTGATAGAAACAGGTTCTGGTAATGTGTTGGAATCTTTAAGGGCTGACTCCAAGGGTTTTTGGAGAGGTCTAAACATCACAGAAATAACTCATTCAGATCAGGGAGAAAGGTAAACTTATTACATCACACCTTGCTCAGATTACAAACATCTTCAGTTTGCTTTCCCCCTTTCTCTTGTGGACCTTTAAGGAAGATGTTAATTTTGCAATTTTGATGCTCAGATGTAGACAGCATAGATTCAGCGGAGGACATGCATGAGAAAGATGTTCAGGGGAAATATATAAAACAAAATCTGATCAATATTGATTTATGGTCATTAGAAGATGTGTTCAATAGTCACTGAAATCCCTGAATGGGTATGGACAGGTGTATGGAAGTCCTTATGTGAAGGTAAGGCTACATTCACATTTGAATGCCATGTGTTTGTCCTTTGCAGTTCTGTTAGTTGCTGGCCAGGTTGTGTGTTGAGAAAGAAAATGTAAGGAATAAGAGCAGGTGCCAAATGAGATGGATTGTTTTTATTTATTATTTTCAGCCTGATATAAAAAGCTTGGGTTTGATTAGCTGTGTCTTACAGCACAGATAATGGGAGAAGTTAAGAAATGGTATAAAAATCTTAGGACTGTAAATGATAAGTTCCTATTATAAGGTGATTGGTCTTCTAAGAATGTTCTATCACAATACCATCCTTAGTGTGAAACAAGACCTCCAGATCCTTCCATCAGATGCCCATCAGAGGAATATGGCAGGCTTGATTCAAGTGAGGTTTCAAAGCTATGGAAGAATATATTACAATGAATTTAAACACTTAACTCATTGTTTATACTTCCTTATACTCTATTATTAACTGTTGTTCTTGCTCAAGCTAATTTACTTTAATCCTATCCCTAAATCTAGACCAGATTCTAATTTAGGAGCCACATCTTATTTCAGTGTCTATGCAGTTTGATGCTTTCTTGATAATGACTGTTCATGATGGGTGATGTTCAGACTGATGCCAGGAAGGGAAAGAGCCACAGTTAAATGACATCATAAATTATAAATCTAAGTAGACAGTACTTCTTGCTTCAAGACATAAGAATACAAATCCCTCTCCAAGTACAAATGTTAGCAACCATTCTAGTTTGTCCTTTTTGGCTAATATGCCAGTGATTGAATTGTCTCTGGTTTCGTCATAAGCTAGCGAGAGATTTACAGGATCTTCAATGTGCTTTCTAGGGCCATACAAATGACAGCACACTGACCTTGGTGGGAGATCAAAGATGGAAAGAGGTGGCAACAAACCAGGAAAATATAAGGCATCTCTTATGAAAGCATCTGAGAGCCAATGGCCAGAAGAATGCCTAAATCTTACATTCAATAGTTTTTATATTTTCTGTTCAGTTCTACGAGTTTTGAAGCTTCAAACCTTATAATGCATATTTATGG
>OU015749.1:68511242-68533572 GCA_907169655.1 Acomys percivali
GAGTGTGTCCTAGGTACCTGGATGCTGTTCATTGTAGTGTGTCCTTGGTACCTGGATTCTGTGCATTGTAGTAAGTCCTGGGTACCTGGATGCTGTGCATTGTAGTGTGTCCTGGGTACCTGGATACTGTACATTGTAGTGTGTCCTAGGTACCTTGATGCTGTGCATTGTAGTGAGTCCTGGGTACCTGGATGCTGTGCACTGTAGTAAGTCCTGGGTACCTAGATGCTGTGCATTGTAGTGTGTCCTGGATTCCTGAATGCTGTGAATTGTAGTGAGACCTGGGTACCTGGCTGTTGTGCATTGTAGGTATCCTGGGTACCTGGATGGTGTGCATTACCTGGATGCCGTACAGTAAAGGTTACCCTGAGCTATGATGTGATCTGCATTGACTGAAAGTGACTTTTGTCTGGCAGAATTTTTTCTTTTGGTGACCTATAATAAAACAAAATTGCTTCAGAACGGTGGGGCCAAACATCCAGGAGAATCTACAGAATCACAGCTTTCTTCTAGCCAGCCAGCTCCCTGGGCGTGTTGTCAGGTAGGACCCAGTGCTTGTGATCTCTGAGCCCTGTCATTTTCATTCTGAATGTCTGGAAGAATTTTGGTGCTGTTTGTTTTCCCCCTTGAATGTTGAGTGAGATGCAAATGCTGTTCTTTCTGGGATTCTTGCATTTTTCTTGTTCTGGTTCTATCATTTGGTTGGTGTTTCAGAGAGTTGTAGGGACACCTGTGAATGGGAACATTTTGTGTGAACCAGATGGAGGACGCTTGTAACTCTTGGACACCTCTCGTAAGGACCCAGAAAGTTTCAGGGTAGAAATGAGTTGGTGTAAGTTAGGACTGATTCGATTATTTCTTTTCAAGCAATTCTTCAACACTCTTCCGAAAAGAACGTAACACCAACAGTGCTTATCATGTATCCTTCAGTAAGCTCTGTGGCAAGAACTATTTATTAAATGACCATTTTGCTTCCTTGATATCTGCCATATCCCATGCTGATCTTCTGTTCTCTAGCAGGACAAAAGTAAAACATGTGTAGTCCCAGCTGTCCTGAAGCCAAGAGCTGACAAAGACTAAAAATGAATAGTTCCAACAGACTTTTTGGTTCCTTCTAGGCAAAACCAAGATTTCAGATGTGCTTTAGCGATCATGGGGCAGACATTAAGGCTGCTGAATATTCTCCAGCCATGTACATCCCTGTAATCTGTTCTATATGGCAGGTTTGAGGTCTATGCAAAATTTTTAGTTGAGAAAAGTGTATTTCACAGTTAAAGTGTGAAAGGATCAATGCCCTGTATCCCGTGGCAGGTATTTTCAGGGGTCCAACGTACTAAGGTCCAGGATATCACCAAGACTTGACAGATTGAGAAAAGCTTTCTGATGATGAAAGAGATGATGAAAAGGAGGTTAAAAGTTCAGGATGGGGTCGGAGGGAGTGGAGCTTATCAACAGAAAGAAAACTCTTCTCAAGGTGTACAGATAAGGATTATAAAAGCAGTACTAATAAAATCAAATGAAGGGCTGGCCAGATGGCTCAGTGAGTGAAGCTGCTTTCTGTACAAGTATGGACACTTGAGTTTGACTCCTGGAATCTATGTAGAGGTGCAAGAATAAAATAGACTATACACAGTTGTCTTCTGACCTGACATAAATGCAGTGGCATGTATGCCTCTCATCATGCAGACACTAAGCAACAAACAAAAAATTAAAATAGAAAAATAAAATAAAATTAGAATGCAAGAATGCACATATCCGCTAGTGAAGGACCTGGGGAAAATATGAGGGAGTTGGCCATAATTCTGAGAGTGAAGGGAAGCCATCAAAAGACTGAACTGAGGTGGAGGGTGTTGCTCAAGTAGCAGAGTGATCACCTATAAGACACAAGGAGCTAGGTGTGACCCCCACCACCAGATAAAACTAAATATGATGGTGCATGCCTGTAATGCCAGCACTAGAGAGGGCAGAGCAAGGATCAGAAGTTCATTAGATATATAGGGAGTTCAGAACTAACCAGGGCTATATGAAACATTGTAACCTCTCCAAAAATAGATAGAAAGAAAGAAAAAGAAAGGAAAAAAAAAGAATGAAGGGAGGGAAGAAGGGAACAAGTTTTAATTGAGAGAGAATCATGACATCTCAGTGTTGAATGTAGAAAAAGTGTGTCCTAGGGAGTGAGCCAGGCCAAGCGAGCGATGGGACCAGACTCCTTACACACCCTCTGCTTGTATACCATGTCCACATTGTTACTTCATTTTCAAGATGATGGACTTCCCAGCACCAACCTCTTTCAGATATCTGCATTTCAGAATTAAATGCAATTTAAAGCCAAGCATCTCTACAATGACTTTTGTGGAAGGGTAGTTTTAGCAAAAGCATCCGAGACATACCCAGTGGGAAGAAATGTTCTGTCTTCCAATACAGTACTTCAGGACCAAATAAATGTAAGTCATAAATAAAGGCCTAGTACGTTCACCATTACCATGCAAGAATAAATATGTTTTTATGAGGGTTTCTCTAGAAAAAGGATGAAACACATTTTATTTTGTTTTATTCACTACAAGCATTGATGATTCATACCATAATATGTCTTTTTTCCTATCTACACCATGGTCTACTGAAATCTATATATTATCTTTAGTTGTGTTCTGCCTTGTGGTTTGTGTGGTTTATGGTTTGTTGGTTTTCATATTGGCTGGTGGGAAACTGGCAGGACAGTATATCAGAGGCGCATGAGATACCTTTCAGCACAAGGGGCGACATTTATTTAGATTTTAAGGTTTTTGGCTCAGTACTGTTTTGTAGAGTGGGTACATGAAGACAGTTTTAGACATGTGTAGTGCTGTACCACATATGATTTGAAACTTTATTATAATTCTTTAAAATTATTTGTCAGAGTCAGTCCCCGCTTTCCACACAGCTGTGGAAAATGTCCTGTCCATTGGCTAGATCAGACTAGGGGTTCGATGTTTACTGTTTGTATTGTCCTTGGTTAATGCAGTAGTTTGAGCAGCCGTCCGCCTGGGCCCAGATCTACCCGTCATTGATGTTTTTCTTGTAGGTTTCTATAACCCTCTGGATCCTTCTATTTCCCCATTTTCCTATATTTCTCTTACCTAGAGTCCCAGTAGTATGTCCTCACATCTATCCCAATCTCCCGGTAAGTGAAGAATTTCATGGGACATGCCCCTTGGGCTAGTGTCCAATTATAAATGAGTATATACCATGTGAGTCTGTTTCTGGGTTAACTCACTCAGTATGATCATTTCTAGTTCCATCCATTTGTCCATGACCACTTCCCCTTGGTGAGGAGGCCTGGTGGTACTCAGAGAAAGATTAAGCAGGCAACCAAGATGAGACTTGAAAGCCTATGACCATATAGTGGGGGAAGAGGTCCTCCTTTGTCATAGACTAAGGGGAATAGGGTGAAAGAGGAAGGGAGGGAGAAGTGGGAGGACACAAGTGATTGGATAACAATTGAGAGGTAATCTGAATAAATTAATAAAATATAAATTTAAAAAATGGGACAGATAGAAAATAAAAATATATAAAATGATTTTATCCAGTATTTATTTTTAATGAATAGAAATTTGTGTATCTGTGTGTAACATATTTAGAAATATGTGCTTATTGTGGAATAGCTAAAACAAACTCATTGGCATATGTATCACCTCATACAGTGTTTTGGTAGTAAGAACTCAAAATGTACTTGGCAATTTTTAAGCATGTTACATTCTGTTAATAACTACAGCCATTAGCTTGTGTATGTTAGGCTTTTGGAGTTTTACACTTGAGCTGTGGCATGGCTGAGCATGGAGACAATCACTCAGTATGGCTGTGAACAGGAGTTGAGCAACTCTTCATTTGATGTAAGAAGCTTTCTCACGCGTTCTGCGTCTCACTGGAAGATTTAATATCCAACACAGCAACAGCTTGTTCTTATGAAATGCTGCTGAAGCACCCTTAGTTGTGGGAAAAGCAACCAAATGAACCAATAAACCGGCAACAAATTTACTTAAAAGCCTAAATAAGGGTAACAGAGTGTATAAACAAGCCCATAAGGTCCTTGCAGACACTAAAGGACCCTTGACTGCAGTTGCCATGCAATTCTATCCTGCTTGCCTAGGTGACTTCCTTATCTGCACCCAGAATATTAACATATGATTAGGACAAAGAGGAGTGCTGTCTTGGCTTGAGGTCCTCAAACCCAGGGCATCAAACAGTGAGAGCTGGGATTTTCCTCCATCCATGTTTTCAGGCATTAGAAAGTTTTCATGAGAACTACACAACATCTGGCTTGGTTTTTGTTGTTGTTGTTTCTTTACAAATGTCATAGTATATATTTTCAACACACCATACTGTATTACATAAAGGTGTGTTCATACAACACCTTATGTTACATATACATATATTAAGACACTGAACCCACCATATTCACAGCTTTGCATATCACACTCACATCACCTCTTTTTCTTCTTATTAGTCTGAGTTGCCCCAGACAGTTGCATTTCTACTTTGATGTCACATATACATTCATGATTATATAAATATATATAAAATATGGGATTTCGTATGAGATACCTCAAGTTTATCTCATTTATACACTTGCTTAACATGATCATTTCCACTTACACTCATGTTTCTGCACATGACAATATTCTTTACAGATGAAAACCATTCAGTTGTGTCTAGACCTCGCTTCCTGTGTTACTTCCTATGTTATTAGATACCAGGATTGTTTCCATAGATTAGCTAGTGTGGTAAGCACTGCTGTGTGACTATCTTTATGATAGGCTGCTACACATGCTTGTAGGTGAGCACCCAACAGTGGGATTGCTGGGCCATTTCCAGTGGCTTGCTATTGAGATAGGTGGAAATAGTTCCAGCTCATCACCCTACATCAGTAGAAATGATTAGATTATGACCAGGCAATTGTTGATTTTTTTAAATGATGATGTCCTTGAACCATCATATGTTTGATAGTTGTGCCAATTTCATAAGGTGGGAGTACACATAGCCGTAGAATATATGGAGGTAATGCAGACAATCAGTGTTTACTAGGAATGACCACTGAGAATGAACTTGTCTGGTTGTAGCTCACAGATTTATTTAGTCAAGAGGGAAGTGTATAGGAGCTATCTTGGCACTGTGGGTTAAACCCTGTTGGATCCAGAATCCTTAATACCTTGTATGTGCACAAAGCACATATTCAACTTACATATTGTAGTTTGGAAAAAATGGTTAGTGAGTTGGATCGGATGCAGGGGTTGGTAACACTTTTATAAAGGCCAGATGGCAAATAATTTAGGTTTTCTAGGTCATATGATCTTGGTTCTGTAATCAGAGCAGAAAGCAGCCATAGAAATTGCATAATATAATGGAGATGTCTATAAATATTTTTAAAGTTTTAAAATTAACAAAACCAGATTCTCCAGATATGACTTGGTGCCTATATATCACAAGCTACAGAAAAATTTTATGTTATGTTAAAGTAAAGGCTGCAACTGTGATGAGGAAGGGGGTCATGCCGAATGTAATTATAACTAGAAAATAAAAGCAACTCATTTGTAGTATCAGGTAACTTGGCTATTCAGCAGCTTATGATATAGATTGATGATCATAGATTGATCACAGATGATGGATGGATCACAAATGGGAAGGTAGATCAATACAGTGATAGACAGAATGATCATGTCTCTGAACAGATATAATTGAACGCAGCTTAACAACATCCAACAGTACCAGCAACAATGGTAGGACCAGCTTTGCTGTTCCGTTGAACCAAGGAGGTAGCAATTCCATATATGTGCTGGCTGGTTCAGGTCGCCTGGGTCTGGCCATGCAGTTTACTTGGCCTTTCTTTCCATGATCCTACTTTTTTGATGATGTAACTCCATAATCTAGGTCTCTAGAGTTCATGTCTCTTCTGTCTCCAACTGGCTCTTCTTGGCTACCTCTTCTGAGCCAACAAACATTCCCAGGTCAGTTTTCCCTGCCTACAGTAAATTGAAGGCATTTCTCCTTATCTCTTTATGGTGCTGTTCCATAAACATCCTCAGTGTCCCCATTCCCTTTCTTCTTCTATACCTGGCATTACTTGAAATCATCCCACAGCCCCACTCAGCCAGTCTGGTGAAGGCCTTAGGCCTTGCTGTCTCCTCTGACTGAACTGTGAACCCTGTTTTCACTTGAGAGACACTATTCCTATTCTGTTTTGACTTTCCCAGATGATGGGTTTTAAATGATGATATTAATAAAGCCAAAACTAACACAGTTCTCATTTTAATTTCTTTGGAGAAACAAGATTAGACAAAGCCTTAAAATATGCTTTATTCTTTATCTTTCTTCCTGACTGTTACAAGCAGTGAAAGAAATGAGAAGATCTGAAAACACTATGAGGATTCTGTTAATATAAACAGAATGTGTGAAGATAAAGGTAATGTCTTATGACCTATCTGCAAGGGCAGCATTTGTGTGGCTAAAAAAATTAATTTTGCTTTAAAAATAGACATTGGCTCCCTACATGGAATGTCTTCGTTGATGAGCCCCCACCCCCACCACTGTTGGCTTGGCCTCGTGTGTCCTACAGACGCCACTGTATTTTGTGGCTTACACCTTTTCATTTCTCTCACTGATCCTTGGTGGAAAATCTTACATTATTTGGGTCAGTATGCTGTTATGAGAAAAGAACCCATCAGCCTGCATTTTCTGCTTCTATCTCTTTACTGAACTATTGACTAATTGATTGACTTAATTTCATTATCCAAAGCTTACAATGAATAATCCCAGTGGTACTTACAGTAAGATTCTAACTCAGTAAACAAGAATGTGAAATATTTAGTATTTTTTTAAGTTCTCTGATTTATCAAATGGAGAATAGTGTAGCAAACATATACATCATGGTGGGTTTTGCACAAACTCCTCACTGAGTGTACTAGTCAGCTACAGCATTTTAAATACAAGTGCCTGCTGTACATCTTTTTTCCCAACTCCCAGCCTTCTCCAATCCTCTGCTTGTCCTGTTTCTATCTTGAAGCCTATGATTATACATATTCATGTAAACAGCTAACTGCTTGTATGTGTTTGCTGACTGGCTCAGCATAGCTGACCATCCTCCTTGTCCACTTCACTGGTTGACACATAGTAGAAGTTCAGTAAGATTTAATAAATTAACAAATCAGCCAACCAGCATTCTCTTTTGTTGACAGATTTTAATCCCCATAAACCCCCTTGTGATCAAAGAGTGAGAGAGAAGGAATTTAAACCTAGAACAGTTGGCTGTTGGGTTAATGCCATAACTGCGTGGATGGTTGTATCATTGACCAAGAAAGGAAATCAAAATCAAAAGCAGATAAGAGAAGGCCATAGAGTTAGGAAGATTTTTTTTTTTGGTACACTTTTGAATATTTTGGAAAATCCATGTAGAAAAACCTAAGCACAGGAAGAAAAGAAAGGAAGGCAGGTTGATAAGAAATTCTTTTACAGAGAACACAGAACAATCAGCTTTGCATCTTCATGAATTCAAAGCTATGGCCAGCTATTCCTTAAGCACTTTAGGCATGAGGAGGGGCTATGGCCCTTATAAACAATGGCTTCGGGTGAGAAATTGGTTATACATTCTCAGGAGACTACTGAAATCCCAACAAGACACTTACTTTTAGACTGCTACCTTTGGCATGAGAATGACGTTTTGGGTTTTGTTAGAACTAACATCAAAGAAACGTGACCTTTCAACTACTTCAATAAAAAAACAAGCCCTCAAATATGTTAAAACGAACATTGATCAACTTGGGAACTTTTAGTATGCCTTCACACTTTAAATACTTGTCTGAAATTTCTCCTAATTAACGCAAGGGTCCAAAGGAAGATATAAAGAGAAGATAAGGGCTTGGGAACAAGCCTTCAGAGTGAGTCTGCAGGATGCACTTTAATAAGCACAGGGATGAGGTGTATATTTTCATCCTGTTTATAGAGTTTTCTCTGGTGAAGCATGTATACAAGCATTGTCTATGAAAGATATTACTAAATGAAATAAAGTATCCGTTTTTCATAAGAACAAGAAGTTACTGACAGTTACTAAGTGTAGAATGAAAAGATGTAAAAATATTTCTTTTAAAATAGACAGTGAGTCTAGAATAGTGGAGAGCTGCTTGGAATTTAGTTTAAGAAGAGCTTATAGGAGATTGGTGAATAGCTCAAAA
Source organism: Acomys percivali (assembly GCA_907169655.1). NCBI lineage: Eukaryota > Metazoa > Chordata > Mammalia > Rodentia > Muridae > Acomys > Acomys percivali. Next base: position 68,519,444 of record OU015749.1, read on the forward strand.
GACAACAATGGTGTTTGATTCTGTGGAGTATCACATTTCACTAGCCACGGCTGCAGTAGGCATCAGCCCTCCTGATGCAGTCAGGGTTTCTGCTGAGTTCCTGAGAACATGGAGACTCGCAGTGCAGAACTAGGCAGCAGCAACAGCAAAGCTTAAGATGCAGTCCTGACTGTCAAACTGCATGCTTCGGCTGAATAAAGAAATATATTTATATGGATACTTACAAACAGATACAAGGCAAGGTTATGCCTGAATGTGGCTGCACATGACCCAGTGTTATTCAATTGATGTTTGCTAACGTTTGTTTGTTTGTTTGTTTGTTTGAAGATACTCACTTTCAGGGTTCTGTTTCATTAGTCACACTCTGCTGGCGCTCCAGCCTAGTACTTGTTTTACATAAAGTGTATTAGGCAAGCTATTGTTGAACATAATCCATTGAAGGTAAAAGACAAAATTCTTTAGTAAGAATACTATTATTTTGCTATTACACTGATTAAATTTTGAAGTGAACTTTCTTTTTTTTTAATTCTTTTTTCTTTTTTACATATACATTTATATTATTACACATATATACAATAAACTGCCTACAGTAAGAGGAACCATTAAACAACCAGGAATTATATAAATGTTACATTTGTGGTGTTTTGGCTATTTCTTTTGGCGACCTTGAAGAAAACGTCTTTCCTATCTTGGTGACTCTAAAATTCTGAATGTAAATTAACATCTATCACATCTCATATTTATCAACTTAAAACATCTATCTAGACATAAAGACATCTTAATCCCTAAACATCTAAGCTTAATTATAAAATTAAACTTATCTGGTCTTCAACCCCATCAGAGACTTGAGAAGGAATAAAATTAGTTACCTGAGTAGACAGGAAGTGCAGGTACAATAAAAAGAAAGAGAGAAAGAAAGAAAGAATGAAAGAAAGAAAGAAAGAAAGAAAAGAAGGAAGGAAAAATGTTGCTGTTTAAATTGATGTTACACTTGATCACCTTGATCACTTGAAGTTTGTATTTATACTTTATAGAGAGCTCTTTTAAACTTATATAGTCATATTTTATCATGTAATGAATTCTTTTGTGCATAATAAAGGAAACCAATTTGTTAAAAAATAAAATTTAAAGTGAAACGTAACTTTTAATTTGACTTTTATGAAAGTATTGATGATTTGCTGCATGTTCGGATTTTAGAGTAAATACCCCAGAACCATAAAAGCCAGTGTGCACACTCAGTTACCACCCTGCTATGACTTACTATTACACATTATAATAATTTATCTCCTGGATGGCAATAGACAAAGATGGCTTTATACGCTTTACGTTTTGTTTGTTTGTTGGTTTTGGCCTCCTTCTTCTGGTTGGGACTGTAAACCAATCTAAGGCACTCTCCTATTTTCTAAATGCAGTTCTTAAAAACAATCAAGATCAATGGGAGTATATCACCTATATTAAACTTTATTCTGTGTACTGTTGGTCTGATAAAAATGTTGAAATAGTTTCAGTAAGTGTTTAAATGTTTGTATTCTTAATACATGCAATTAGTATGTCTATGTAAAATTTAATGGAGATCCAGTTTAGTTACTTTGAGGAGCTGGAGATTTTGATTTTCTAAAGAGTGAATGCATTCGAACACCCACTGGATGGCAAATGCTTGGACAAACAGCCAATGAGTCAGCTATCTTCTTTTTCTGGTCAAGTCAGTGTGATTTTATTGGAAAGGAATACTTTGGGGGGCAAAGCATTATCATGATATGAGATGTGATGAATTGCCCGCACAGAACTCCACGCCTCTGATAGCCAATGCACATATGGATAGAGAGACTATGAGAACATTAAGGTTGTCTGTGGCTTACCTCCAGGAAGTGGTGATCAGTGACCAGTGCAAGCCACAGAGTTGTTGTGCATAAAGTTCCTGTGTGTTCATACAGGTTTAAAATAAATTTACGTTCATATGTAAATATGCTCAGCTTTTTAAATATTTTAATACAAATTGGAGAACCAAGTAGTTAGGTATGCACCAGGCCAGAAAAGACCCAAATGAGCAGTACCTTAATGCTATAATTGGTAAATATTAACCCATATGGCAAGCTTTGAGGATGTGGCTGCATTAAACATCCTGACCCGAAGCAATTGTCCTGGGTTATTTTGTGGAACTCCTTATAAGTGGAATCATAGTGCCTTGTTAGGAGAGGGACAGATGCACATTAGCTCCTTAAACACGAAGTATAATGATGTAAAATGTGTTTGTGTGTATCACACCACATACACAGTCAGACACATAAAATGATAACTGCATTAAGTCATGTAAATTTTGTGTTTGTGTGTATCACACTCACATGCACGTTCAAACACATATAAAGTGATAACTGCATTAAGTGATAGGAACAAGGAGGAGATAGTTTTGAAGAGATATTTGCACATATTAAAAGTAATGGCATCTGGCAAGATCTCTCAGTGGGTAGAAGAGATACTGATAGGAACACACCATCTGAGTTCAATCCTCAGGATTTACATGTTAAAGAAATCTCTCCTCCCACTTGTCCTCTGACTCCATATGTATTCTGTGGCACAAGTGTACATATACACACACTCTCATGTACACACATACATACACACATTTGCACATACACACATAATACATACACATGCATATACACAATACATACACATGCATATATACATACATCAAATACAAATAAAATTTAAGTTGTAATGGAAAACAAATGGTGATTTGGAATTACAAGACAGAAGAATGTCAAACATTCCTGTTAGGTTTTGGAGTTCAGGACTCTTAGCTGACAGAGAGTCCAGCCCTTGCCACATTGAATCATCTTTGTCCTGGAGAAAGATGGTAGTGTGAACAAAGTTTATTAATCACCTAAATAAAGAAAAGAAGAAATTGGTAAATTCATTTTAAAATATTTTATTTAACCCATTATATGCAAAAATTATTTTAATGTGACATATTTCTTTTAATTATTGAGATTTCTTTTAGAGCGATTTTTGTGATGCTAAGCCTTCAAAGTCTACTGTGTAGTTTACATTCTAAGCAACTTCAGAGTAGCCACACATGGAACATTCAGTGCTGCTAGGGCTGGGTCATGACCAAAGTCAGCAAAGCTGCTGAGGTCCTTTACTTAAACACACGTTAGACTTTATTTCCGGCACATAAACAAAGTATGATGTTGTGAGTCTCTGTGAGTCGCTGTATTGAAACCACCTGAAGAGAATTGTAGTCTCAAAGGCAGGGATCTAAGTGCAGTGCTAAACAAACATTAAACAGTAAATATGAATTTACAGAGATTAATGACTTAAATCATCTGCGGTTAATAGTTCAGCGAGCATATGTTTTCTGTGCGTTATATTTTGTTTTATTAAGTCAACTATTATCCATAAAAGTGATAGCTGGCCATCTTCTGATAAACTCACAGCTCCAGATGATGTGATGTCACACAAAGGTTAAGATATTTGGGATTTCCCTTCCAAAAATAGCTGTGTGTCCTTTCACTGGCATTCCTTCTCACTCCCAATTTAATCTGATGCAGCCAATGATAGTGCTGCCTCCTAGAATTTGACTTTTTAAAATAATTACACTTTTCTGCTAACGAGTAACAGATCTATGAAAAAGAGAATCCTACTGTTTGTTTGGGGGACTTAACCATTATATATTTAACAGAAGTTTGTATTAAGTAGCCCATCACTCCTAGGATTTAGAGGTTTTGGAAAGCATGCTGTTTAGCAGGTCATTTTTAGGAAAAAAAAGAATGCTATAAAAACTGTTAAGAATTTAAAATACTCTTACTGTATGGCCCCAAGTTTAAAGGCAATTAGTAAAGATCACTACATAAATAGAATTCATATGTATTTTAGTATGTAATATGCATAGACCAAAATTGTGGCTGTGTTTATGTTGGCATAGTCTTTAATATAATAATAACTTACAATTTGTGCAAACAATAATTGTCTATCACATTAAATTCCTTTTAATGTTTTCTGGTATCTTATTTTTCTTTACTTAACTTTCACAATATCTCTTTGCAGTCCTTTTCCAAGAGAAGCTGATATATTACGGTATCCTAGGAAACTCACTTTGCCAGGAGACTCATTTAGGCTATTTGTGGAGAACTTAAATTGTCCACTTTGAAGCCTCATTACATGAAGGACCACAGCATAAAACTTGCCAGGTTCACTGGGAAAGTCTGTTTCTAAGCAAGAAACACCTTCAGGAGCTCAGCTTCTCTCAACAGCCTGATGTGTGTCAGGGCACAGCAGGGTCCTCGTGTTGCTGAGAACATTTCATTCCAAAGGCACTTTTCATTTTCAACAGAGAAGTGAGTTGAAAAACAGCCAATTTTAAAATATGCCTCAGTATAAAGTGTGTACTATTCTCACCTATTTTTACCTGAAATCATTTCATTAATTGGTGTTCTGCCTTCCATCAAGAACACAAGCCCCATTGTGACGAAGATGTCATGTGTGTCTCTTGTCTCCTGGCTCTTGGAGTAGTGTGTGGACAATAGGAAGCATCCAATAAACATTTGCTGGTTGAACTAATGGATGGCAGCAGACTGCAACCCAGGGGATGCTCAGACCAGAGGAAGAGGGAGAGGAGTGTGCCTGTCACGGACAGATTCTCTTTGATACTATGTTTTAGACTTCAAGTCCATTGACCAGCTTCTTGCAAGGCCCAATGATTTAATTTTATAGTCACAATTTGGTGTAATTTTTCCTACAGAGGCATCTACTTTGTGTAAGTCTCAGACTGCAATATCTAGATCATTCCTTAGTCTAGGATTAATGTATTCATTCTATCAGTTGAGGTTTGGCTTGAACTACTATGGAAACAAAATAAAATGTGTTTTAACAGGGAGCAAAATACAGCAGGGACTTTGCTCCTTTAAAATGGAAATTAAGTTATTGTAGAACCTAAATTGGTCTCAGTGACTAATGTTCTCAGCCATCGCCAGACTCTTGTTACTTCCCTGATGCACACCTCTGGGCTCTCAACGATATGTTCTCAAATGTATGTTACACAGCCATACTACTTAATTAAATATTTTGTCACCCAGCAAAATACGAAGGGAATAGAATTTTGTCTCTATAAATTTTTAACTCAATGTTTTATCTGAACCTGAAAGATGAGTCCCTCAAGTAAAAGCTACTAAGCCAGTGAGGTGGTCTGCTTAGAGTGCCACAACAAAACCCTACAGACTGAGCTTTTTCAACAGCAGCCACTCATTCCCACAGGGCCACTAAGGTCAAGGTCAAGGAGCTGGCCAATCTGGGTTTCCGGGGAGGAACTCCTTTTGGCTAGCACAGGGTCACCTGCTGGCTGTGCTCCTCACATCGCCTTTGCTTTTTACTCCTGTAGAGACAGGGAGCTTCTGAAGTTCCTTTCTGTAAGGGCATTTGCCCTACTTTCCAGTGGAGAGCCCTGTCCTTACCAACCAGCCTAACCTTAGCCACCTTTCCCGAGGTTTTGACTTCAAATACAGTCATCTGGGGCTCAGGACTTACAGCGTAAGAGCTGTGGGGTATGTCACTCTTAGGCTTGAGCAAGAAAAACAGTGAGAAGAGTCTGCAGAAAGAGGGGGAAATGAAAACAGGGCGCCATTCAGACTTGCTTCATCACTTTCTTCCTTCATGCTTTTCTCATCTTCCCAAAGAGGCCTATTGGAATGCTTGAGTAAATTATGGATCTACCTTGTGTAAGAATTATTGCAAAGCACTTATCAGCATGAGATGTAATCAAAGAACTTTGTACTTAGTCAGGACTCAATGACATGAATGCACACATATATTTTAGGCTGAAATAAAAATGCAAAAATCCCCATTTCAACTTGCATTTTCAATTAACCAATCCAGTATTCTTTCAATGGCGTTAAGTAAGAGGGTTCATTGTTGCATACATGGGGGAAATTTATGTATTAAAGAGATGCATGTATTGTATCATGTGGCATTCAATTTATACCAGTTGAGGTTAATGAAATTCATTAACTTGAAAAGAAAATCTAACCCGTGAAGGCTGTTCAGAATACTGATTAAGGAAAGAAGAAAAGCCTGTCTCTGCCACTGGCTAGTGACACATTCTTGGGAAGTTGCTTTCCCACCCACCACATCCCCCACACCTCAGGACACAGAGATTAAACAGCATCAACAGCAAACTCAGGTTTTAGGAAGTGAATGCAAAGATTAAAAGATTACTGTCAGTAAAGCACTTAATACAATGAGAAGGAAACAGCATATAATCAATAGGAAGGCATTTAAATACCTTTGAGGGTTTGTTTATTGAAGGAGGGAGATTTTCCCATTTTTACCTTTTTCAGGTAAAATTTAAATGGTGAAAGTTGTGGCTAAATCTTCAGATTTTTTTTTTTTTTTTTTGCTTTTTGCTTTCTTTCTTCCTTTGGTGTGTGTGTGTATGTGTGTGAGTGTGTGTGTGTGTGTGTGTGTGTGTGTGTGTGTGTGTGTGTGTGTTGATTCCTTAGACTACATAAGTGTACTACTCATTAGAAGGTTTTTTAGAGGTACTCCAGGTCATCTCATTGATTATGGCTACTAAATCATGGCACCGAGAGATATCATGACTGCCAAGACTCACACAATGTTTAAAGTTTGATTTTTAGCAATCTCTTATGTGTAAAACATGAATCTAAATACAGTTAAAAGCCAGAATAAAATTCACTTTGGAATCTCCTTTCCAAAGCTTTCCTGAGTGCCTAAAAGGAAGACAAATGTATTCTATCACAATTCTAGAACCAGATGTTCAGGGTGAGACATTGGTCACCATCGCTCACCATGGGAAGGTTGTACAGAGAATCTCATTTTCAGTTCTGATGGCCACTGGCATACCTTGGCTTTGCCCACATTACTTATATCTCTACCTTCCCTGTCACCTTCCTTCCTCCCTTCCTTCTTCCCTCCCTCTCTTCTCTCTTTTCTTCTTCTTCTTCTTCTTTCTTTCTTTCTTTCCTTCTTTTTCTTTTTTGCTTCCTTATGTGCTAAATATCCTTGACCTTCTGGTCAAAGTTCACCTGTAAAATCCACAGTAAACTTCCCCCTCTACATTACAAATTAAATTCTTCTCCACTTCCTGCTATTATTCCATCTTTACCACCACTATCAACACCCCTTGTTCCTTGTCTTCCTTCTCCTCCTCCTCTGGAACATCAGAGTAAAGTAAAGGAGAAAATTTTAAAACCCTGGAGTTAAATGGTCTATTACCGACTTTGAAACCCGGCTAGTAGGGATGTGGGACAGAAAGGAGGCAAATGGTAACAAGGAGCAGGGCATCACAGAGGAGTGCATTCTGCGTGTGACAAGAAGGAGAGAGCGAGGCCACCAAGATAAGGCTATTCCATGGAGCCTATATTCCTCCAGGGAAATAAGGTGAAAAGAAGTGAACCAGTTTGAATTAGAACAGGATCTAATGGGGAAAAGTCAGGACATAAGTAGCAGTAGTTCTCAACCTTCCTATCCCTGAGACCCTTTAATATGGTTCCTCATGCTGTGCTGACCCCTAACCATGAACATATTTTCATTGCTACTCCATAGCTGTGATTTTGCTATGGAATGTAAATATCCGTGCTTTCCAATGGGCTTAGCTGGCCCTTGTGAAAAGGGTCAACCACCACAGCTTGCGAACCAATGCTCTAGAAGATGGACATGGTTACTCAGCACCAGATGAACTCACAGACGGTGAGGTAGGTAGACTTGGCCTCCAGGAAGAACTTGCTGTTGTGCTATTGGCTTGACCTCTTTAAATGATGAGGTGCCAAAGACAAAAGTGAGGAAGAAAGACATCACGATCCCCCTTTTTTCACATTGGGTGAAGGGAAACAAGAAATGCTATTCCTGCTTCATTTTGTTTCAAAAAGTCCATATTTTTCATGCTTTCTACCCAGAGGATTATTCTAGAAAGCTGTTTGTTTATTGTATTTTCCGTGGACTAAGAGATTGCATATTAGCTCAATCTTTTTATGCTGTCTCTGCCAAATACTGATATGTGAATCTCGCTATGATACTTTTTGTTTTGTGCTAAAGTAATTTTCTCTAATTATGACCTTATTAAAGTAGCATGGTTATATTTGCTCTTTGTTTTATGGTAATGATTGATAAACAAAATGTTAATTGGCATTACAATTTTGAGCTATATTTATTCTGATATTTAAATGGTTTAATTAGGATTTAATTTGCACACCTCCCTGAATTGTTGTGTATCCCAATATATCCTTCGGCATTTTGTTGTCATTGTTCAGAAAACGTTACGGCATGGCAAGCGCCCAGTGCTTTGTCGCTATGTATTGTATTCACAATGGGTTTCAGGGAAAATAATAAGTTAAGCAGCAATAGACTCTAAATAATATCATTGTGTATGCAACTTGTGTTGTTTTGGGTGACGAAGCACTGAATTCCGCTACACTGTTCAAAGCCTAGCTTTTGCTTGTAACTCCTGTTAGTCTTTAGTGTTTCTGATTAGATTTTGTCCCAGGAGCCTTTGTGTGTTTCAGTTCAGATCCATAAGAATCTGCTGTTTCACCCATATTACCTTTCTGCTTTACCCAGTAAAGGCTGACTCCTTCTCTCCTTAAACTCACTGTGAGTGCGCTCTGATGCTCGGTGTGGGACATCCGGTTCTTACATGAGCAATTAGCCCTCCTAAGCTTCCATACCACATCTCAGTCCACAAAGTCCTTCCATGTCTCCTGTGAATTGAAGAGAATAGAATATTGTTTCTGAAGCAGAGACTGGAAGAATCATATGGATTCATATGGAATGCATGTATATAAAGGTTCTCCAAAAATATTAAGTACCTTAGGATGTTTCGTTGGAATGTACTATGGGTTTATTATTTATGTTTTAGTCGTTCTGGGGGTTCACATGCCCTGTTGTACTTGAGGAGATCAGAGGACAATGTGTAGAGGTTGGTTCTCTCCCACTATGTGGATCCTAGAGACTGAACTCAGGTTGTCCAAGTTGGTAGCAAGCATCCTTTTCCATGCAAACATCTTGCTCACCTTGAGCTGTTTGTTTAGTATGATAGTTATTTCATCATTCCATTGTCAAGTGATGCATTCAGACCATAAAGCACTAAGTGCCAATTGCATATTCTAAAAGTGGCACATCCTAAAGTTCTGGAGTCATGTTCCAACCCAGAGTGCACAAAGGGCGAGAGGGCAGTATAGACTTGAGCATGTCTAATGAGCTCTCGGGTGTGGTGTGCGATTCTTCTGTGTGGACAACACTTCCTGCTTCTGGGGTACAATTCTAAAGAGCTTTCCTGTAACTCACAGGGTGATAGAAGGAAACATGAGCTTATACTTAACTCATTTTAAAGAATCATTTTAAATCATATGGAAACAAATTATAGTGAAATTCTTTTGTAAAACAGAAGAATTCCCAAAAGAAATAAGTATGGATTTATGTTTTAGGTTTTTAAAAAAAATGTTTGATTATCTTAAAGGAAGAGTTAAGATATAAATAAAGTCTTTTTCACTTTCTTCTTTAAACAGTAAATATGGTAATTTATCAGTAATAAGCTTAATTTTATTTTTAAATCATGGATTGTCACATTATATAATAGGAATTTATACTCCTTACTATTAATAAGTATTTAGGAAACAAACATATGTGTAAATTGGCTAGTTTGCCCAGGTTGTGTAGTACTTGTTCAAGCAAGTATGAGACACAAGTCATGGAGAGAGTAGTTATGCTGCCTGCATCCTGGAGCTCAGGTTTTTGCCGAATGTAGGTTTGTGTGAAAACAACTACCACCAAGCCTTTCTCTGTGTGAGGGTGAGCTGAGGAAGGTATTGGGGTATGTGTCTGCAAAGCAGCTTATAATTCTGTATGAGGGCACCCTTAAAGAGTGGTCTCCAAAGGCATCTGGGCAGACAGTGGCTGTGTTGGCTATTGGAGCATTTTTGTCTGGCAGTTAAGTGAGCCCATGGTAAAGAAAGTAGTTACAAACAGTATTCCAGACAAAGAAATCCATACATCCAGCTTTGATGTATGATGTATGATGATGATGATGAATATCTTTAGATACAATGGAATGTGTGGCCCCTTTTCATAGAATTTGTTTATGAAAGTCAACAGCCCTATCAGTCAGTGATTTTATTAATAAGGTTATCTGTGGCAGTGGGGTGATTTCTATGCCCTTGACTTACTTTATCAAATATGACACATGAAAGTCTTGAGCAATGTCATTTTTCCTTCTGCCAATGACACATTTTGCCGTATACCTCTGTGTTAAGCCAGGTTGTCTAGGGAACAGAACTGGTAGGATATGATGAAATGGATATTTTACATTGTCTTATCCAGTACAGGCTAGTCTGAAAAGCAGGAAGCTGCTCTGTCCATAAGATAGAATTTCAGATGTCCCACTCAGGCACTGAAGGTCTAGAGTATTCCTGTAGAGCCATTTGTATTCTGCTTATATGGGAAGGCTGACGAAGTTCAGCTCTGATGTAGGCAGATGATAACAGTAGTAGGAGCAGCCACATCAGCAGTGGACAAAGACAGACTCAGTATGACTTGCTTAGTAAGTCAGCATAATTGCTATGCCTCAGGCCTATCTACACCTCAGATCTGTTTATACCTTGGGCCTGTCTATACCTCAAGCCTCTCTATATCTCAGACCTCACTCACTCTACTTTAGATCTCTGTTGTAGAGTGTGGCTGGGGAAGGCCTTCCTCACTCAGTTAAACCTTGCTGGAAACACCCTCATAAATTTCCCAAGAAGTTTGTCACCTAGTTGATTCCAGATCTTCTCACCTTGACAGGGAAGTGTAACTATCACAATCTCTAATTTATTTTATACTAAAAATAACATTGGAAATCGTCTATCTTGCGTTTTTTTTTTTTTAATCTCAAATTTTTACAATATAGTCCAACTCCCTGGAAACTTGCCTCTGTGTGCTGTGGTGAGTGTGTGTGTGTGTGTGTGTGTGTGTGTGTGTCTGGTGTCTGTGTGCTGGTGTGTGTGTGTGTTTGTGTACTCATACTTTTTGCTTCTTTATGTTCTTGTTTGTTTGTTTAATTTTCTTGTCCTTCCTCAGGAATGTATGTTGATAAGGACAATAATTAACCCTCTCTCTAACACTGCTTTGTTCTCAGGAGAGTGCTGGGATGTTTATTTCATTTATGATATCAACCAGGTGTTTAAGGATCTTGTTTGGTTTTAAACAGAAAAGAAAAAATTTAAATGTACATACTGTTTCAATGCTGTTAATGTCAGTACCATAGTGATGCTTCACAAACATAACCATTGGGAAGAACTCAACCCAGATATATAGTAGCTCTCTGGGTTACTTCCTATAACTACTTATAAATCTTAAAATTGATGACTCAAATATAAGCTAACAAAACTGCTAATGTTTTGAGGACACTATATTGGAAGATATTCCAAAGCTGAAGAAATCCTGGGTGAGTAGAAGAACAAACAGTAAGAAGGAGCTCTTGACTGTGACCCAAGCTTAGCTACTGGAGGGGAGGTTGACATTGGCACATCCTGTAGATGGCACAGTGTCTGTGTATTTTCAGAATGAGGCACTGCACTACTGACATTCTGAAGACCCCTCTTATTTCAAAGTCTATGATATAGAATTGTAAAGTACGATTTTTAGGTATTTAATGGAGTTGACTCAAATTATTATTTCTTAACCAGGCCTAGCGGAGCACTCTGTATATTTTGATTTCGGTGAAACAAATGCAGTGGCAGGTTGCAGTGGGTGCAGGGAGAAACACCTGGCAAAAGAAGGAGAAATGGAAGCCGTGTAGTGGGACCAGGTCTTCATGTGGTTACCATTGCAAAGAAGTTACATCCAAACTGAATGTTATTCTCCCTTCATAATGCCATTTATAAAATAGTCATTTTTTCTTTGTTAACATTTTAATTTATTACAGTTTATACTGAAATATTTATTTTTCAAAGTAATAAATATGTATTTTAAAAGGTAACTATGACCCTTAACCCCTCATAATTAATAAAATTCATTCATTTAATCTCTTCATAGATAGTGAGTGCCTGTTATGGAAGGACAGCATCTGTTTTCTTTAATTAACATTGTTTTGTTCTTTATTCCTTATATGACAGTTGCTTATTTTTCAAACTTAGACATTAAGCTCGGAGATAATGACTTTTGGGTTTTGTGAGAAAAGGAAGGTAATCACATGCATTGTATCTGCGACACATGATGGCAAGCTGCAGATATTATATAAAAATGCCTGTTGACTTTCATAGTCTGCATTTGTAGCTGGATCATGACGGCTATGGCTTTATTTGTCTTGCCCACCCAGTCTCTGAGATGGCACGTCCTATGACGCTGTGAAGATTTCCAAGCTCAGGTTCACAGAGTCATGTCTTTGGAACTCACGTGCTAGGAACGTCCTCCCAGTCACCCTCACCTGCTTTCCTTACGTCAGTCCTCTCCTTTCAGACTCCAAGTCCAGCATTTTTTTTCTTGAATCCCTGCCCAGGCCCTGGAGAGAGAAGGACTCCAGGTCTGTTCTGTAGCTGTTGGGATATGGTTTCATAAACTCCTTAACTCTCCACCTCTTGTCTTGACTCCTGTCTCTTGAGTTCAGACTCCTGTATTTATTTCACATCTCTGAAAGATACCACATAACTCTTTTCAAGCACCTCACACCTGTCTAATATGGAACCAAGCTCACCCCTGTCTTTCCTAAGTACATGGCTCTTTAATGTGACAGCACTCATGACATTGTTGTCTCTTAGGGAAGTCAGTTTTCTTGCTCTATGATGCCATCACCTTCACCAAGCAGACGAGACAAAGCAAACCATTCCTCCTTTAAAAAAATTTCCAGTTTCACAAAATCACCTTGTAGGTAAGTCATAAGATCTGACTCTTCCAGGCTTTGCACAGACACGTACTCTGGGCTTTGGCTTTAGCTAGCCCCTTGGCCTTTCTGGAAAATAGCATGTTCTGTCTCACTTTGGAGTTTCATGATTACTTTTCTTTGGGAGATGCTCTTTTCTGCCTACATCCCTCCCAGTGCATCATTCGCTATGCAGTTCTTCCTCATCCTTCTACATGTCCTTAAAAATAGAGCTACATGTCCTAGCACTGGCTGGTCCACACTTTTGACTTAGTGTTCTCTATAACACCTACCTTTGTGTGGTGTATTACCTACTCCCAGGCTACCTATCATTTATTTAAGGTTATTTTTTTTCCTTGACACTGTCCTGTTTTAAGATACCAAGTCATCCAAGTGTGATTGGCAACTTAATTACTAATAGAATAGACATAGTAGTTCATTTGTTTCCTTCATATCCATAGGCTTTCTGTTCCAAGAACAGTGGGTTCTCTGATCACATTATCCACACATTGACAAAGACAGATATTTCTTAGGCTAGATTAAGCAATTTAATACTCAAATCTGGCCTCAGATTTGTTTTAAAAATAAGGACATAAAAGTAAACCACTTCACTTTAAAAGTTTACTTGAACATGGGAAAAAAATGTAGAATTGGGCTGTATTTCAAACCAAAGCTGTTCTTCAAGTGCAGACTGTCTTACCACAGGGTGAGATACTGTTATAAAGAAAAAGAAGATGGAAAATAGCACACAAAGAGCACCCAATTGCTGCTGCGTTCCCTCAGTTTTAACTTGAAGTAATGTGGCCACCTTCAGCCCTAGGCTGCTGCTTAGATATCATAACATACTCTTAGGTTTGGTTATAGTAAAGTTGTGCAAAATCCAGTGATCCATAGAGGCCTATTTTGGTTCAACTCACAGGTCAAGTACAGAGTCAAATTTAGTTATTTGGATTCAGGAGACACTAGTGCAGGAAGTCAGTGAAGACTAAGCAAGGACAAATACTGTTTTCTATTTTGAGTAGCCAGTGTAAAATCCAGTTGAGAAAAAATAAAGGAAATGCTATTTGATAGCTGGAGAGGTAAAATGCAGACCTCTGCTTTACAGTTTTATAGCTGGGCCTTAAGTCCTTGTGAGACCAGGCTAAATAAACATGGAGTCTCCGGTCACAGGGAGCACATCTGTTTTGTTCCTTGCACTTACTTTAAATAAGTAAGTTCTGTTGCTTGGATGATTATGTGTGTGTGTGTGTGTGTGTGTGTGTGTGTGTGTGTGTGTGTGTGT